>CM074497.1:8132154-8294941 GCA_037389245.1 Oryzias sinensis
CTTCTGTGTGGTTGTTTCCAGCTGCCCCTGTCATCAAGGACGAAACTATCGATGTGTCCGTTGCTGATGAGAGCTGAACTGCATGTTTTATCACCGCCGTCTTTCTCGGATTCAGACACGTTGGAGGGCAGCGTCCTTGGCCGTTTCAGCTGCACTCGAGGAGATCACAGTGCCACCTGAGGCCCTCACCAGCACCAGCCGGCTGCCACAACACTTCAGAGTGCTCTTTCATTTTTGCAGAGTTAATGCGGCTGTCACCCATGACTGATCACCCTGAAGGTGCTGGAGAAAGAAAGGAGAAAGATTAGGCCCCCTGAGTCAGGCAAACTCATTTTCCTGTCTGCGGTCTGACATCGTCAGCGATCGGATTCATGTGTGCGGTGGACGGAACCGCTCGTATCGGCCGGGTCTGAAACTACCCCATCCCAAGGTCGGGTCAGAAGGTCAGACTGAGCAGTTCAGTACATCTAAAGTTTAGGAGAATTTCTTTTTTCATCATAAATTAGACTGTTGCGTCTGATCTGCCAACCACATTCAAGGAAAGTTCATCCCGTCTGGAAATGTTGGTTGGAGTTTTGACCCATCCTGTTGCAATCGGCTCGAACCAGAAAGATTCTGGTTGGAATCCGGGCTGAAACTTTTCTGAGTTCACATCTTCATCCTGTGCATGAGCAAGTTTTGTCCTACAGGCCAATAACATCTTCATGCTGTAACCCCGACCGCGTCGGTAGACCATGGCTGTGTCCGAACTCCCCGCCCTGATCCCCAACTACCACAAAAAAAGATATAGTGGCGATATGTAGCACCCTGGATTTAAAAAGATATTCGGACACCACGCTCACTACTTTTCTTTTCTTTTTAAACAGTAAATATGATGTCATCGATTTCACCAAGTTAAAATCTAATCGGTTTAGCTCGTGCTGGTTTGCGGCGCCTTCCGTCCGTGAAACCAGGGTTCGAATCCGGGCTGCTCCCTGTTCCCTTCTCTACTTCTGTGCCGGTCCCAAGCCCGGTTGCTTTGAGAAGGTTGCGTAAGGAAGGGCATCCGGCGTAAAACATTGCCAAGTTTACCATGCAACTTGTTCACTGTGGCGACCCCTGATGGGAAAAGCCGAAAGAGAAAGAAGAAGATGAGCGTTTTGTAACAATAATTTATGAATCCACTGAGTTCTGAAGATAAAAAACGTTGATATTTCATGAAAAATATATGTTTTTTTGGCAAAAATTGATCCGACGCAATGCATTGTGGTCTATATTCGCCAATCTAGCGAGCATCGACGCTCACTGGTTTTTCGCAGAGACTTTCTAGGGCACTGGATTTGGGAATTGTAGATTCAGACAGCTACCAGTATATAAAATGGCAAACGCACTATTTAGCGGGTAGTGAAGGAATTCGGACACAACCTCAGACGGGCCATCCCGTCAGCCTCCTCAGGACGTTGCAGGAACAGATGAACAGACGGACGGATGAGCGGATAGAAGACGTTCTAAATGTTGTGGGCCTCATTTCTACGGCGCTGAAGTCGATAAAAAGCCACAGTTGTCAACAGAAAATTATTTGTAATAATTTCTAGAGTTTAGACCCGACCTGGACTTGCAAAGCGTGACCCGTTCCTAAATATTAAAGAACAAATTTAGGATTAGGAATAGATTTTCTGGAGGGGATTATTCTCAGACCACTCCTCCAGCTGGGAGCTGACAGCGGCTGGCTGTGCAGAGAGGAAACTTTTTGCTCTCGTTTTCTTCCTCCGGTGTCAGATCACAGGCAGATCCACCTCGACCCCCCGAGACACAATTACTGTACCTGTCTTCTGTCTTTCACCTCGGCGGCTCTTTCCTTCTTCAGCCACTTCAGAGGCGAGTCAATTAGCAACAGCTGTCCTGCCTCATCACACAGAAACATGAGCTACCCACACCTCCTTAAAATAGCGCTGCGTACCTCCGTGCCCACCTGCAGCCCACCTCTTCTTGAGTAACAGATCCGATACCACTGAAGTGAATCATCTCCTGCCAGCAGGTTAGCAGCAAAGCAGAGCGTTAAATGTCAGGCGCTCTCATCCTATTCCCACTACAGAGGTCCTGTATCCAAACTAAACCGAGCGCTAACTTTACTTTTTCCACCCCCCCCCACAATCAGACGAATGCATTCCGACAAATCAATCATATCAGCGACACTCCAGCGGGTTTTAGCTGCAGGCGGCACTGAGCTGCCCTCAGAGGGCTTCACAGACCCCAAAACCAGAGAAAGAAAATCTGCTGAAGGTAGAACAGGAAGCAAAAAGGTTTAGTGTATAATAAGCACGCCAAAAAAAACCAAATGTAAAAACCAAAGAACAGATATGTGGACGTACGCCCACATCCAGCTGGTTTCAAGGTTTTTAGATCCCGAACCACTGAGGGACGACGCTTTGAGATAAGCTCAACAGCTGAGTGGAAGCTGGTGCACAGACCTGAGAACAGTTTAAAGAGCCTCAAACAGGCCTTGGCAGCAGAATGCTCTGGAAACTAAAGACTACATTTACACATCTAATAATGTCTTCTGGAACACGGGTCAGAGTCTGGATGGGTCAAAACCAAAGCTTGGAAAATCCTCTTCAAAAATCAACAACCTTTAACTTCTGCCAACATCTCAAAAATACAACGTGTCAAGAACGGAAATCATTTCTGTGAGTCAACTTAAAAATGATGAAGGGGAGATGTATAATCTCTACAACACTAAATTGTAATAAAGTGAAAAAAGTCTAGTGTTTGAAACTCATGATGTCACAATCTAATTCAAGTTCTGAATTAATTTGTCACATACTTTACAGAGAATGATATATTGTGGAATGTACGACTGTCCAACGGAGCAAAAGATCTATAGCATACAGTACACAAAAGTATAAAAGCTTAAGTAACCAAGTAAAACACATGAGCTACATGGGAACTTTGTTCTGCTCACCTGTCCACTCCTACATCTCCTTCCTGTGTGGTCTCCACCAGAAAACTCTCCTCAAACTTGGTCAGAATTAAGCCGCACGGCTTATAACAAGAACTCCATCCACCTGTTGGACTACACCTGTTCTCCAGCTGCTCCTCTGGCTCCCAATTACATATCCCTTCCAGTGCAGGACGCTGCTTTTTACCCGCAAGGCCTTTCACGGCGTGGATCTGCATCTCTGTGCCCCCTCACCTGTCCATCTCACCACGCCCCACCAGGCCACGCCTTCTTTGTTTCTTTTTTCAAACTCAACTCATCTGATTCTGTGTTTTTGTGTATTTTTATTGCCTTAAACGTGCGACCATGACGTCTGAAAGGGGACTGATCAATAACATGCAGAGTTAAAAAACTCCTAAATGTATTCTGACCTTCAGTGACAGCCTCAGCAGGTTTACATGCAGAAATGTGTTACTAATGTTTCCCTCATATGAATTAGTTCCAGCAAAGCTTTTTGAGTCAGGATTTGGCTTTTCAGTGACCTGAAAAAATAAATCAAATTTTTCACTTTTATTCATCCTTTCCAACATTACACCTGAAGCGTTCAGAGTAAAACTGTAAGGAAGAAAGGACTGATCTAGTGAAGAAAATGAAACAGGACTGATGGGAGCGTTTGGGGGGGTGGGGGTTGCATCTTTTCATTCCTTATCACAGAGCTCTGGGTTTGTGAGAAACCATCAGTGGTGGTGGATGCCTTCCAGCTCTGCGCTCTTTCCCCGGGTTCCAGCTCCACTAATCTTTGCTGCTGCAGCTGACGCTGAGCATCTCCGGGCAGAGAGCGAGGTTCTGAGACCCCCCCCCAGGAGCGTGGCCCCGTCCCGACAGGAGTCATTATCCACAGCTCGGCTGCCAGCTCTGACGCCCGGCGAGGCCTGGATGGAGGCCATGACAGCAGGCGGCTCTCTGCTGCGTCTCCCTTCATGGGAATGAGACATGCAGATGCAGAACACCCCCCCCATGAGCATCTCTACCGCCAGCACTCCATCAAGTGTTTGCCCAGGATTTATGAGTCTCTGTCGGCGGCCTGACATCCGGTGCTAAGCTAATTCATGACGGTATCTTAAGAAATGAAACAAAGAGAATGAAGAGCGAGTTGAATGGAGGCTTGAGAGGCTTTAATGGTAAAAGATCGGCCCCCACGGCCGCCTCTGCGGGCTGCCCTCCAAGCCCCGCCCTCACATGAGCTGCTTAATAACACATCTGATGGAAAACCACCAGCATCCTCCACCATTTTTCAGGCTCTTCTGCCAAAGATCAAGCAGTGTTTTCCACCAAACGGTCAAAGAGATGAAGCCTCTAAACTCCCCGAGTGACAACGTTCTGTGACGTGACGTGATGTTCTGTGACGTGACGTGACGTGACGTTCTGTGACGTGACGTTCTGTGACGTGACGTTCTGTGATGTGACGGGTTTATGGACCTGAAGGTCCGGTAACCAAATCTATTCAACTACGGAGGCCAGACACGTCAGATTTATGGGAAGTTCCTGCTGTTTCCTCACATTAAAAGCTCTTCAAGCTGCACTTAGTGGTTTCAGGTTTTAAAGCAGCTCTTCTTGATGGGGGCGGGGCCTCTTTTGAAATCGGCGTCAGGATCAGATGAGAAAGCTGGATTATTCCCTGATGATGTAACCCAAATTACAGATTGCTTCACCGTCTGACCGGGACCAGCAAGAACGCCGCTTCTGGGCTGCGGTGGAGATTTAACAGCTTTTGCAATCGTGCCCCCCCCAGTAAGGATGTGGAAACAACAGGGGCTTCACAGAGCAAATAGAGGCCATTTTCCAGAGGCTTTAGGATTACTGCTGAGGTTAGCCGTCTGATAAACCCTCAAAAATTACAGTTCTGGAATGAAACTCCAGTTACTGAGCGGTTTTTAAATGTGTCTTCTAGTCCACTGACTGTGATGCCTCACCTCCTCTATAAAGTCCACAAAACGACTTCATAGCTTTCACAACAGTAATGGGGAGACGCCATTAATTGTCTTTGGTGACCATCAAATAAAAATCCCACAGAGTTCACAAAAATACAAACATCAAGTTACAGTCAGTTATCACACACATATCCCAGACTAAACAGCGTTAAATATTGAAATGAGATGAACTGGAAGCTCTTCTGAATAAAATCGTCTCCATCTGAATGTTAACACAGAGTTGATCTGTCCTGATGACGCAGAAATGGCGTTCCAGAGACGCAGAGCGACGGCCCCAAACGCAAAGTCTCCTCTGGTTTAATAGCAGATTTTTGGAAAACGTTTGGTTTGTTGCATTATATCCTAAATCTTCCTCTACTCCCCAGTGGCTCAAAGATGCTTTATTAAAGTTAGAAAAATGTTTATATATATATATATATATATATATATATATATTTAAAAGTGCACAAGCAAATGTTCCAGTACATATTTATTGATTATATTTTGAATTTGTACCTTTTACCTGTCTGACTTTGTCTGCTGTTCCTCTGATAAATCTATCTTCTTTCTCTTCATTAATGGAGAACGGGTGGGGGGAGGTGGGGTAAGTGGTAAATGTGGGGTTCAGCGTCTTGCTCAGGGACACTTTGACCCATGGCTGTGCAGAGCGGGAACTGAACCTGCAATCTTTTGAGGTCGACCGCTCTACCTGTGCAGCACAGCCGGGGGTTGTGGATGTCGTATGTCCATATGTTATAAATCCTCATCTAACATTATTTGTCAAGCAAAGCAAAATGAATGGAATGTGCGTGTGCCCCCCCCTCGCTTCGTGTTGCCGTCGGCTTTGGCTTCCCTGGGCGTGTTGGGGGGGGGGGGGGCAGCCACCGAGGGACAGATGTGGCTTGCATAATGATGGCTTTTCTTGGTGGCCCTAATCCTGCAAGCGCCCTGCGTCTGTGTCCCTGCCTGCAGCCACCGGCCGCCGCTGCGCCAAAGCCAGAGCCTCAGGCTCCGCCCACTGATGGTTAGATGGAGCAAATCAATGATCAAAGTGGAGGACAAGAGCTGGGGGGGGGTTTCCCTGCTCCACTGGAAGGCAATTAAGGCATTTGTCAGTTAGGATTCAACCACGGAGTTGGAGTTCAACAGACCGCCGTCCAAAGCCAGACATGATGTGAAACAGAGTGGGAGGCGGCCGGCGCCCGTCCTTCGCCATAATAGAAGAAGTCACACAGCTGGTTTCATCCCACTGATCACACTGGGGAGGGGTGCAGAGGCTACTGACAACCACTACTCTGGGGGGGGGCACTGAACCCTTTTCAGCTCTACTTTTACTCCACCTGACGTAAAGGTCAACGAGTCCACGCTGTGGCAGACGTCTGATGGTTTTACTGGTCTCAACAAAGACTGAAGGTCAGAAATGCTCAGTCAGTTTCATCTCAGCTGCTCCCTTTAAATGCAGTCATGACATCTGCTAAATCAAACTCTTATATTGTGGAATCTTATTTTAACACAAAGCAGGAAAGAAGTCCTTTAAAGAGTAGATTGGATCCTTTTCTTCGCTCCCGGCTCGATTAACAGCCGACGTTGACATTTCCAGTCTCCGCGTGGTTGAGTTTGATTAAAGGCGAGTTCTCCAGCGGTGAAGCGTTAGTCATTCACGGCTTCCTGTAAACCAGAAACTACAGTGACGACGCCGACACAGCAGTTACCCGTCTGAGAGGGTATCATGGAGGCTGTGCGTCTTTAGCATCTCCAAGGAAGAGCATCAGTGGAATCTGTTGGAGTGTGATCCCAATTGCAGTTTTTGTTTTCTGTACCTGTTTTCTTTTGATGTGTTTTGTTTTGGGGCAGGCCCTCATCATTTCCTGTTTATTTGATTCAGGTGTGTTACATGTGGGTGTGTCTAAATAAATATGGTCGGCAGTTGAGAGTGGAGTCTGTGAGTGAAGCGAATTGTTTGCTCGTGTGTTTAATCGAGTAGAAAGGTCCGGGTGCCACGCGGAGACGCTGTAGCGTTGCGTACCTGCCAACAATCCTCCTCCCATCAGCGAGGACACTCCCACTGGAGCTCCAGCAGAGACAGGAAGGCCTCCTCCTGCTGCTGAAACAGACCCTCACAGCCCTCCTCCTTTCCCATGATGCCATTAGCATCGTCTGATCAGCTGATGTGGAAACACACTCAGGCACCTTAAAAGTGAACCGCTGATCGCTCGGAGGCCGAAGGATCGTCGACTCCAGGAGACGGACTCGGAGGGAAACTGGAGGCTCTGGCGTAAAGGAGGAAAACATTTCTCTGCAGACACCCATCACAGGTCGGGCGGTCGTATCAAACATGCTTCCTGTTGACGTCTCACACCTCAAAACAACAAAGAAAGTGGATTTGAAGACGATTCAGATCTAGAAGTAACCAGTTCGTGGAGAAAATGTCCGTTCATGAATTCAGCTGCTGAACGTTAATGGCTGCAGCGGTTAGAGATCCGTCAGTCTGAGCCTGACGATGAGGAGGATCACAGAAAAAGACCCGAAGAACAAAAAACTGACAGAACAGAACTTTGTCAGACACTACAGATCTACGTGATCTCGATCTGTGTCCTTAACACAGAAGGTTCTCATCTTTTATCTAAAAGCCCAAACATCTGACTGCTAACAGAGTCTAGAGATGATAATCTGAGAACCAAACCCACAGGGATTACAGAGGAGGGAGCAGTCAGAGAATCTGAACTAGTTAACCTGCTTAGAGACGATATTCTGGGCGGATTGGAGTCGATGGTTGATGAAGGACCTGAAATGCAGTAAAAGACCCCGCAGCTCATTTCCATCATGCAGGAAAAAACAAATGGTTTGATGGACATGGAAGGTGGAAAACGACACAATGGACCGTAGAACAGGGGTTCCGTACCCCCCGGGCCGGGGACCGGTCCATGGGGAAAAAAATACATTTATCTATAATCCAATTCTGAAGGAGGTTTTATCTAGAAAACTGCTGGACTCTCCATCTGGTGTCAAAAATCCATTCAATACATCCTGAAAGCGGCTGCGCAAACCACTGAGCGACGCCCCCCAAACAAACACAGTTCACAAAAAACAAACACTTGCACTTCAAAATAAAAGAATTCTGCATTTAACAGACAAAAACAGGAGTCTTTACTCCAAATATGGATTTATTGTGACTGCTGTTGCCACAGACCATAATAATAATGCAGAACATTCAACACCCGGCTGTCTGATGTTACAAGGATGCTGCTAATAAAGTTGTTCAAACTGTTTTTTAGTAAATACCCCCTTTATTGACCTTTCTTAATTTATGCATCTGTTGCTCCTTAAAAGCTGGACGAGGCTGATTTCTTTAGCTTCCACTTTGACAGTTTAGGGGAAATCTACATGAAATCTAGTGCACAAATAAAGTTTAGAGCAGCTGCAGATATTTTACAGAGGCTGAAGATAAATGATACCATCAAAAGTGAAGAGAAACTGGAGGCTGAAAATCTAGAAAATGAATGCAAACCCACTACAGGTCTGTGAACACGTCTGACATGCAGGGCTCGACATAGCCATTTGTCCGCTGGCCCGGTCCTGTTTTTCGAGCAGTGCGGACCACAAGACTTTACTTTTCACTTGTCCGCTCGGGCCACTAAAATATCTAACGGTTTATATATTCTTCACCTTTTTCAATAAAGTAAATTTTGCGAAAACGTGTAGATTTACCTCGTCTTCATAATTTAGTTTCCTGTGTTCAGACTTCAAGGGTTTCTATGGGAAACCTTTGATCACTTCTCCTTCTCTCCCGCCTGGCGCGCGCGGCTTTCACTGCCGAGCACCACGCGGCACGCGCTCACTACTTTTTTTTTTTCCAAACTTTATTGAATGTAACAATTCAATACAAAACAATGTTAAACAGCAACAACGAAGGCACAAGCCAGTGGGTTAATATTACATTTGATTATAAATCCGACACCGTCACTGAAGAGAGACTGAAGCATGTCAGAGATGTGGAAGACATGGCAGGAATAGATAGGAATATGTTAGATGGAGTAATGGGTGGAATTAGTAGTATGGACAGCAAGATATTTAATGAATGCATTGAAGATGAAACTGTATGCACTAAGCTTTAAGCTGAATGTCAAAGAATCAAAGGCAACTCCAAATACCTGAATCTCAGACTCAAATGCAGTAGAATGTTAAACTACTTAATTTTGTTTTTCTTTACAACACTGTAAGCAGTAAGTATTTCTAGTTAGCTGAATGATCTCAGTTAGACCTGCACAATATGAGGAAAACTCGCGATATGCGATATCAGAGATTAAAATTGCGATAACGATATAATTTGCGGTATATAAACAAACAGCAAAATAACCAAATAACCATTCCCAGTTTAAAGATTATACTCCAAATGACCCTCGTTGACATAGGTTACAAACATCTAACATAACAGGGCTCCATCTGATTGGTCAACAATGTGAAGGCGTCCATCCAATTGGTCAAATGCATTAAGGGATTTATTTGATTCGTTAAATGGTTCAAGCTGCCATTAGATTGTTTTAACACATTTAAGGTTTATGATTTATTGCGATATTTGCCGTTAGAAGCACCATGAAAACTTCTGAACTAGTGTTACCTACTACACTGCAGTGCTCTCTTCAAAACATCTGAAACAGACTAGAGCAGATTTAAGTTTGATATGGTCTATTTTCAGTCATTGAAAAGTGTAGAAATAAGTGATGTCACCAGAATGCACCAAATTGCACCATATTAAAAGTTTCCGGGGGGGCATGCCCCCGGACCCCCCTAAAGTTGCAAGCACCTGCGGAGCGGCGGGTCCTGCTATGCGCGGTGTCGGGCCAGTAACTTTCAGGCAGGGCCAGTAAGTTTCAAAATCTACTGGCCCTGTGGGCCAGTGCAAATTTCTGGGCTATGTCAACCCCTGACAAGAAACCGGTCCGTCGCCTTAAAAAGGTTGGAGACCACAAGTCTAGAACAGCGAGATGCTCCAACTCCCAACAAACCGAGTCTTTTCTATGAGGTAAGTAAGGAGAGCAGCAGAAAGCCCTCAGAGATACAGAGATGACCCAAACATTTGTCAGGTCAAGAAGCTCTGGTTGCTGGAACCTTCATAAGAACATTCAGCCCACCTCCCCTGGAATGCAGCACCGCACTTTCACGGCGTCCCGAACCTTCTGAGCTGCGAGGCCTGCAGGAGGAGAGCGACTTCAGTCGTGACGGAGGTTTGGGCGCAAAGGGGGGGCAATTAAGTAAACAAGCAGACGTTAATGGAAGCGCGTCCCCGATGTTGTGATCTACACCTTCAGGACACACAAACGCTTTCCATCTCGCAGCTGCAGACCTGATTTTTATCAATCCTGTGAAACTGCCGCCGCGGGTTATTTGCATTTATTCAAACTGAACCGTGTTAACCGCTCCAATCACTTTTCTCCCAGGAAGTTACTCTGTTCGTCCTCTTTTATTTCACCATCTGTTTCCACGGCAACAACACTGGGCTTGCCCACAGATGTGCCTGCTTGTTAATCGGCTTTCCGTGCTCAGGCATCAGCCGGGCTTATTTAAAACAACAAATCAGGTTCGGAGGGAAACCACAGTAACTAAACTAAAACTTTAGATTCCTTCAGGTTCCTTCTCACGAGTTCATGATGCCTTAGCATCGGTTTGTTTCTCAAAGTCTCTGATCTACAATGAGAATCCACAAAAACACAGAGTTTGGTCCCAAGTCCAGCAGCTGATTTCTTTACAATGGCTTGAAGATGGAGACAACAGCACTCTGAGAATCTCCTCCATGCCAGAAGTCTCCGTCTGCTCCAAAGTGTTTTGATGATTTGAACTGAGGCGCTCTTTTGTTCAGGAAACCTTATTTACCAAAAAAAAATGCAAATGCTCAGTAAACACCGGTGAACTCTTACCATCCATGCAGCTACTTTTCTGACTTTAAAACTCAGACGAAACAATCAAGGTAGGTATAGTTTTCATCAAAATGTTCCACCTGGAAGCCTGACGTGGAGTTAGCATCACTGTGGAGCACGGCGCTGAACTCAAATTAACATCCAGGGTTATCTTAATCATCTCGGCGTAAAACAGCGGCCTCATAACCCGCACGGCTGTAATTAAAAGCCCGACTCCTGGCTGCGTGTCCTCAGGCTGTCGGCTGCACCTGTCCCTCCGCCGGCTTCGTTTTGGGCCGGCACATCCCTGACGGGCATACCGAGCAGCTTCTGCACGCGCTCCGTCTGCGCCTCAGCCAGCAGCCAGTCAACGTCTGCCTTGTGTGAGGAAGTCAGCAAAGTCAAGCAGAGAACAAACGCCGCTTTGAGCCGCTCCATCTCCCTTTGTCTGCTGAGAAGCAGCTCGGAGCGATAAAACGCAGCATACGTCTGCGGCGAGTAACTCCACTTGTCTTTGGAAATGACTTTCAGCCTTCAGTCTGCGGTTTCCACAGCCTTAAGACATTAAAGATAAAATCTCATTTGCGAGTCTGGCGGCGCGGCGTCTCCAGCTGAGGCGGCATCAGGTGCTGACATCAACAGCTTGGCTGCAGCTCCCGCCTTCCCGGAGCTCTGCTAATTACGACTGCTTTTGCTGACTAAATCTCTCATTTAAATGTGCAAATGTGTGTTTTTCGTACATAAGTTTACGCTTCAGACGTGTGAATCACTGCTGAACCAACAGGCGACTTTTCACCTGGGATCCAGCAGAAGCAGGGACGGCCAGAAAACCAGAGATGGAGACCAACACAGTAGACGCTTGAATCAACCGGAGTGACGGGGACTCCACATGACACTTTCCCAAATAATGCTCATCAAGACATTAGCATTGAACTGAGGAACACGTTGAAGGTCAGACTGAGGACAAGCGTGAATTCAGCTTCTTCAGTGAACAGGAGAGACGCCTTCCACATGAAGGAGGGAACCTCTACCAGGACGGACCGGCGGTGTACCAGAACTCTTGGAGAAGAATTGGCTCATCTAACTCTACAACTACAGACGTTGCAGACTTTAAACCAATAACCAACGCAGTTTTCGTGGAAAGTCTAGCCCCAATAAAGATGCTGTTTTTGATCCGATGAGCCGGTTCTAAACATATTTAACACTGCAACCAATGGCTTTCAGGGAATACCCAAAATATTTCGTTGGTATGCGATCAATAGCTGTAATTGGTGATACTCTGAACAGCCTGTGAAGATGTCATACCCATAAACCTGCTGTGTTTCTGTTGTTATTAAAAAGGTGAATCCAATGTTAAAAGTCAGGTATGAACATTGGGCCCCATGATTGTGAGGGTTTGGTAGATTGAGGCCCGATTTGTCAATCAAATAAATGACAAAAACAAAAATGATGTGACTATTATGTAACTAAATTTGACAGGCTTAAAAAAATTATTGTTCTATCTGGTTCTCTGTAAGGACTGCTCCTTTAGAGGAGGTTTGCTCAATCCTGATCTTTGGAGCTCAGTTGCAGCTTAAAGTTCAGACATTCCTGGTCTGCAGCAAACATCAGGCGTGTCCGGTAGAATTACCATTTGGAATCACCTCATCCAGGTGATTACCAGACATGGATGTCTGGAAAACAAGAGGATCAAGGTTGGGTTGGGCACACCTGTCTTAAAGGATGATAATAGCTTTTCATTTTTCAAACATGAGAAAGACATTTCCAATCTTCTCTGTGCCCAAAGAAGGATCACCTGAGGCAAAGTAGAAACGTCTACTGCAGACTGACATGGATCACTTCAGCTATGAGGCCAAACATTTGAAATGCATCCAAATAGAAGGAAAACTGTACAGATGGCAGACGCACATCCAGGTCGAATCATCCTGAACTCCACCAACGTAAAACTCGTCTACGACAGAAACTGCAGACTTTTCCCTCCAGCTTTTGTTCCCCCGTGTCATTTAAACTCCCTTAGAGTACAGAGATAATAAGGTTGGTGCAAAAAGGTACGTTTTAAACAAATTATTGAAAAAAAAGATATAAAAAATAAAATCCTTATTTTGCCTCATTATCAATAAAAATGACTACTTTGATGTCTGCTAAAGCAAATGCTTTATTATCCAGAGTAGAAACCTCATTATGTGCCATTCATATTTAAAACTATAAGAGACTTCTATAAAGGCCACAAGCAAAACTCTAAATGTTTGGGTTTCTCTGATGAATCCTAATGGCAGAGCAGTAATGAGCTGAGGGGCAAATGGCGATCTTCACCAAATAAAGAACTCATAAAGTTCCTAAAGGTTACGAAAAATATGTAGACGTTCAGAAATGTCAAAAACTAGCCAATTAAATGACCCCATGACCACCGACTGTAACGGGAAATCCCAGTGAAAATGTTTCCTTGCATCTAGAAATGTTCTCTTAATG
The DNA here is from genome assembly GCA_037389245.1 of Oryzias sinensis. Taxonomy (NCBI): domain Eukaryota; kingdom Metazoa; phylum Chordata; class Actinopteri; order Beloniformes; family Adrianichthyidae; genus Oryzias; species Oryzias sinensis. The sequence goes on from CM074497.1 coordinate 8,145,405, forward strand.
CAGAAGTGAATCAACCTTCACAACAGTCATCATTAAGCAGGTTAAAGTATCTTAATCCTCCTCTCATAGACTCTAATTGCTCTTAACCCCCCAGGATTCGCAGATCTGAACCTCCATCTCCCACACTGAAGAAACGCAGAGCGGCCTGAAATTACAATCAGTTCCAAAAAGCGCCTAAAGGAGGCTAATCCTGCTTCAGGGCGCCGCAGAGCTGCTTTGGCGAGGCCCGCCCGGACCCCATCCACGTTTGCTGCAGGCGCCGCCTGGAGCTTCCCCGCCGCTCTCGCTGTTGGCATGAAGCCTCACCCCCCACCTCCCCGGTGCCAGCACGGAGGTTTTTCACTGGACCGCAGGCCAAAGTCTTTTTCTGCTTTAACATGCATCACAACAGCAACAGAGGAAACGGTTTGCTGCAGGTCAAACGCGCCGACGCTGTTGGATGTCAGACGCCCCAACCTCCTATGAGATCTGACCTTTTCTCAGCGTAATTATAACATGTTGAAATGAAAAGTTTGAATACATTTAGATAAATGTACCTCAAAGCAACAATGAAGATAAATGGCTGAAAACGTTGTGAGGACGAGTTCTTTCATGGTGTTTGATTCTAAGACCACGGCCTGGTAACCATCTCTGCTTTAACATCATTTTAACACATACAAACGTAATAAATGTTGTAAAAAAATAAAATTAATACGTTTTGCCTGACAAGGCTTCATTTGCTCCATTTGGATTCCCGTTTTTTAATAAGACAGAAACGTTTTTTGGTTTTTTACCCCTGGACTCCCCCTGATTATTTATTATTGAATTACTGAATTATTATTCAGATGAGAAAGAGCAGTTTCAGTTATTTAAACTCAAAATAAATATGTATTTGGTGTTTTTAACATGTCTTTATAGAATATTTCTGGTGATGGAGGACATTTGTAAAGAAAATTAAACTTAAAACTGCATTTCTGAGTATTTCTTTATCCTGAATCAGTAGCTGACGAAGGGCTGCCGTTTGAAAAAGATGGACATAGAAAATCCACTGGGCGGGGCCAAAGGCTCTCTGCTCCGCCCCTTTCTGATGATCCACTGTCAGACCAACAGGTCCATGAACGTCTTTGTTTTCCTGGTCTGAACTGGAATCTGGATCAGAACCGGACGGCTAGACAGCTACCATGTTGATCACCATTTTTGTTGCACCGCTAATGTTAGGATGGCGGTGTGAGGGGGGCGGGGTTGCTCCGCGCAAAACTTCAACTCAGAGGTGAATTTCTAATGAACCCCTGCCGCTCTGCAGAAACTATGTCCTAGAAAACGACACAGATTTGGGGATTTTGACTCAAATCATAATGAAAAGACGAATGGGAACACTTTGAGAATAGAGGGACTTAAAAAAAAAACAGCCAGTATAAAACTAAAAACAATTTGTTTGGTAAACCACGATAAAACACCAAAATCCTTTACCGCTCCAGACAATTTATCATTCCCATGGCCCCGCCCACATATGGCGGATCCACAGGAGGACAAACCCATGTGGTTCTTCTGAGCAGAACCGAGCAGAACCCCTTTTCTGGGCCTGGCTCTAGAATGCCAACCTTTTCCAGAAGAGATCAACTGATTTGCTTTTTTGTTTTGCTTCCAAATGTTGTAGCTGTAGAGCACATGGGCCAAAGTCCCGGGCTGGCGCAGGTTTTCCAACTAACCTGCCATCGGCTGAACACACCTGATCCAGGTAATCAGCAGCAAGTTGGGCTGGGTTTCTGAAAAACCAGCAGGAGGCCTGGAGGATGAAACCCTGCTTGAGAGGTTCAGTCAGCACACCTGCATACAACATAGCAGCAAACAGCCCCCCAACCCCCCCATCAGCATTACAGAAGCGTAAAAACACTAGAAAGCAGTCGGTAAAAAGCCATGAACTGGTCAACAATCTCCCCTTCACAAACTGTGAGTAATCAGCACAGCAGGGGGAAATATGAGCTCTGTCCACGGACCCCAGCCTGTTTCAGCAGGAGGCTTGGAGAAAAGCAAAGACACGAACCTTGGCGGTGTCACAATCACCTTCAGCGGGGACCACATCCTGTGGTAAACGTGGACACGCTGCAGGGAGGCCTGATGACCGCTAACAGCTCCGTGTCTGAATGCAGCCGGGCGGGAAAAGGATCCGCGTCACTATGGACGTGGAAAACACTCTACGGATACCCAGAGGCCAACCTTTCACTACCAGGCACACAGCGGTTCTAAGTAACATCAAACTTTATTAAACGTTCACAAAAACAAAAGCTTGGCAGGAAGCCGAGTTCGTCTTTTGGCCCAATTCCATCCATCAGCGATGACGACAGAAAAGGAGAAACTCTGAAGGAGCTTCATGAAACTTTGGCCGTTTCTCTTCAGCCAAAGGCGTCCAACCTGTGGATGAACGTCTCAGGTGTTCAGAGGCTGATTAAGCTTTTGTCCCTGAGCTCCAGCAGAAGGTAACCTCCACAGGCTGCTTTCTATTTTTATCAACGCCGCATTCCGTTTTAGTGAATAAAACAAGTTGGAACCAATTAAACTTGAACACCTGTTTCAGACAAATTAGATATAAAGACCAACAAAAGCTGAAAGACACACAAAAATCACCAGAAATGTTTTCTTTAAGAGAAAAGTCTGACTAAACTTCCACTGGAAATCCTGAAGGACGGAGGAAAGTGTGCTTTGGAATGTGGTTTTTCTGGAATGTTCTCCGTAAATCTCTTCCTCTCATTAATGAGACGGGGCAGCAGCAGAGCGACCTGCACGGCAGCGGCGGCGGCGGCGGCGTGCATCTCAGTAAGTGAGCGTGTCAGAGGTGAGTGATGAAGGAAGAGTAATCCAGCCGACACTGCGGCAGCTCATGAACACGGCCGTCAGGGAGCAGAAGAGCCGTCGAGTCTCTGCGGCCCGCCGCCGCAACGGCCACCAAGATCTTTGTCAGAAGACCCAACAAAAGACCAAAAAAAGACCAGAAACACGTGCATTTAGAACCGTTCTACAGCCTCAAAAAGCTATCATGGTTAAATCATGAAAGTTTATTCAGTTTCATGAACACAAACAGACACATTTTCATGTGAGGCGGGGCCGACAGAGCAGCTCCTCTGAGATACACAAACTTCAAGGATTCACTCGGAATAAATGTCCAGAACTTCCACAGAAGCAGCTTCAGCCTCTAATGAACAAACAACGAAGGCATTCAGGTCATCAGAGTACACAATAAATACACAAATCAAAAACAACACCACAACGGCCGTGAAACTCTTTGTCCAGTTGAACTCTGAATATAAACTTTACCAAAGTCCAAGAGATAGAAGCTCCAAAAAACAAATAACCCTTTGCTAACGACTGTAGCTGCATTCAAACATAAGACGCTTTGATGTTAGCTTATTGGTGCTCTAAGGTTGAAGTTCTCTCCTTGGACCGGGGCCCAGACGGTCTGGTCCAAACATCTACCAGCCTGCATGTTTTCCAAAGCCAAAAACACCAGATCCAGCTGATGAAGAGCAGGTAGGGAAGAACTTCTGGAAGTTTCTTCTTTACCATTTTCTGTCATTTATCAGAATGTAAGACACTCGTCTGATTTTTCTCCTCCAGAAGTTGGAGCCCCCTAGTTAGTTTTATACGTAAAAAGAAAAAGCTCCGGAGAAGTTTAAACCCGACTTTCTCAATCGACTAGCAGAAAACTAGAGAGCGAGTGTGATGTCATCCAAAGAAAACCGTTTACTTCCAGCTCCAATAAAGTCAATTCCGTCGTCATTTGTTCCCGATACGGACGCCGCCATGTTGGAGCCAGACGACATCGGTAAGCAGCGATTGGTCCAAGTTGGTCTGACTCAATGTTTCTATGGCAACCACTCAATATTAACTTGTTGGAAGGCCACGCCCCTACCACTTGAGAGCAGGCTACACGATATCTGTCAAACATTTTTAAATGTTGGGGGGCTGGCAGACTCCGCCTACTTTTATTAAGGCATTTGATTGGTCAGTTCATGAATTGAATAACTGAAACTACAGGAAAAAGGTCTCAGAGGCAAAATAGTTGACCAATAGAATAACTGAGTATCAGCTGTTCATTTCTCCACAGAAGTCTGTGGGATTGTGGCTTCCCTGAGCCACTTCCTGCTTGGAACGCCAGGAGGGAGGAGTCACTTAGTCCAGCTCTTATGTACTTTCACTCAAAAAGTGGTGAAAATTCCCTCCAACGGAATCACAAAGTTTTCCATCAGTTTCCAGCCGTAACAATGAGGTTTGACTCCAACGCCACAGACTTATTTCACATCAACGGGAGATTTAAGAAACATTCAATATTAGGGGGTCAATTACTGACTTCAATAGAGTTGGTAGAAAGAAGCTTAACTAATGAAACTTGTCAAAATTAGACACATCACATCTGGAGCTTTGCTGATGCAAAAATAAACGAGGCAAACAAGTTTTCCAACCGAAATAAAAATATTACATCACAGCGCGGCTACGATCCCAAAATCATTTGTGTCTTTACCAAAAAACACTGATTAAATTCTCCAAATCATTTTTATAAAAAGTTTCCAGTAATTCTGGAAACAAAAACTGTTAGAAAGTTTAAAGAAAAATGATCAAATAAACAGCATAAAGAAAGAGATCTGTCAATGCTGCTGCCCAAAACTAAAGTTAAAGTCCCACTATCTGTCACACACCTAGGTGTGGGACATTTGTTCTCTGCATGTGCCCCATCCCCTGGGGGGGCGGTGAGCTGCAGACACACCCGCCCTCGGGAACCATTTGGTGGTTTAACCCCCCAATCCAACCCCTTCATGCTGAGGGTCAACCAGGGAGGCATTGGGTCCCATTTTTAGAGTCTTTGGTATGACTTGGCCTGGATTCAAACCCTGACACTCTACCACTAGGCCACTGAGCTGGCACAAGCCCCCCCCCCACGCTGCAGCAACACCTCCAACAAAGTCAGTCAGTAAGGCTGAAGATCAACACGGTAGCATGAAAGGAGCGTCTCCACGGCTGCAGGAACATCTGTCAGAACCTGCAGCGCCGCATTAATAATAGAGATCTGTTCACACATGAGCACCAGAGGCGCCCTGCAGCATCTGCAGCGCCGTGCAGCCCAGACAGGAACCTCACCCCACTGCACGGAGGTTCAGCACGTCAGGAACGGCTCATGGCCGCTGTGGGCTGCTGCGTTGCTACTGCATTCTGGGTAATATCAGTTCCCGAAGGCTCCACCTGGGCTCCTGAATGCAGCGGGACCAGAACGACTGCTTCAGGTGCAGCAACGTAAAGGCGTGTTTCTTTCACAGTCGCTGCGTGGATGCAGAGTCAGCATTTGAACATGAACCCCCCCCAGCCGGTGGTTAAGAGCGTGGTGGCGGGGCAGGTTGAAGCCCTCGTTCCTCCTGCTCGTCTGCCTCCTGACAGCCGACACACGGGGTCGTCTTCCATTAAGACGTCAAACTAGTCAGAAGTTTGTGTTCGCTTTAAACGCCCCGACGCTGAAGGCGCCGCTCGCCCTCGTCTTTCCCAGCAGCTCGCCGCTCTTATCACGGCGCTCCAGGGGCTGACAGCTGTTATCTCGGCCTGCTAGTGTGTAACAGGCGTTCCCGCCTCACTTCTGTCCTTTAAGCCCCACGCACGGCGTCCCGCCGTCCTCTCTCACATCACAGAAACTGTTGAGCGGCAGGAGAAAAAAATCACAGCGGACATCTATGCAGAGTCAGCATCTTCACGGTTCCTTCAGCGCTGCGTTATCTGCTGATAAGACGAGGAGGAAAACACGCCGCTTGAACTTTGTTCAGCATGAAGCAATCAGGAACAGGAACGCTCAGATTTCAGACTCACACAAACGCTCCATGAGAGGAACGTCTTCACGCGTGGAACCGTTCTAGTCTCTGTTAGGGTCACCAAGAACGACCTTTGGATCAACAATTTAATTCTACCAAAAACCTACAAATGCACCACCCATACATCCACCCATACATCCACCCATACATACATCCATACAATAACACACCAATGTTATTGTATTTTTCCCAAGTTTTGGATGTGAAAATACAATCCCCTCTTTGCATTTTTGTTTTAATTATGACACAGAATAAGTGGTTTTTAGGTAGAAAATGAAAAAGCATTTTGAAATATTGATTTTTCATTTTGAGTCACTTGATGCAATTACATTTAGAAAATGAAAAAGCATTTCTGTTAATCCATTTTAATTGTCAAATTAGACATTTCTAAATGAATTTTGCTACACATTTACCAGAGAATTTTTGAGAATGAAATGTCAAATACTATTTTCATTATCATTTTAATTAAGTGACAGAATAAGCGGTGTTGAGGAGGGAAATGAAAAAGCATTTTGGTGGATTGCTTTTTCATTAGTTCCAACTTTTACAGTCTTTACAAAGACAGGTCCGAAGGATGAAATGTAATTTAAATTTATTTGAAAGTGTTTTCAAATTAAATTTCCCAAACATGACATCATGAAAAGTTTTGCTGTGTTCAACATGAGTAGGAAATGTCAAGATTTGTAGCTGTAAGTCAAATGTCGGGCGACAATGGCTTTTAAGACTGTTGCCATGGTGATGTGGTGATGTTTTTGTATTTTTATGTCCAAACTTTGATGCTGAAACGAGGTTTATTTCGGATATTTTGTGACGAGGCTGATGCTGAGCGGCCTTTATTTTGAAAACAAAATCGATCCATTGATGAGAGTTGGCCCACATCAACACGGGGGGGGGGGTCCTGTCGTGTTGAGAGCTCGAGGCGCGTGCCGCGAGCCGTGACCGTGAACGCAGCACCTTTAGCAACTTCCTGAAGTCGTGTTTTTGTTGGAACTTTTGAGCTTCGTGGCTCCGCCGTTTACCGGAGGTGACAGTCCCGGAAAACACGCCGAAAAGCGGGCACATCATGCCGTTGTGACGGGGGGGGCTGAGCCGCTGCGGTCAACCGTCCTCCAGAGAAAGAGCGCGGGGTGAGCCTGAAATCTCCGGAACCGAACTCTCCGTCCGAAGTGCCTCCCAGCGCCATTAACGGGCACGCGCGCGGCCAGCTCCTTCTGTCTCCAGCCCCCACTCAACCTTACCTGTATGGCGGGGATGCCGCGCGGACCGTCCGTGTCGGGCGAGTTGTCGAACACTCGGTCCCGGTACAGAGACCACAGCCCCACGTTCGGCAGGAAGAGGAGAGCGGCTATGAGCAGCCCCGCGACCTGCAGCAGCCTCTTCTCCTTCCGCCTCATGGCTCCGGGGGGGAAGCGTCCAAAGCGGCGGTGGCGGAAAATAGCGACTCCCGGGACCCGGCTTTTCCCAGACGGGGGCAACTTTCACTCCGGTAGCGGGGACGGACAGCGGCGCTGTGACGCTCCACGGCTGCCTGTTCCGCCGCTGGGGGGCGGGAACGAGCGCCGAGGAGGCGGGGAGATTCAGGACTTTTATTTTGAAGGGCAACGGGAGGCGCCATGGCCGACCTAAAGTTTTGTTTTGTTTTTTTTTGTTTTTTTTTTTTTTTTTTTGCTGTACAAAAATACAATGTTTATAACAATACAATATTAGAATCAAACACAGCTCTGGACACCAAACAACTTTATTTGGACCTTCTTGAGAATCTTAACTATTAAGAACAAAATTATTAGTAATATAATTAATTAATAATAAATAATATAAGTAATTTTTTAAACAAACGGGTGTTCAATATAACCAAAACAACCAAAGAAGAAAATAAATAACTAAAAATAAAAAACAGAAAAGGAAAAAATAGAAATGTGAGAGTTAACTTTTGTCACTACTCCAAAAGATTTACAAACGTTAATTGTTTTTTCAGCCTTTGTATTTTCTGAAGCAGAAATTAATTTTAAATGTTGCTGCAGTTTAAACTTTTTTTATTTTTTTTATTTATTTTTTTTATTAGCAAATTTACTTTTGTGAATATGAAATTTAGCCATGAAAAACTACATATTTATAAAATAAAATTAAAAGAAAGCATCACGATCTATGGAACCAAATATCACATTTTTATAATAAAGTTGAAAATAGCAAAAATAGAGTCTGTGATGAATGGTCGACCTGACGTGTTAAACTGAACGGTAATATCAGAATTTCCGTGACCTCTATGCTGCACCTGAAGCATCTTGTGTTAAATGTTTTTGGGGGGCCCTCAGGCTACACAGTCTGCTGATTTCATGACTGTAATTACTTTAAAAATAATTTATGACGATTAAAAATAAAAAGACATGAAACAGATTCATTTTTTTTTTGTTTTTTTTAAACGTTGAGAGTGAATTATCCTCCTGCATCAAACTTAGTTAATTGAAACAATATAATAAAAGATGTTTATAACTAATAAAACTCTCCATGATTTTCAGAAGTATCTCGTTTATGAAATATACTGAGACTTAACTTTTTAAGGGATATTGAGTGATTGTCAGCACCTGTTGCTATTAAATTATGGGAAGGCCATAAAAGCTCCACAAAATTAATGCACACAGAGGATGTATTTGCAATCAACATCAACACTAAAGTCCATGAAGGAACTGAGCATAACCACTGCTGTTCGTCATCATTAGCTCTATTTTTTAAATGCTTATTATACGTAAACAGTTTAAGACTGTTTATGTATTTACTTTTTCAATCAAACAACACAGAAAATTTGGAACTTTGTTTTTTACATAAATCTTCATGCATCAAGAAAACAAACAAAAAAAAAAAAATATATATATTTTTGTTTTTTTTTATATATATATATATATATATATATATATATATATATATATATATATATATATATATATATATATATATAGAGGGTGTGTGTGTATATATATATATATATATATATATATATATATATATATATATATATATATATATATACACACACACACACACACACACATTGGTTCTCCTCTCACCCTCCGCTGGGTGGTTTCTCCTCCAAGCTGGGGTCCTCTACCAGAGGCCTGGGAGCTTTAGGGTCCTGCAGTATCTAGCTGTTCCTAGCACTGAGCTTTTCTTGACTGAGAGGTCTGAGGTCTTTCCAGGTATCTGTTGTAGCCACTCCTCCAGCTAGGGGGTTACTGCCCCCAGTGCTCCAATGACCACAGGCACCACTGTCACCTTCACTTATAATGCCTTCAGCTTGACTCCGCAATAATCATATCATGAAAATAAAAGAAAACTCTTGAATGAGAGAAGGTGTGTCCAAACTTTTGACTGTACTGTATAGTTCACATCAGAAAAGTGCCACAAGAACATTTTAAAACACCAAAAACAAAATTCTCATTGGAGTGGGTATTTAAAGTTGCACAGAATTTAAAGTTTGTGGCTTCCCTAAGCCATCCACAGTTGCTTTTGGTCAGTAGATTTCTAGTGTATCTGCTTCAGTTTTATTTTTTTATTTCAATCTTTAATGCATCAGGGGGTCACTGTGGGTTGTTTAGTTTTTATTTCCTGAGGATAAGAGACACTTTGAGCCAAAAAAACTGCAGACAATTAAATAAATAAAACTGGGGGATTATTTGGAGTGTCACGAATGATTCCAACATAAAATGTGCAATACAGGAACATGCAAAGTTAGTTTTTCTGCAGATTGTTGAGGCAGACCCTGACTTTGCCTCAGTGTTTTGCATTTGGGTCAAAGACAATATACTTGTATAAACATCAGGTGATGTTAAAGTGAAGGTAAAGCTGGAATCCTAATGTCAACATTAGGAGCAGTCAACCAGCACAACACTGCAGGAACTGTGACTGTGAAGATCCGAGACACTAAAGGATGTTTGCTGGATAAAAAAAAAGAAGTCAGATAATGGAAATGGTTTCCTGTTATGATGGATTGAACTGCTGCCCGCGGTTGTGTCACAGCCGCATTCGTTGCTTTGACAAGTTGTTGTGTTTTTTCTTTAGCTCTGCAAGAAGCAGTTGAGGCAGAGCTATAGAGAGACTATCGTTTTTGAAAAATCAATGCCGGTCAGCGTGGAGGAATGGAGGTTTCACAATAACAAGTGAAAAATGAATGAAGGAAAACAGGAAATGCTAAAGCTGCAGAGCTTACAAAGGAAGAACAGAGGTTATGGTCGCTCACAGAGGACAGGAGCCCCTAGATTTTACATCCAGCGCAAACCGCCCACTGATCCTACTTTACCTTTATCTTTAAAACGTTAAGATAAAATAAATTCTCTCTACATGAACATCTAAATGGTGACTTGCCCTGAGCAAACAGGCTTGTCTAAATTTATCTGATGCATTTGTCCTTTATGAGTGTCACCCTCCTTTTATTTAATTAAAATAAAAGTTTGCATCCTCAGCCACTTAATTTCTAGAAGCAACTAAAAAGACCAGACACAGAATCGAGGAAACCCACTGTTCTCACATGTTCCATCACCCCAGGCTATTTTTTCTAAAAAACCCGCTCTGCTGTTGTTTCAGTGAATGCAGAGCTGAGCAGCCGTGGTGGCTGTTTGTTTCAGCCATGTGCTGCTGGGCCGCTTTCTCTGTGAAGGCATTGAACTGTTTACCTGCCTTGTGCCTCCACAGGACCGGGTTGGAGTCTGAATTGTTTCAGATGTGCAATCTCATTATCCCTTCTTTGTTTTCTCTCTTTTGTTGTTGCATTGAAAGACAGACATATTACCATGAAGGGGGAAACATTGTGGTGACCAACACAAAAACATCTCTTCTTTTTAGAGGTGGATTCAAACAGTAAGAGTGTGTGTTTATCTGAGTATTGATCGCTTGCCAAAGAAACAAACGCCTTAAATGCTGGAAGTCCTTCACAGTCAAACATCCTGAAATGTTAAAAATAAAACGTTAACCTAAAAGTCAAAGGTAAATTCCTTCCTTCGTGATTTTTTTTAGTTTCGTTTTAAAAGAAAGTAAATTCAACCAAAGCCTCAACATGTAAAGAGCATTGTTTTCTTAAGATATTGGAACTTGATCTAATGTACGTCTGTACAAAAACGCCTCTGGTACTGCTCTTGTGCATCCTATACGCGAATGTTGCATGTTGGTATCACTTTATCAGGATTCTTGGATATTCGCGGTATTCTGTGTCAATTACAGATGTTTCTAGCACATATGCATACATGACATAGTTAAGCTTTTATCACGTGCTCCAGTACAGGTGTCGATCTGTACAGGTACTGTGGGCTTTTGGGGGGTGGAGGGTCGTAGAGGAGCAGCTGCATCGCAGGAGCGGTAGTGGCTCATATGGTTGGAGTAGATCAGCCAATGACTGAGGGCTGGTAGTCGATTCCCACTCTGAATAATGGACACATTGTAAGAACTTTGAGCGTCTGTGAAAAGCGCAGATACATCTAATCCAGTATTATTATGAAGGGGACCACTGGTGTAGCCTAATTGCCTTGGAGGCACGTGGCAACTACCTCAAGGAACGCAGGAAACTGAATGTGCCATTGTTTATGCGTGGTTAGGTATTCAGAAGACTACGGAAGTAATTTACCACTTGTAGGTATTTAGTGATGCCAGCCACTGTAGTTAGCAGGAGAGTAATGGGTCCCACGACCTGCTATGCCAGTGCAGGACACCTATAGGGATGTTCACACAAACTACACTCTGATTGTCTCATTTCTAACAGTTAGGCTGCAGCAAGGAGCACGCATGTGTCACATGAACAGCACTAACGTACTTCTTGAACAGTCTGCAGGATTTTGGGGGATCTGTACGACATGCTTGCGTCTCACCTACCTTATGCTAACTTACATCACTGCCACCTGTCGCCTGCAGTGTTGACTGGCTGAAGTAAAAATGCATGAACATTTTCTCTCGACAGATTCACAGAGTGGTCGTTGACCTTGATGTTTTGTGGGGGTCACCTGTCTTGGTACATGTTGGACCATTCTGTATCCAATTCGCGTAAGAACAGTTGGGACTGAGTATTTAACTAACCGTTCAACCATAGTCGTCTGTAATGCTTTCTTTTTGTTCCATCAGAATTCTCTGAAGTGTTAAGTGCAACAGATAGCATCACACACAAAAGCCCCTTTCCATGAATCAACAGCTTTTGTGTTGACCTCCATCAACGCATTGTGAGGCTGAATGGACTGATGCTCTCTAATTGTTTATCACAGGGGGTAGATGCTGTTAATGGCTTTCAGCTCAGTCAATCATTGCTCTGCCACCAAGGGAATAACAGCTAACACTAAATTAAAGCCCTGCTTTGATGCCCCACAAATTACCTTGTTTTCTTTTCTTTCTCCATCCTCACTGATCCTGACAAGAACAGGAGGAGTTGTACAGAAGAGCGTTGCTCAATTAAGGTAAATCCTCTCCGCTCAGAGGTTGCATGGTTCATCAATAATTCATGCTGGAGGACGCTCAGATAGAATTGTCACAGCTCAGACCGGGGCAGATGAGAGGAACAGACCGGACAAGAGCGGTTTTCTATGTGACAGCTGAGCGAGAACAGAGAACATCTGTAACACAGCTGCAGTTTGGTGCAGTGATGGATCACAGATTCATGTCTGTGTGTGAAGAGCAAGTCAAACAATTGGACATTAAAACAATAAAGATGCTCAAAAAGTCTAAAGATGTTATTCAAAAAATTGTTAAAGCATATATGAGTTGAATGGATTATGAACACTCAGTGTTAACAAAACTAAATTCATAATTTTTTGAAATTGTCACATTCCTGCAGATTTAGAAATAGAAGTTGTTATTGATAATCATGTTCTGGACAGAGTGACTGAAAGTGAGTTCCTCTGAGTAATTATGGACGACAAATAAGCTGAAATCCACAAATAAAGCAGGTCAGAGCTAAACTGGCTAAAAGCAGAGCAGTGTTGGGAAAAATGTGTCAGACGCTCACAAAGCACGTTTACTATATTCATCCATAATACTACCATATTTACAGTATAGTGTAGGAGTTTGGGGAAATGCTTATCAAACAAACGTACAGTGTTTGTACGTCTAACAAAAAAAAAGCAGTTGGAATAGTTCATGGAGTGGATTATGGGACACAGACACACCCACTATTTTTAAAGTCGGGTTTATTGAAATTATGGGATCTAGTGAAACTTAAAACAGCTCTCATCGTGTATAAAGCCAGAAATAATTACTTCCAATAAACTTACAACAAATATTCAAGGACAGAGATGGGAGTAAATCAGATGAACTTCAATACGCAGTGCGTTTGTACTACAAAATAGAAAACGTGCTTATCATTATTTGTTATTTTTATTATTATTATTTGTGGTGTGGATTCATGGAACGGACTGGAGGAAGGTTTAAAACAAAGCAAAAGTTTACATGCATTTAAAAATGTATATATATATGTCACTGATCGAACTTTACAAGGTAAAAAATCGTCAATAAATACAAAAATGTCACCTCTGCATAGTGCTATCATAATGTAATGTATATGTTCTAAACAAAACTCTAAATAGAAATATGCAGATCATCAGGTGTTATTAGAAAGCACACTGTCTTGTTTTATCTGTCTATTTTAAACTCTTGTTTTTATTTTAATTTATGTTTGAAATAAAAAAAAAGAATTGAATTGAACCAATAAAGGAAATGCATTGCAACAGAAAAATCACTGTGTGATGGAGCTGAGTAGAACTTGAAAGAATCCTTTACATCATCTGTAGCTAAAGCTTGACTCACATGTACCTATTGGGGGGGGGGGGGGGTATCCCTACAGGTGCTGCAGGTTTGTGGGTTGTCCAGGTTGGTGGAGGGTCGTAGAGAGGAGTGGCCACATCCTAAGGGGAGCACAGGTGTGTCTTTCAGTTCTCTTGAGGCTCGTTCTGAGACCTCAAGGGATTAATGGAAATAGAACGTTCCATTGTCGTGCGTGTGCTAAATGCATCGTGATGTATTGGTAAGCCTCATGGAAATTACATGCAGCTACATGTTTCCTTAACCCTTGTGCTATCCTATGACCCCCCCCCTTCCATTGAGGTGTTCTCCCTACCATGACAAAGTTGGATAAAGGTGGAAAGATTTCATGTAATCCATGGACACCAGTGAAGATCACAAATCATTGAAGAAAAAAGGTTCAGAGCACTGTCTGGTGGGTCTAGATGACCCACTGTCTGGTGGGTCTAGATGACCCACTGTCTAGTGGGGTCTAGATGACCCACTGTCTAGTGGGGTCTAGATGACCCAATCCCAATGTTAAAGTGCCTAGGATAGCACAAGGGTTAAACCACACTGTAGTCATTAGTAAGGACTGGATCCTTAATGACGCACACTAATGCATCACGTGCGAGGTGTGCACGTGATGCATTTGTGTCCAAAGGATGTCCACAAAAACTAAACTCTGATTGTCTCACCTACTTACCCTTATGTGTTGTGTGAGTGTTCACTACGTCGTTCTGTCGCCTGCAGAATGCCCCCGGGACAAAATGAACATTTTCTCTGCAGGGACACTGAGCGGTCTGTGACCTTGATATTTTGTGTGGGACACTTGCATTTCTAGTATAATAATAATATAATGATACTGTTATGTGTTAGAACTGTTATTATGTTGGCGACCAGATGGGCTGTTCAGCAAGACGAACAAGTGTATGTTGAAGCTGTGGAACAGAATAAAAACGAACTGAGCTTCCAAGTCCGCCTGATGACTGATTTGTGCAGCACCAAAGGCCACAAACACAACAGATACATTTTATTTATAAGGCGCCTTTCTGGGCACTCAAGGTCGCCGCACAGCATGTATATAAAATACAATAAACAGTTAAAACAACAACAACAATTTAAATAAATACACAATTAAATAAAATGTATATAAAAACATGAATATAGTACAGGGTTGACCGTTTATCAGTTATCACAGTTGAGACTAAGTCTTAACCCTCCGCGTCGCCTAAATAACCCTCGCTCTTTGACCTACCGCAAACCTTCAACCGTTCACCTGATCACCGTGAATCAGTTGATTCTGACGCGGAGGAAAACGCCCATGGGCCCTCATGCCACCGTCATGAATGTAAACCCCAGAGCTAAAGCTTTTGAGGGGGCTAACTTGGCTTACAGATGAATATGTGGTGTATTCATAAACTGTTTTGTTTTGAACCGTAAGGTCTTTTAATACGGTAGCTGAAATGCCTGCTTGACATCTGAAGGAGTGAGCAGGTGTGTGACGAGGGTCATTTTCTGCATTATTATTACTGGTCTCTGGAGCCCCCTGCTTCAGTTCATTTCCTTTAAAAAACAAAAAAACGTCAGTGTTTGTAACATGTTTAGTTTCACGTCAGCATCGTTGAAACATCTACACTGATGATATCTGAATCTTTTACTTCATTAAACCTGATAAAAACATGAATTCAACCAGACTATCAAGCTCAAGCTCCATCTTGCTGTGAGAATGACATCATTCTATGTTTCATCAACAGAGCGCTGCACTCTGACTCCTGCTAAATAATTCCTTGTAGAAAATTCTAAACTAGAACGGGATGCAGAGCCTTCAGCTGTCAGGCTTCTCTCTTGTAGAACCAACTCTGTTCCAGCTCAGAAGGCAGGCACATCTTTACTTTCTCCAACTATTTTATATTCAGGACTCGTTTGGT
This sequence comes from Oryzias sinensis, assembly GCA_037389245.1. NCBI lineage: Eukaryota > Metazoa > Chordata > Actinopteri > Beloniformes > Adrianichthyidae > Oryzias > Oryzias sinensis. The sequence continues at coordinate 8,160,904 of CM074497.1, forward strand.
TTTCTCAGAGTCCTTCCTTTAGTTTTTCTGCTTCAGACATGCGTCTTTCCTCATTTGGCCTCCTCACCACTCCATGAATGTTTGTGTCTGTGTTCCAGCCCGTGTAGTGTTTCAGCGTTTTTCTGTTTCATTTTTGTTTTTTTGTGTCCTCCTGGACCAAAACCAGTCACAGTAGTTCTTCTAAAGGCTTGATGTTAGGTTGGCTATGTGGTGAGTCAGAAATAGGAGGAAATGTTTGTGTCGATGCAGCCGTCAGAGTCCATCTGGAGCTCAGCTCTCATCCGCCTCCAGGTTGATGTTGTCTCCAAATTTGGCACAGAGCTGGACCTCCAGGCCGTTCAGAACCTGCTGCATCGATGATACTCTGTCCTCGTAGCCTCTGACCTCCTCCTCTAGCGCCTCTTTTGCAGACTCCAGCATCTTTTGCGTTTCTTTCTGCGAGCGGCTGACAAACACGCCACCGATGTGATATGAAATCAGCGTGGTGTCGTCATCCAGCATCATCATGTCATCACTGGCCTCCTGCAGGTTCCGCAGAGTTTTTTCATTTGCTTCAATTTCGTTTTCTAGCTCCTTGATCCGGCTCGTGTTCCTGTTGATCTTGTTGGTCTTCTGCTGGTCTTCAAAAGTGACCACGATGTCTTCGACTCCTACTGTTTTCTTCACGGTGGCTGCTGCCCTCGTGCCTTCTTTGATGGGGAACAGACAATGCTGCTGCACAGAGAGGTTGTGCCTCCCAGTCACAGTAGTTCTTAGTGAGTCTGGTTCTGCCGTTAGAAAAGAAATCACTTCACCTCAATTTCAACAAAAATAAAACTCAGCTGTTTTTCAGAAAAACTAAACAAAACATCTTTAATCCGCTCTGCTCCTTTAAACGTTTTTCAAGTCAGTTCTCAGGAATTGGTCTGAAGTGAGGTGAGGTGAAGTGACCACATCCAGCAGGTCACTAAACAGCTCGTCTTGTTTGTAAAACAATGAAAAATTCTCCTTCCAGACATTTTTCCTCTTCAGGGTCACGTCTATCCTCTGGAAAATATGATTAAATTAAAACATTGCCCGTCACTGACCTACTCTGTGTTCATGTGTCGCTTGCGGTCTCAATCCTGTTTATAATCCCGTTAAACTGCGGCAGGCATCCTTGGAGGCCTGCATGGGACGTGTGCAGATACTGGGGGGTCTTTTTATATCCGTGTGTGCATGTTAGCGTGTCTTCATTACCATGAAGCTGCACGTGTTTTCACCTTCCTATCAGAGCCCATCAAGCGTGAACCACTGAAGCATGTTAAACAGGTTCTGCTGTGCGCCTGAACATGCGGAAACACTTTAATCCCCGCGTGTGGAGCATGGTTTTCCCCCTGTCGTGGCACCAATCAATGACAACCTCATGATCGGCGGCTGCTCTGCAGTGAACGTGAAGTTGGGCGCTGATGCAGCATGCCAAGCGGATTCCTGGAAGCAGCAATGACTTCTGACGGCTGTCTGCAGAAGAAAATGTAAAAACATTTCCCTTTGCTTCTTTTAGATCTGCAGGATCAATAACTCAAACCTCAGTCCGGATGCTTTTCAGACACGAATTAAGACTCCCCCGTGAACCGCCACCTTAACGTGGTGGGGGAGTTTGAGAGTTTGAATGATCCCATGCGCTAAGCTTTCTGGGGCTTAAGCCCCTGGTAGGGTCTCTAATGGCAGACAGGTCCTGGGTGACGAGCCAGACAAAGAGCGGTTCAGAACCCCCTGACAACAAGGACCCGATTATGTTGCCCGGATTGGCGTCACCGGGGCCCCACTCTGGAGCCAGGCTCAGGGTTGGGGCTCGCAGGCGAGCGCCTGGTGACTGAGTTGTTGGGGCCCCGGTCGGGCACAGCCTGAAGGAGCGACGAGGGACCACTCTCCCATGGGACCACCACCCGTAGAAGACCCTGAAAAGGGGCCGGTGCAATTTGGTTTGGGTGGCAGTCGAAGGCGGGTGCCTTGGTGGCCCAAACCCCGGTCATGGAACTTGGCTCTCGGGACATGGAACGTCGCCCCTCTGGGAGGGAAGGAGCCTCAGCTGGTGCGAGAGGTTGAGAGATACCGTCTAGAGCAGGGGTCTCAAACTCGCAGCCCGCAGGCTATTTGCGGCCCCCAAGATGATATTTTGCGGCCCCCGCCTTAATATGAAAGTTTAATGTTAATGCGGCCTGCCAGTTTGTATGAATGACACTTTTTCATTGTCGTGCGTGGAGCTAGCGGACCAACCAATCACAGTGGGTTAAATGACTCTTGGGGGCGTGACATTGACCAGGCTTGAAAGCAGGAGAACATTTAAGGCAGGACACCTGACAGCCCCCTCCCCGGAGCACATGAAGGAGTTCCTTACTTTCCTTTTTAGAACGTCTTTATTCGCTCATAATTTTCTAAATACATACATGCAGTCCGTTAGTGAACTTTTTTCTGGGCCGCACAGAGCCGGAGGAGGGTAAAGGTTATGGTTACGGTTAGGTGCGTGGCGGCGTATCAACCCTGACCAAAGGGTTCTCATGCACGGCTGTTATGGCAGCACACCGCTGTGTCCGCTATGTCTGTCGGCTGGCCTGAGAACGCCTCGGGGCCCCCCCGGAGAAGCTGCAGGAAGTGGCTGGGGTGAGGGAATTCTGGGCATCTCTGCTTAGACTGCTGACCCCCCGACCCGGTCCCGGATAAGCGGAGGAAGATGGATGGAGTTTGTTTAGAAAAGAACTTAACATTTTACACCCACCTTTTTGTTTATTCTTCCTTCTGCCTTCTAACAGACAAAGCTAACAGTTACTAGATCCAGAGACGTATGAAAAACAGAGTTTTGTTTTTGTAAGAATTTATGAGATGAAAGTACAGGGGCAAAAAGTCACGCTTTTTGGAAAACAAAGTTGTAATTTCTTAAAAATCAAGTGCAATATTTACAAAAAGAAAAGCAGATTCAGTGATTTCTAAATAGTCTTCTACACAAATAAAAGCTTTAATTGTCTTTGTTGAAACATTTTTAAATATAAATGTAACATTTTATTTTTCAAAAAGGTTTAACTTTTTCCATGTGAAATTGAGACTTTTTGAATCATAAATGTACAGCTTTATTCTCATAAATTGATTGATTTATTGTCTGTTAAAGCGATCATAATACTGTCAGTCCAGTGGTGTTAAATTGAAATACTTCTTTCTTTTGTTTAGGTCATGAAAAAACAGAAATCAGAGTCTTGTGTAAAACCTGCACTAATGTCCAGCCCCTGAAAGTAACACCTGTCTGAGCCTTTTATTGATTTGGTTGAGGATGCAAATGTAGGAAAGGAGAACCAGGCGATAAAAAACATTTAATCAATTATTTGATCAATTTTATCTAGTAAAATAACAAAAAAGGCAGCAGATTAAGGATAATGAAGCACCAGAAGAGACACAGATATGAGTTTATCTTCGTTTCAAAGTCAATTTTAGTCGTCAAACCACTCAGACCCATTTGTCACACACACAGAGACACACACTGGATTATTTTCAGCAGACTCCTGGCCGGGCAAACGGCTCGCTGATTTATGAAGCTGCACTCCCTCAGGAATCAGCAGTTTATTGATTGGCAAAAATAAACTGCATCCAATGCAGCCTGCTATGAATTTTCTTTGGGAATAAGAAATGACATTTTGTTTAAAAGAGCACTCTTGATCAGTTAAAGTGCCAACTCTTGCTGTGCGCAGCACTGCCCTCCGGTGGCCAGCTCAGCTTTTTACACTCAGACGTTTACTGATTAGTTCGGGTTATGTTTTAACCCTTGTGCTATCCTAGGCACTTTAACGTTGGGAGGTGGGTCATCTAGACCCACTAGACAGTGCTCTGAACCTTTTTTCTTCAATGATTTGTGATCTTCACTGGTGTCCATGGATTACATGAAATCTTTCCACCTTTATCCACCTTTGTCATGGTAGGGAGAACACGTCAATGGAAGGAGGGGGGGTCATCTAAGATAGCACAAAGGTTAACATACCTGACATGTTTCCACGGCCGTCTTCTGTCTTCATCAGAGTCATCATCATTTTTCAGTGATTGTTTCATGTCCGTTCACCTGGTCCACCGTCCTGCAGGCGCTTTCAGATCCAGACGGTTTCTGCTCAAATTTCTATTTTGCTTGTTAGATGTTTCTTCTTTATTTTGATGTGAAAAAAAAGTATATTTTATCTGATGGATGTTTGTCAATTGGTATGTTTTCAAAGGTTTACATTTGTCTTTATATGTTAACGTAATCCTCATACGTTATGAAGTTCTGTCATAAATTACACCCAAATGTTCTAAAAGAAATCCATGGAGGGAAAAATTGAGTTGAATTTTGTTTCAAAAAAATTTAAAAAACCAAAATATGCTTACATCTCAGAATTGACTTTGACAGACTTCTTTAGTTCTGAAGCACTGACTGAACTGAAAATGCAAACAAAATCGTCCAAATCAGGATATCTGAGGAGGACTTTTTTTTTAGTGTCTCCTGCAGAGGGGGGCATGCACTTCATCATTTTTATTTATGAAGGTCTGCAGGAAACAGGCAGCCATGTGACCTCTATGAGTCCCATGCTGGATCACCAAAGCGAACGGACAGGAGGGGAGTGGAGACAGGATCAGGAAAGCTGAGAAGAACAGAAATAAGCATTGGTTTGGTTCACAGAGTGAGGATCACAGATGAATCGTGTTTAGTGAGACCAGAGCTGCAGAAACCATAAATCAGAAAGAATAACTGTCATAATAAAACATTCACAGTTACTTTCCTGGAATCACAAAGATCTTTGTGATCTTCTATAGGATGACGGTCTATCAGGCAAATCAAGCCGTTTTGTTTCATTCATCAGACGTCTCCCCGGTTTTGTTGTTGAGCAGGACATCCGTCGGTGACATCAGGCGGCTTGAGAGGCTTCTGGAGAAATCAAGACAAGCAAACGTTTGGCTTTACTGTCGAAACCTGCTCTCTGAGCAGCAGCCCCTCCCAATCCATGAAAACAAGGGGGGTCCTCACACTGTGACGTCACGAAGTGGGGAATAGCCCCTTCCAGGAAGAGGCTGCGCTGCCAGCCCCGCCTCCAGGCTAACAGACACACCCACTTTCTCCATGGAGCTAGCGGTGATTGGCAGAACCTCTTCATATGCACAAAACGCACATCCATCTTTGGAAAAGTTTGGATGTCGTTTGTTTTCGTGACGAAACGCCGACACGCTGCTGAGGCTGACTCTAGGATGATGTCTTCCGGTTCCGGGTTACAGCAGGGACGCTTGTGGCATATCAATGACTTTTATAAGTAACATAATCTGCATATATTTTGGATAACTGATCTGAAATCTGTTGATTTCTAAAATAGTTATTTTTACATAATAATTAAGTAATTCATCTTTGTCATGTGCTTTATTGATACTTAATAATTCTTAATTCTGTCTGATGAAAGCTGGGAACTGGATATTGATAAATCATGTAATAAATGGTTACGGTAGAACGGGGTGGGATTTTATAAGTCAGCTTCCTTCCACTCCCTTTCAAGCAAAATTTATTAATATGTCTAATTAGCCTAAGTTTGATTCGTTGTTGTATGAACGTATTGCTGATGAATGTATTGTTTTTGTGTATTATTATTTGATTGCTTGAAATTAACCATTTCAAATAAATAAAAAAAGTCATGAAATGGGCGACAGCCACACGGAGCGAAAGGCGCCTCATTCGTCTTACTTCCGAGTAGGACAACGAGCTGCAAAAATAACTCCTATTTCGTTCTTTGGTGTGCCAAAGGTAATACTGTATATGATCATATATGGGTATAGCTTGCTCTGAAAGGCCTAGGAAAAGCAGGATATAGGTCCTCTAATGTCACTGAATAGAACAACAACGTCCAGCCTTCCCCACAACAAGGGGTTTTTAGATTTTGGCAAGATTTTGGCAAACGTCATATTTCCAATTAAAAGAACGTGGGAACAGTTTGAAAAAAGACTCTAAACTCCTCCACCTGGGACAGGAGCGCTCCATCCACCCAGAGAGGACAAACTACCTTTCTTCAGTCAACAACCAGGGCCTCAGATTGACTGACCCACATCCCAGTTTAAAAAACTTAAACCACATGAAGACAAGCTGCAATATCTGTGCCGTCACTCTGACAGAAGCTCAGGAGCTCCTGCTGTGGACGTGTCATTAAAGGGGAATCTGTGTGTCTCACATGGGTCTGAGCGGAGCTCCTGAACGATGAGTGAGTTGTTGCTGTTGTTGTTGTCATGGCATGGCAGCTTATTGGGAAAACATTGGGTCTCTGGGGGGGTTACATTGATTCCCCTCTTGCTAGAACTGCAGTGTTGTGTGGAAGTGACAGCACCATTCATCATCTCACTGGTCATTTGTTCAGACACAGCAGGAGTACAGTAGGAGGCGGAGTGAACTCCATTAAGACGGGTCGCTGTGTTAACATCCTGCAGGGGTGTGCAGGAGGCCAGGACACTCCTATGGTCACTTTTGACAGAACTTAAAGAACATGAAACTCATCAACCACAACGATTTTTCACGTCACGCGATTAAAAAATTGTCAGCGAGCGCAAAAATTCAAATCAGCATAAATTGGGCATTTTGGTGACAGAATGCGCCTAACAAAGTTGTTCAAACGGTGGATTCATATTTATTATAGTATTTAGAAAATACCAGTTTTAGAGACCATTTTGTATTTATCTGTCAGCCTCGTCCGACTTTGAAGTCGTCCGTAAAAAGTCAGATGACCTCAAAGTCGGGTTAGGCTGAGGCTGGCGTCTCATTTCTTTTTTTCCACTTTGACAGTTCTGAGTTACATTAAAACCAAAAATCACATTCTGTTGCTTCCTCCATGAAATCTAGTCCCCAAATCAAGTTAAAAGCAGATGTTTACAGAGGAGGATAAACTTTACCCTCAAAAGTTTAGAGAAACTGGAAGCTGAAAAATGTTTCCCCTTCAGACTCGTACAGGCCGGTTCTGTCTGACACGCGTGAAAAGATTGTCTGACACTGAATCGGTCCGAGGCCTGAAAACGGTTGGAGAAAACTGATCTAGAAGATTCTGAACTACAATAAAAAACACTTTCAATTGGAGTTAACTCCACCCACCTCAAAAATGTTCCAAAAACAGCCGACTGAGTGGCTGAGTGACTGAGTGACAGTTTGTTTCATTGCTCCGCCCAGCTGCCAATCAAAAGCCACTAAGGACGCAAAAAATAAATAAAAAAGAACAGAAATGTCTGCTCCCATAAAAGGCAAACAGCGTATTTCATTCAGACTTTGAAACAGAAGGTTGAAGCTGACGAAGATTCCTGTGAGCTGATGTGGAAAACAACCACTTCAACGACTGCTGCTTTAAAACGCCTTCAGTTTGAATCGCTTCTGTTTTTCTTGATATTATTTATCTTCTTCTTTTTGTATTTTCCTAAAATTACAGAAATATCCATTCTGCAATATGAGAAACATGAACTGAAACCATCAGAAATGTTTTGCTTTGATAAAGCGACGGGTGCTGATTGTAGAGCAGGAACCTCAGAGCCGCCCGCCGAGGCAGGACTAAAGGTCACGGTCCACGCATCCACACCACGCCCAACATCTGCTTCCTCCAATCAGGAGCTCGTTTTTCCCGTTTCTGCTCCTGCTTGTCAGGCGGCACACAAAGGCGAAGGAGGCAGCTCTGCCTCACACGCCGTCATGATGCAACCATTAATGCACGGCTCTCAGACGCAGTCAGAGAAACTCAAATGTGATTAATAATTCCCTTTCATGCAACGATGTTTCCAAACCAAGTCAGCGGGAAACGGCAAATGTTTAAACTCATGGTACTTTAATGAAGTTGTTGGTGTCAAGAAAAGCGGAGCAACATGAAAGACATCCTGCTGCAGCCATGTCTCTATAATACAAATGATGAACAGTTAAGGCTGCTCCCACTAAACTCCTCTTTAATATTTCATTCAAAGTGTAAACGCTCAAACATCTTTTACAAACTTGTGTTTGGAAGAGGCTGGAGTCTTCATTTGGAGCTCGGTTCTGCAGTGAGGTCTGGTGTTAGTGATCTACCTGCGGATGAATTCACCTGATGGCAGTTTGGTCCTTGACAACTTCCTGTTGTGATCCTGAAAGAAAAACACACCAAAGCAGAAGTTAGAAGAGAAATGACTCCTGAAAATCCGGATTCAGCAGATTTCTCCTTGAATGGGTACAGAAACCAGCCGGAGACAAAAAGGTCAAACGATCCTTCATTTATCCATCTCTCAGTGAGGAAGGATGTTTCCCAGATGTCACGTTTGGGAAGCGTTCTGGATATTTCTTACCACCAGGAAGACCAGAGGAAGAGCTAGAATGTGCTGGAGGGACACGGTCGCTCAGGCCTCAGCACCTCCACTCAGGAACCGGCAGAGGGGGAGGAAACGGATGAATGGATGGATGAAGCAAAACTGTCAAAGCTGTTTATCCTTTGGCACCAAACATGGTTCTATTGCAGCAAAACAAAGCCACATGATCACTCTCACACCCCCGTGCCTGACAGCAGCTCATTTGAAGACCTCTGGTGTGTTTATTTCCAAAGTGGGAAGAATTATTTCTCCTGATATGTTTTAAGAAAAATCAAAACCATTTTTCATTTGGTTGATTGAGTTTTTGAAGAATGTAAATGCAGGAGACGTGGAGACAAATCATCAGAAAACTATTTAACACAAGACAAAACAAAAAATCCAAACTAACTGAAATAAAAACAGAGATTTAAAGGTTAAAAAACTCCTAAAGAAATCACAAAACAAGACTGAAACACAGATGGATTTTTCCATTTACAGACTAGACCTAAATCTAAATCCACACATGAAGTGATGCACAAATCTATATAGAGATTAAAAATAACAACGACATTTGCAATAAATAAACAGCATGTTTATACATATCTTAAACAAAAATAAACAAAAACAAGAAAACATTTTTGGTAACGCTTTCTTTTACAGTACAGTACTTACAGCGTACTTAATTACATGGTACTTATTGTGTAATTTCTGGGTACATTTCTGAGTCTGAGATGAAGAGCAGCAGCATTCAGAAGTCCAGATGTGTCAAATGTTGGTTTCTGAATCACTTTTGTGTGAAGATGTTTGTCATCTGGAAGCCCTCAGAATCTTCTACTCTGGTTTCAACTTTTGCACATTTGGACTGAAATCTGCTCCTCAAACCGGATCTTTGAGTCTCTTTTTATTCCATCCACCTGTGAGGAAACTAAGGGACCATGAGGGATTATGAGACTCCGTTAATCTGGTTTGGACACAAGACTGGTGCACGTTTGGTTAGAGAAAGCTGAAATGAGATGAATCATGAAGTCTGAACAATACGAAAGACCCCAAAGAGCTTCACCATTCATTCATTGCTTTATTTTGTGCTGCAGTCAGAAGTATTTAAAGGATAACGGTGAGTTTATGTGACTGAGTGACGGGTTTGTTCACACAGGAAGGTTTGAGTGAGTTCATCAACCGCTGACAGCTTATTCTGGTCCCTCAACGGCATCATTGGGAACATAATTAAAGTGTCATCCACATCATCTCCAATATTTACTTCTGTCTCATTTGGCGGCTCTGGAAGTCTTAGTAACACAAAGAAGGTCTTTGCTTTTTCTGAAATGATGGTGAAAGTTGTGTCAGACGGAAAACTTTCAGCCAGGTTTGTCATTTTCACTGAAACCAACTTTAAAGCAGTTAAAATGGACTCAAACATAAATCAGACGGAAAACCAGCTTTAAAAAAATGAAATCCAACCCCCCCGTCTACCACCTTTGGGGTAAAACGTCAGTCGCCCGTATGGAGTTGATGCGTATCCAGCCATAAGGGCAGTTGGGTCTGACGCTCAAACTGTGTATTTTCCTCCTAAATGAAAAAAGTCCTTCAAAGTCTCAGTTTTCCATCTAAAGCACTTTCAGTGAAATCACATTGACTGCTGCTGGTCTGCTTTGATGTTCTGTCCTTCCAGGGCAGAGGCTGATTAAAGCCGTTCATCAATAGATGTTTATCGGATCTGCTCTGTAAAATCTGCTTCCTGTGGCTCAGCTGCGTCTTCAGATCGACACTCGTAAACTTCTATGGATTTTTCTCCGGTTGAAGAACCTTCAAGGCAGCGGACGAGAGTTTTCTGACTGACATTAAGTGATGACTGAAAACTTGCATAGAGTTGATGGACTCATGAAGGCAAAGCTCAGCAGCTGCTGTTCACTTCCTATCTCCGTGTGGTCGCCACTTCCACGCCTTTCATGATGAGGACGTGTTGGCTTTGAGGATCAGCTTCTTCAGGAAGACGTTTCTTACTCATTCTAAAGATTGTGTCTCTTTTAAAAACTCTTCAATCCCATGCTTGACCAAATATGAGTATTTTTCAACAGCCAGAAGCTGCATTTAAATAGAAATATGCCCAAAAGTTTATAGTTAAAGCTCTTTAAACCTAGATTTCATTTTGTATTTACTGTACCAGAACTGTGGTTTTGAATCACTGAGCAGAGGATCACATGATCACTGTGATGCAATTTTGCTGATTGAGCATTTCTGGTTTGCAAAGGTCCAGATGAGAATCTGTTTTGTAATTGATGTTTACTTGTTTGTTGTTTGCCTCAGACAGAGTGGGTTCATCAAGGCATTTCCACCAGAAGTTTGCAATCGCCTCTTTGATTCAGCAGAGCGTACCGAGCGCAACGATGCCAACATGAAGCCTCGGTGGCAGGCATCTGCAGATCACGCACAACTCAGAAGGATTTGGGGGGAAATGCTTAAGACCGCTGCGTCTCACTTGCTTCCCCTTTACTTAGCCTCAGGTAGTGTTCACTACGACCCGTCGCCCACAGCACAAACGTAGAAAATATGTGCATGAACATTTTCTCCTTACGGGTTCACAGAGCGCTCTACCTGTGTGTCCCATACAGCTTTGACCTTTGACCTGCAGACGGCCCGTATCCACCTGTAAGGGCAGCTGGGACTAAGACATCAAATTCTTGACCGTAACCCTTGTGCTATCCTAGGCACTTAAACATTGGGAGTGGGGTCATCTAGACCCACTAGACAGAGCTCTGAAGCTTTCTTCTTCAATGATTTGTGATCCTCACTGGTGTCCATGGATTACATGAAATCTTTCCACCTTTATCCACCTTTGTCATGGTAGGGAGAACACCTCAATGGAAGGGGGGGTCATCTAAGATAGAACAAGGGTTAAAAGGATATTTTATTTTCTGCTTCTTCGCTTAGCGTGCTCCTGAGGGTCCGTGAGGCGGGCCCCAATGGCCTTATTGCTAAATTTGCAGTGAACTTTGCTTTCATCTGTTTTTGATGGCGCTGTCCATAACCAAACCTCACTGTCGCCCCCCTGCTCTTCTTGGTAACTCTTCTTGTATTTTGCCCACTTTGGTTAGCTAGCTCCTGTAAATAAACAATTAGTTGACTATTAGTGTTAAATTATAATTAGTCTGCCAATTCTAATAAATGATTGGTTGAAATGTATTTCAATAAGGAACTAAAAAAACCGCTCTGCCAACCATAAACCCTCCCAAAGCACATTTTGCCCACAAATTCACAATCAGAACCGGCCAATTAGGGCAATTAAACCATCCAATCTGGCCACGCTGGGGGTAAAAGCAACAAATGGATTTCTCCAAATACAGAAGTAAAACTTCTAGATCTGGTGTAGATCAGCTCTAAAATGACTTTTTCAGGAGGAAGAAAAAACAGATTTGATTTGGCTCTGGTTATCGTCATGGTGCTGTTTTTACCAAGTAAGCAGTTTTTTTTCCTTACGATGAAATAACTGAGTTTAAAGCAGACACGCCATGTCTCCTCTCTCTTTTTGTGTCGTTAACAGCTCGACAGCGGGTTTTTTGGAGGCGGGCCCCCTGGGCTGAAGGCTTCATGCTGTGGATTGGTCGCTGGGAGCGTCTTTTAGCGCCGCTTTCTCCTTGATGGTTTGCTCCATACATTTATCATCATCGCCACCTGCTGACCCATGTCCGTGCACAAATCACCACCATGCACCACGCAGAACTAATTCATTAAAATTTCAATCTCCCTTCACCTTGAGTCTCGTCGTAAAGTTCAGCGCCACAGGTGAGCTTGTTTACTGCGTCCGTGCTGTTCAAAGACAAACATGTGATGCGGCGAGGAGAGCAAGCGGGCGGACGCTGTAACGAGTGGGACCGACCCATTAGGCCTTCAAGGTGCCTCAGATTCAGCGGGAGAAGGAATAAACCTTGAGCTGTTTTTGGAAATAGAAATATAGCTCCCGGAGCGCCATCCCATCCATTCTGGGTGGGACTTCTGATGCATCTCTGCACAATGTGTACGTTGACGTGAAATATCAACCATGAAATGACTCCATTTGTGAAAGATGGCTGACCTTGTTTGAAGGGTTTTCTCTGAGCATCAGCAGAAATATCAGAAGAATCGTTTTCAGAAACTACTCGGCTAGAAGAAGACAGGTCTGTGGTTTGGAATGAAGTTATGTGAACATCTGTTTTAGATACAGATGTGAGGAATGACAGGATGGAACCGAGCCAAATGAAGGAAACGTTTTCTTTTTTCTTTTTATAAAAGAACAGAAACAGTAGTCTGGAGAATGTTGGTGTTTTTCTCAGGAAAAGTCCACTATGACCTATCACGGTGTCACCAAGAGACATCTGTGGTTTTCTTTCTTTAATCCAGAAACTGGAACTTTACGCGACTTTGCACACGACTGTCCTCAGAGGAGAATTTCACAATAAAATGCTGGTTGAAAACATTTAGCTGTTTTCTCCTGTGGTCACAATCATTTATCTCATTCATCAAATCAGTTTTAAAACTAAACAAAGAAAACTTTAGAGAAGTTCAGATTTGACAATATAAATATAAAACTCCCTTCAGTGAATGGAATTGTTGAATCGCTTGTATGACAGCAGACAATAGTATTTCCATAATAATTTGATGAACGAATGCTGAATTACTTAAAGAAAGTTTGTGATGCTAAAATGATCAAAAGAATATGAGAAATAATAAGTTAGTTAGATAAAAATTAGGGATGCATGAAATCTTCATCCATCAAAACATTCTGGCTGAAAATGCCTGAAATGTATACAGTTTTAGTTTTTACCCCGAAACGCGTTGTCACGCCATCCAGCCATGACTACAGCCTGGGAATATTTGGATGTCCAAAAGCCAAACAAAAGAACAGAAATGTTTACATCTCGTGATGCTGAAATCTGTAGAGGTGCGGCACGTGCAAAGACTTTTTCACCTCAAAGCATCCGGAGCTGCATGCTTATTTCTCAGGCCAGGGCGACACAGAGAAGGAAACACCTTTCCCTTTGTGGTGGACATGTTTGAGAAGGTAACTACACACAAGATCATCAGAAGAATCGCTTTTTTTTCCTTTCGTATAAAAATGAGTTCTGGATTTATCTAGTTTCGCTTTGGATTTAAGATAAATCATGGTCAAGCTAAGATAAGATAAGATATTCCTTTATTAGTCCCATGATGGGGAAATTTCCTTATTGCGGCAGCAGTACAGGAACAGAGAGCAGTATATAAAAGAAAAAGACTATGGAGTCAGTATAAACACCTATATACACAATATACACACATACATTCCAAAATATTGCACAGGATGACCATATGATCATATGATGTTATTGCACAGGGTAAGCTAAGACAGAGTCGATGATGGTGTTTGACATGGTTCACTGGGAGCAGCTAAGGTTGTAAAGTCTGATGGAAGAAGGTAGAAACGACCTGCGGTGTCGCTCCTTCAGACACTTAGGATGTCTCAGTCTGACACTGAAGGAGCCGCACAGTGAGGACACAGACTCATACATGGGACATGGGTCAAGATTTGGGGTATGCCAATATTTGTTCAATGAAACTGTTGGAAGCTTAAAGAGTTGATAGAATTTCAGTCTTTCGAGGCGTTTTAGCTCTTTTGTTGTAGCAGGACAGGAAATGTTTACCCTTTATGAACGGTTTGGTATATATATGTGTATATATATATAAAAACCATCCTTATCCTCTATAACTTCTACTTTCAGTTTTAAAATGCATGTTCTATATTTAAGAGTTTGGTTGCAGGTTTTTCAGTTTGAAATCATTTATGAAGGGCGTTTTTCTTCATTTTCTTGCTCACTGTTGCAGAGGAACAACATAGAACATTAGAGATCCACAGACCAGAATGAATGCGGGATCATACTAGATTTCTCTTCAATCCACTCCTTTTCAAGCACACCGTCTTGTTTTATCTGTCTATTTTAAACTCGTGTTTATTTTTATTTGTGTTTAAAATGAAGAAATTGAATTGAATTGAATTGAATTGAATGTTTGGAGTTTGAAATTTTCTTGTGCTTTTTGGCCAAATGCTTTTCCCATTTTTCAGTTTCAGCTTATTTTTATTTTTTATTTTTATTGCATTCCTAATGAAGATTGTGTTGAAGTGGAGCTACCTTCTGTGAAACGGTCTGTCATGATCACACCTTGGTAGCAGAGTGGATTCTCATGTAGTCTGAAGCTGTTTCTGTTTCACTTCATGCTGAGGGACGCTGATGATCATCTGCATCTGTTTGCCAGAGAGCCGTAAGTATGGATGCAGGTTTGGGATCAAAAGGTAGAAAGATCAAATACTCATTTAGATTTTTCTTTTTGCCCTTTGCATTTTGTAAATTGATGAAAATAATCACTCATTGTTTACACTTCTATAGGTGTTCTGTGTCTACAGCCTTTCTCACACCAGCCTCAAACTTCTGCTGTTTGCTAAAATGAATCAGGGGTCCCCAGAACAAACGTGGCCCTGGGGCCCCCTGGGGCCCCTGACGGCCCTGACACGCCCCTGCCATGTGTCTAAATCTGTGTTGTTAGCTCATTTGCTAAACTATTGTGACAGCATTTTGCTTCTCGCCTCTCTGCTTGCAGCGGCGTGAGCTGAATGACAATCAGCCTCACAGGATTCAGTCGCCGTGGCAGAGCGGGAAGCCCGGATTCAGATCGCTCCGTAAAAACAGATGACTCCAGTTTTTCTCTCTTTAGATTTTCTGACCCAGCTGTACCTTTAGAACAAATATCTGCCTGTGATCCTTTTTCAGAGCAGTAATAGGATGTTTACCTGCCTCAGAAAAACAAGCAAATGAATGCACGGATGCAGGGTTCACATGAGGCTCCACTTCAGCCTTTATGGGATGTTGCTCTCCGCTCTTGTGCTGCCTGTGTTTACAGCTGATCTCTTTGTTTATGGATGGTAGTTTAAGAACGACCCGTTCATATTTCTGCTGTTCTCTTGTGTTTGTGTCACAAATGTAAAGCTAAAGCAGAGCATCTACGTTCCTTTATTTCCTTCTATTATCCAGAATCAGACAGAAAATTATCAGATTAATAATATAGCTTTGACCATTTTTATTTGAAAGCTGATCTTATTAGCTCAGAGAAAAATCTCAGAACTATATTGGCTTTATCGGATTTCTTACCCAAGAAGACTTTATGAATATTAGAAGAGTGTATTTGGTAGAAATAAGCATATTTGGTGGAGGATCCTCTGCTGTGCTTCATTCTAACAGATATTGTCTTTCAGATGAACGCAGTGAAGCTTTTAGTAAATTAATGAACATGAAAGTGTAAAAGTTAAGAATAATTTGATTCTTATTCAAGTTGGATAATAATTGATCATTTTCAATATAAATTTCTTGGAATACTGTAACAAATAATGTTCGTATTAATTTCAAAAGTGGATTTAATTAAAAAAGGGTGTCCCTAAGATTTTAATCTTCATTCAAAAGCCTTTTTGAAATCTAAATATTGACTCTGTTGGACTTGTTCAGGAGGTTTAGTTCTGTCTGCCTGAGTCAACCTGACGGTCCAGCAGACGTCAGGAAGCAGCTGCAGTCTTCACTGCAAACAAACTGGAATTCTATTTGAAACCCGCCTGTCATCAGTCCGAGCTGGACCAGCCTGTAAAGGGTTGGTCGCTCAGATAGAGTCATGAGGTTTATTTAGAAATCCTGAAAAGCTGGAAAAAGAGGGAGGGATCCACTCAGCAAAAAGCAAAGAGAAGAAGAAAAAGTGGTGATGCTAATCTGAAAGAATGAAGTTGCAACAAACAGGGTGTCCTGGGTGAAGGAAGAACAAGAGGGGGTCCAAAAAGAACGACAAATGTGTTTCTATCTCAGAGGTTTAATGAGGGAAAAGTACTTGTGGCTTCCTTTAACTGTTGCTAGGCAACTATAGTCGCTGGTTATTGGAGTCAGTAGGTAAAAGCAAAATGGAAAACCCAAAAGACACGAAACTTTCCATTGTTGATGCAGTTTGAGGTGAAATGAGTTAGAAATTCAACAAGTGTTTAACCAAAGGAAACACTTGTGTTTGCCAAAAGACATTTCAAAAATCTCTATCAGTGTCATCAAACTTTGAAAAAGGAGATCATCTGTCCTTGAAATGATGCTTGAAACAGAAAAAGCTCAGTAAGTGAGTTTCAAAAAGCTTGGCTTTTAGGGACTGCTGTAAACAGACTTAAAAAAAAAAAATTCCATTTTAAGTTAATCAGAAAGTCCAGATTTGTGTCTATTAATTGTAATCGAATTTTAATTGTATGCCAATTTAAAGGGTTAATCCTGATATTTTTCGATTTGAGCCAATTATAAAAAGAAGACTAAAACTCTTTTACATGAAAACATTCAAAGAAAAGATGTTCCACAGTTTCTACATCATTTCTACAAAAGACACAAAGATCACCATCCCAGTTAAAGCGAGAATGTAAATAATGATCTGAAGGGTAAATATCATTTAACAGGAATGCTCCATCTTCACTAACTCTTAAAGGTTAAACCTCACATTAACGGATTACTCAACCGTCTCAACCTATTCTCTAAATCTTTACATTACATGAATCATGAGAATGTCCAGACATTGTGTAATTTATTTGATCTATTTAAAATTTTGTAATAGACCCTTATTTTTATTGATTATTTTTTTAAGTCATATTTATAATAATAATGATAATCCATTTTATTTAAAGCGCCTTTCAAGAAACCCAAGGACACTTTACAAAACAAAGGTTAAGGTTATATTTGTTTTCGTATTTGTTTTTTGTCTACCTTTATCTCTGAGTTGATATTGTTGTCATTGACAGACATGTCATGATTGATTGTTGAATATTTGCTTCAATTAAAAAAAAACAAAAAACATTTTTGGTGCATTCCCTGCGGGCGCCACAAGGGATGTTCGGGGACGCATGGGCGCCCGCAGGCGCAGGGTTGGTGACCCCTGGTCTAGTGGGTCTAGATGACCCAACTCCCAATGTTAAAGTGCCTAGGATAGCACAAGGGTTACGATGCAGCCGCTCCGCTGTACGACCCTCCACGGACCGAACAACCCAAAAACCTGCAGCACCTGCACAGGTGCATGTGACCAAGGCCTTACCTACGCTCATGACAAATTCAAATGATTCTGCAGATACGTCCTCCACAATAAACCGTCTGACAAGACAGAAAGTCTTCAAAACACGATGACTTCAAATGTCAGCGGTAATAACATTTTAGGATTTGAATCTTTTCTGCTCACTCTCCACACAACACAAAGATTAAAAACAGAAACAAAGTTACACACAAAACAGACAAACAAAAATCAAATTTATCCAGTAGAAAAATCCCCAATTTAAACTCCAAATACATTTAAATTTTGTTTTCCTTTATGTTTTTGTAATAAATATTGTTAATCTTATAATATGCTATATATTGCACTCAAAAACCCTCATTTCTCCTCCGATTGTGGGAGTTGCATCACATTTGAGTCAACATTTTGCAAAATTTACGATACATTTCCTCAAAAATAAAAGGATAGAAAGAGTTTGCAGAAGTCAGCATTATGGGATGTTCCCCCTAAAAACAAGCCCTCCTTACCCCTGATTCAGTCGCACACAGATTTTTCTGTTTGTTCAGTCAGTCTAAAAAACAACGGCTTTGGGGAAGCAGAATCTGCTGAAATGCAGCACGGAGATGACGTTTAATGCAGTGAAAACAGCTGAGAGTGAACCTGAAAATGATCCTCAAGCTGAACTTTGGCCTCAATTCACCAACTAAACTTTCATCATAGGTTTGTGACACCAGGAGGTAAAGATGAAAGTTGCTGAAATGAATTCAAAATATAATGGAAGAAAAAAAAAAGTTTACCTTTTGGAGAAGAAGGACAAAGCTTTTTGTTAGGAATCTGTCAGCTCTCCATGCTTCTCTCAGGATGAGGAGAACATCTGCAGAGGACGCCGGTGGAGTCCATAAATTATGGATCAACTCCCACATGGAGGAGGACGGAGCGGGGGGGGGGGCTGTGGAGAATGCTGACGAGGGAGCCGGGGCTGCTGGGAGCTGCATCTCATTAACATCAGGACTTGTGGCGTTATCAGCCAAAACACAGGAAGTGAGGACACGCTCAGGGACGCCATGGGATTGTGAAGGTTATTTTTGGCTCCGCCGGAGATAAAAGATCTGATTATAGATCAACAGCTGCAGCCGCTGGTAAAATGTTCAAATCCACGTCTGAACGCCTTTTTTTCTTGTGCAGAGGTTTTTGGGCCGCAGACATCTTTACCAACATAATCGGTTCAAAGCTTCAATA
This sequence comes from Oryzias sinensis, assembly GCA_037389245.1. NCBI lineage: Eukaryota > Metazoa > Chordata > Actinopteri > Beloniformes > Adrianichthyidae > Oryzias > Oryzias sinensis. Next base: position 8,179,489 of record CM074497.1, read on the forward strand.
TAACAAACTTATTTCTGGAGGAATTTTCACTTTTATGGCTCATTTTCATTTTTCTCTGAGCGTTTTAAATATTTCTGATGATGTTTGTTAGTTTGGGTTTTGTGTTTTGAGAGAAAAAACAGATGTTTCTGCTTCCAGCCCGCTGTGAACTGTCACCCAGGAAACCTGGGTTCAAACACCAGAAACGGTCCCTACTGTTCTTCCAGTTTGTCATCACAGAGACCCTCCTTCTGTAAAGGTTGTAGAGTCCAGACACAGATACAGGATCTGCTTTGGATGTACGTGTGCTTTGAAGGGCCTCTCTGAATTGAGCAGACAGAAGCATCGGTCACAGGTTCAAGCCCTCAGTACAGGTTATAAAACTGCACTCAACAGATGTAAAACACGTCATGACCTCACAGAGATTTTGGTAAAGCGTCCAGTGCCTCAGAAGGGGAAATCAGTTCTCTGCAGGCACTGTTTTTATTGCAGGAGGGGAGCTGTTGACTTTGACCAGGGACACTGTCAAACAGTGGAGGGAATACTTTGAGGAGCTCCTCGTTCCCACTGACACGCCTTCTTTGTAGAAAGCAGAGGATGAGGACTTTGGGGTGAGACTGTCCAGCACCTGGTCATTTGGTAGTGAATGTGACAAAGCTCGAGGAGTGGACAAAGTCCACCCTGAGTACCTCAAATCAAGTCAAGGCAAGACTGGAGCGCCAAAATGACAGGCGGACCGGAGCAGCATCCGGTCGTTGTACCAGTCGGTTGTGGTGAAGAGAGAGCTGAGCCAGAAACCAAGCTTTCGGTTTACTTGTTGATCTTCGTTCCAATCCTCATCTATGGTCATGAGCTCTGGGTCATGACCAAAAGAACGTTGAGGTGGCTCGGGCATCTAGTTCGGACGCGTCCCTGGGGAGGTCTTCCAGGCATGTCCCACTGGGTGGAGGCCCCGGGAAAACCCAGGACACGCTAGAGTGACTATGTCTCCCAGCTGGCCTGGGAACGCCTCAGGGTTCCCCCAGAGGAGCTGGAGGAAGTGGCCGGAGCAAGGGAAGTCTGGGCATCTCTGCTTAGCCTGCTGCCCCCGCGACCCGGTCACAGATGAGCTGAAGAGGATGGATAGATGGATGCTGGTCCCTAAGCAAGCAGCCCCTGAACAACCACTTTCCTGGTTGGTACATGAAAACATTATCTGCTAATCTCTGTCTGTTGGCAGACTCTTTCTTCCTGAGCTCTTAATGCTCTCAGAACAGCCTCCTGCTGCCTCCTCATCTCCGTCTCTCTGAGCTCCAACGCAGACTGATGCTGCAATGATCGCAGCTCAACACTCACCGGCAAATGAACAGTCTGAGATCATCTCATCAAGGGTATTTCCGTTCAAAAACCTTGCTGCCAGATTTGGTTCCCCCCTCCCCCACTATATATCCATGTGGGGTGTTCAAGAAGGGATGAACTGATGACAAAAAACGTGACTCAAACCTTCCAAAAGTCTGAAATTAACCAAAATGCTCTCGTTTATCACTAAAATATAAAGCAAAAATACTTTTATAAATTCCATCCATCCATCCATCCATCCATCTTCCTCCGCTTATCCGGGACCGGGTCTTGGGGGCAGCAGTCTAAGCAGAGATGTCCAGACTTCCCTCGCCCCAGCCACTTCCTCCAGCTCCTCTGGGGGGACCCCGAGGCGTTCCCAGGCACGCTGAAAGATGTAGTCTCTCCAGCGTGTCCTGGGTCTTCCCCGGGGCCTCCCCCCAGTGGGACATGCCCGGAACACCTCTCCAGGGAGGCGTCCAGGAGGCATCTGGACTAGATGCCTGAGCCACCTCAACTGCCTCCTTTCAATGTGGAGGAGAAGCGGTTCTACTCCGAGCTCTCCGCGGGTGACCAAGCTTCTCACCCTATCTCTAAGGGAGCGCCCCGCCACCCTACGGAGGAAGCTCATTTCAGCCGCTTGTATTCGGGACCTCGTTCTTTCGGTCATGACCCATAGCTCCTGACCATAAGTGATATTGGAACAAAGATCGACCAGTAAATTGAGAGCTTTGCTTTTTGGCTCAGCTCTCTCTTCACCACAACGGACCGATACAGCGACCGCATAACTATGGACGCCACTCCGATCCGCCTGTCAATCTCACGCTCCGGTCTTCCCTCACTTGTGAACAAGACCCCCAGATATTTAAACTCCTCCACCTGGGGAAGGGATACTCCATGCACCGAGAGATGACAAGCTACCTTTCTCCGGTCAAGAACCATGGCCTCAGATTAAGCGATGCTGACCCTCATCCCAGCCGCTTCACACTCGGCTGCAAACCGCCCCAATGCCCGCTGGAGGTCCTGGCTCGATGAAGCCAACAGGACAACATCATCTGCAAAAAGCAAAGAGGAAATCCTGTGGTCCCCAAACCAGATCCGGCACCTGGCTGCGCCAAGAAATTCTGTCCATTAAAACTATGAACAGAACCGGTGATAAAGGGCAGCCCTGCCGGAGTCCAACGTGGACCGGGAACAGGTCTGACTTACTGCCGGCTATGCGAACCAAGCTCCTACTCTGGTCATACAGAGACCGGACAGCCCTCAGTAAAGCTCCCCGGACCCCACACTCCCAGAGCACCCCCCACAGGATACCACGGGGGACGCGGTCGAAAGCCTTCTCCAATGTCCAACATATGGACTGGGTAAGCGAACTCCCACAATCCCTCCAGCACCCTAGATAGGGTGTAGAGCTGGTCCACTGTTCCACGACCAGGACGGAAACCGCACTGTTGTTCCTGAATCCGAGGTTATGGTCATCGGACGGACTCTCCTCTCCAGTACCCTGGCATAGACTTTCCCAGGGAGGCTGAGGAGTGTAATTCCCCGGTAGTTGGAACACACCCTCCGGTCCACCTTCTTAAAGAGGGGAAACACCACCCCTGTCTGCCAGTCCAGTGGCACAGTTCCCAACTGCCACGCGATGCTGCAGAGACGTGTCAGCCAAGACACTCCCACAGCATCCAGAGACTTGAGGTACTCAGGGTGGACCTCATCCACTCCCGGGGCCCTGCCACCGAGGTGCTCGTTGACTACCTCGGTGACTCCAGCCCGGGTAATAGACAGGCTCACCCCAAAGTCCTTGTTCTCTGCTTCTTCAAAAGAAGGCGTGTCAGTGGGATTGAGGAGATCCTCAAAGTATTCCTTCCACCGCCCTACAATGTCCCCAGTCGAGGTCAACAGCCCCCCACCACAGTGCCAAAACTGTGCCTGTGGAGAACTGTTTTCCCCTCCTGAGGCGCTGGATGGTTTGCCAGAATTTCTTCGAGGCCAACCGATAGTCCTTCTCCATGGCCTCCCCGAACTCTTCCCAGACCCGAGTTTTTGCCTCCGGAACGGTCCGGGCTGAAGCTCGCTTAGACTACCGATACCTGTCAGCTGCCTCTGGAGTCCCACAAGCCAGCCAGGCCTGGTAGGACTCTTTCTTCAGCTTGACGGCATCCCTTACTTCCGGTGTCCACCACCGGGTTCGGGGGTTACCGCCGCGACAGGCACCAGAGACCTTGCGACCACAGCTCCGAGCAGCAGCAGAAACAATGGAAGTGGAAAACATGGTCTACTTCGACTCAATGTCCCCAACCTCCCTCGGTACCTGTTTGAAGTTCTCCCGGATGTGGGAGTTAAAGACTTCCCTAATGGAGGGCTCAGCCAGACGTTCCCAGCAGACCCTCACAGTACGTTTGGGTCTTCCAAGTCTTTCCGGCCTCCTTCCCCGCCAGCGAATCCAACTCACCACCAGGTAGTAATCGGTGGAGAGCTCCGCCCCCTCTCCTGAAACAACTACAAAGTCGATCATCGACCTCTTGCCTAGGGTGTCCTGATGCCAGGTGTATTGATGGACACCCTTGTGCTCGAACATGGTGTTCGTTATGGACAAACTGTGACCAGCACAGATGTCCAAAAACAAAACACCACTCGGGTTCAGATAGGGGGGGGCATTCCTACCAATCACGCCCCTCCAGGTGGCACTGTCATTGCCCACGTCGGCATTGAAGTCCCCCAGGAGGACAATGGAGTCCCCCGTTGGGGCACTTTCCAGTACCCCTTCGAGAGACACCAATAAGGCCTGGTACTCCAAGCTGCTGTTCGGCCCTTAGGCCGAAACCACAGTTAGAGACCTGTCCCCCACCCGAAGGCGGAGGGACATGACCCTCTCGTCCACCGGGGTGAACTCCAACACTTGGTGGCTAAGCTTTTATAAATTCAATAAGATAAAAACGCAAAGATTAAAATAATGTAATTGTTTAAAACTACGGTAATCTAACAAATCCTGTAGACTGTAAAAACAAACCAATACTCTTACCTGTGTTTTTTTTTTCTGATTCTGCTCTGGAGAAAAAATGCAGAAATTCAGTTTTTATGAAACCGTCACTATGAGGTCAGAAGGTTGGAAAAAAATACTACAGAGATCCAGAAACATACAAAGGCATCACAGAACAGGAACCGTCTGAAAGTCAGATATACAGCAGCAAACCTCACAAACATGTCACCATCTAGACAAACAAAACAACACAAACAAATGTGTTCAAAATGATCCAAAGATCAATTTTCTGTACTCACTTCTTCCTGATCAAGGTCACGAGGTCGCCTGAGCCGAACCGGCAACTCTGAGGCAGATAAGGGTCGATGGCAGGGGAAAAGATTCAGGAGGGAAATCAGGATCTTTGTTGGTTCTTGAACATCTAAGATGCAGAACCAGGAGACTCAGATGAGAAACAGAAACATCAGGGATGAATCTGGTTTCAGGGGCTGCTCCGTGTGTCTCTGCTACCTGCAGTCAGGGTTCCAGCGTCCACACGTTTGGTTCACGCCACCTTTCATTCCTCCACGGGTGAACCATCTGAAAGGAGGAGAAAAACGTTTGTAGATGAACTTTTTCCTGGTATTGGCAGGAGATATTCATTTCTTCCTGAGCATATCCTTACTTTCAGTTGAAAATATGGACAAACATCATTGTCCAATCAGGATGTCCAGTAGAACCTACAGTACCTTTTCTGGTTTCTTTATTTGGTTCCTTTTGAAACATTTTGGATTTCTGGAAATTGCTTTGGTTTGCAAAAAGGTTCTTTTAGTTGATACAAAGGGACATCACTGATTGGACGATGAGGACAGTTGTTCCTCATTTCAACTGAAAGTTTGGCCTGTAGCGATGGTGTCAATCGTGATGACGGCCACCTTTTCTGGTTTCTTTATTTGGTTCCTTTTGAAATATTTTGGATTTCTGGAAATGACTTCTGTTTTCTGAAATATCTCTTTTTTATTTTGTTTACATTTTTTAAATAATTGTGTTTTCATTTTTGGATTTTTGTTTTGATTTCTAAAACTTGACGATTTTTTTTATCAGTTTTGCTTTTTGAATTGCCGTTGTGAGCTTTAAAATGATTTTGTATTGAGTGATTTGTACCTCAGGGCCACCGTACAGTGGGGTCATTTCCGCATGATGTCACCACACATCAAAGATTTCTTTGTGGATTCAGAGAAGCTGAGTCCATGCAGGGATCAGCAGGAGGGAGCTGCTCCATGCAGCATCAAAGCTGCACAAATGGATTCCCTCATTTGAAACAAGCGAACGGTGATGGGTGGACGGCACGTACCACTCGTTAGCTCTGCAGCTGCTTCACATCCCTGCCATTATGCTGAGCCACTGAACTGCAGGAAGCTGCAGGTGCTGCTTTGCTCCAGCAGCCAGGCCTCGCCGTGGCTTTCGGCGTCAGACCTTCAACAGGCAGAGGAGCAGAACCGCCGCCTTCCCCTGAACAGCCTCCTCCAGCTCTGTTATCTGTCCTGTCACACGTTTACCTCTGTGTGATTTACATTTGCTGCTTTTGTTGTGGAAGAGCTGCCTTTTCTGAAAAACGCAGTTTTCCTGAGGATTCATTCAAAGTCCAATATTTACTCCATGAGAGGCAGGATCAGCCAGTAAGAAGGATTTCTGCAGGTTTCAGAGAACCTGTGACCCCCCCCCCCCCGAGAAGTGCTTTTAAGGCCCATCTGTCTGCATCAATGAGCCCCCCCACAGCACCCATTTCTGCTGCGAGTTCCTGCCTGCATTTTTAGATCACTTCAAGAAATAAACAAGCAAGCCTTCTGTCAGACCTCCAAAGTAAAAGCTGTGGGCTTTTACTTTGACAGAATCCAGGTCCGTGCCAACCAGACCTGAAGATCCATCAAACACATGCACGATGCAAAGCATCAGAAGGCAGCATGAAGCATCATAAATCCCAAACATGAATAACCTTAAGTATTCCCAAAGCTACACCTCTAACTTGTTTGCATCCAAAATAAATACTTCATTTGGGTCAAGTGTATTTATAAATTGCGTGCTCCTCCCACTCTTGCAAAGGGACGGGCCGGACCCAGGATTTCACTCTTTCCAGCTTTATATAGAGCAGTTGTATCAGTATTGCTGATTCATTCATTCATTCATTCATTTACCAAGGCTGTGTCCCACCAAGGTGGGGTAGCCTAGACAAGGCACACAATTTTAGCTCCCTCTGTCTCTTCCCCAAACCCATCTCCTTCAGTGTGTGAGTGCGTGTATTGCTGATGGCAGGTGAAAACGCTTTAAACCATCAGAAACAGGATAACAAATACACAGGTAAGTATATTAATTATTAAACATAAACCAGGTGAGAATGTTTCTGCCAATGACACAAACATGCTAATAAAAGAATAAAACCTCCTTCTGGACTCCTCCAGTCAAACCACTAACAAAATCTCTAATGAATCATTCAGAGTTAACTGGTTCCACTTTATCTCAAACAAAACTCTTAAACAGTTTTTAACCCTTTCTAAACTCATAGTAATGTCTGAATTTGTTGTAGTTTTAGGAAAACTCAAAGGAAATTGAACGAATTTATGAAAAAAAGTCTAGAAAAACTTTTAGCAGATCAATGAAGAAATTCCTGATGGATGTGTGACTGACAACACGTGACGGTGACGGTGCTCACAGTAAGTAAAGTAGTAAGTAAACAGGTTACTTTGCACCGTTTAGTCGTTTCTGTGTGTTTGTTGACTTTTAGTGTCGGTTTTATTTTCTTCTACAGTGACCTTAACAGCTCGGAAAAGTGGCTTTTAAATAGAATGTGACGGTAATAATATTCTTTTAAAAAAGACAGAGGAGGCGAGTCGAGGCATTTTTATGCTGACTCAGCTGGTTAGCAGCACTTTTCTCCCTGGAGCCACGAATCCTCTCCCTGCAGACCAAATGAGTTTCACTTCTCTAGGATTTCTGTGACCAACATGGATCCAGTTTCTCCATGAAAGATGAATGTCCACATGTTTATACTTAGCAGAAAGTGCTAAAAAAACAAACAGAATTCTGCAGAAATGGATGAAAAGATGAAGAATTAACTGTTTTTGACTGATTTGATGTTTGCTGCATATGGTGAGAGAAGGGCTTAATTGTGTTTTGGTACTTTTAATTTAAACTTGTTTCACACATAAAAAACCCTGAGAATAGAAAGTTTGTGAATATTTGGACAAAGAAAAGAAAACTGTTTATTTAGGGACGATAAGGAACGACTTCCTCAGTCGAATTAAGACTTGAATGAAAACGCTCATAACTGTCACGCTTACGTCACAAACTCTCCTGACTACAGTACCCATAATGCTCCAACAATCATCAAGCTGTGCAGCTTCGTTATTTAAGAAAAGCAAATGAAAACACAGCAGAACATCGGTTCCAGGACAGTAAACAGAACCAGAGTTCTACAGGGTATGAAGTGGAGCGTCTGCCCCATAAATACAGTATTTTTCCTTTTGTCATGATGGATGGTGCAGCCAAGTCCAGCAGGCGTTTCTCCTGCAGACGGTGCAGCTAAGAAAATGACAAAGAGATGTTCGTGCACGTCACCAGACTGGTCTGTGTTCTGATTTGTTCCTGTTGTTTGGTGCTGTTGACTTGACAGAAGGAGAGGGATGAGTGTTGTTGTCTACCCCAGGGTCAGTGGAGTTTTACCCTCCTTTGACTCAGCTGCTGTGCTTAAAGTTCCCCATCAGATTACCATCAGCACGGAGAAGTTCTCCAGGGAAATCTGCACGTTTATGAAATTCATAAACAGAATGCATCACAGGTTATTGCATTTCACTCATCAGAAGTTTATTAATAACGCTAAAGAGACATTGTCATTGATTGTTTTAGAAGAGCTGCAGTGGGGGACCGTGCATTTCACACCCGGGCCTTTAGTAGTGCTACGTCTGAATTCCTCAACCCCTCATGAACCGTTTTACCATGCAGAAACCAGCTCTGCGTATGCAGAAACCAGCTCTGTGTATGCAGAAACCAGCTCTGCGTATGCAGAAACCAGCTCTGCGTATGCAGAAACCAGCTCTACGTATGCAGAAACCAGCTTCATGTATGCAAGATTAAAAATTCGACACAACAATGCCTCTCAAAGAAAAACATTAAATCTATTATGCAACTACAGCCAGTAAAGCATTGAAACAAACTACACATTTGGAATATTTATTATTATGATATTTATTATTTCACCAACAAAAAATCCAGATTATTTGAAGACAAAATTCTGAAAAATAGTCCATCGCTCTGTTTGCAGATTATGGTCTTCAGTTCCATCCAGACGTCCTTTTCTGTTCCGTCAAGGCCACTGCTGAGTGTCTGTCCAGTTGTGTTTCTGTAGGTTTGAATCCGCTTTAGAGCTGGACAGACTCAGTGGACACAGGGACGGTCCGCCAAATACAAATCTGCACGGCTGCTTCATGATTCACTCAGATGTTTCTGATGAAGGAAGTGGAGGAGATCAGTGGGAGATTTTCCTGCTAGATCCTCAATCAACAGATCAGGTTCACTTGACGTTTTACGTGTTGATGACGTGGGCTGCGGGGTGGAGTCCAAACTGGGCATGGAGTGAGAATCTGATTGTTCTCTCCTCGGAAATAAGAATAGAAAGATCATATAATTTTATCCCCCCCTCCTCTGACTAATGTGGGACAGTAAGTTGTCAGACTGGGTGACAGAGACGGAAGTAGTGCTGAAAGCGCCGTCATTCAGACGCAGCTCCTGCAGTTGATGGTGAAGAGTCTCTGAATGATGTCATGATCCCAGACATGGAGGCGCCAAGGTATTGTAACTGATACAGCCATTGAAAAAATATGCTGACAGTAGCCTCCCACACTGCTTGCATAACAACTATTTCCATGGTAGAGGAGAGCATGAGACTATGCACAGAGTTAGGTGATGACGCCCGCCCTGAGCTACGCTTGGCTGTCAGACGCCCACCCCTCAACCCCTAAACCCCAGAAAGGGCAGCTACATGCTCATCCAGACCCCTGCTCCTGGATTTGTCTCAACTCTAATCCTGGAACATCAGCAGCAACACCACATCAGTCTCCATCCATAAAGCGTCTTTTTCAGCTGAAAATCTGTTCATGTGTTGATAAAAATAACCCAACAGACATCCAGATAAGCAGCACTACAAAAAACACTTTCATGAGAAAACTGCTGCAGTTTCCCAGTTTGAGACTCCAAACTCATCTGTATGCAGTGTGAGGAAAAGAGAGCAGAAATGAGAAGCGGGGCCCTGAGCGCACATCCAGCAGCAAAGAGAAAGTTGAGCATTTATCTTTAAATTCTTACAGTAATGAGCTTTGTGGGGCAAATCAATCACACTGATGAAGGTGGTCAAATGAAACAAGCTGTGCTGTAGTTGTACTGCAAGAAAAGGAATTGGTTTCAGCATGCTTTGTTAGCTGCACTTTGGCTTTAACTCTCCGCAGGCCAGCTTCACCGCAGTGAAGAAAGTTAAACTTGGAAAGAGCTTTGCCGTTTTTGGAGGAGCTTTTTTCCTCATTTGCATCTTCCAACATGCGGCAGAAAGCCTGTGGTGTTGGTGAAAGCCCTGTGAACATTAACATGGATTAAGAATCATTGCAGTTCTTGTAGAACAATAATGATGGTATTCAGTCCAGATTAGTCCAGTTTTTGTTTTTTCTACATCACAAAAATGATGATGGTTAAATGTTGGATGATTTTATTTTTCAGTTTCTTTCTATATGTCCTCCATCATCATAAAAAGGCCAGGAGAACATGTTAGAAACACCAAAAACACCATTTTCATTGTAATGGGTCTTCAAAAGGAGTAGATCTGCGCAAAGAGGCTCCATGCTCTCTGCTGCCAACTAGTGGTCGGATGTTTAAGTGGAAAACAAGAGTCTGACGCTGAAAGACGCTCATGAATATTTAAATAAAACATTTTTCTAACAGTATTTTGAATCGATCCAAGTATCAGCAAATGAACTGTGGCGAAATATCGCCAAAATAATTTTTCCAGTCTTCTTCAACAGCGTAAGAAAATTTAAAAATATCAGTCTTTCCCTCAATGTGAGTTAAAATGAAAACATTTTCCCAAATTAAGAGCAGCAAACTATAGATATAATAAATCTGTATTCTGTAAATTAAACTAAAGAAAATAACATCAGACCGGGATTGTTTTGTCTTTTTTCGTTTAAACTGAAATCCTTAGTCATTTATCAAAAATGTTTAAAACCAGGTTTGATTCTTCTTTTTATTATTTGTTTCTTGTTTTTCTCAAAAGACTGAACATCATTTGAAACCAATGCCAACATTAGTTCCACAGAGGGTGTTTGTCTAAAAACACTCCGGTGGAGCCCAAGGAGGGGGTTTACCTGACTCCTCCTGTTCCAGCTAAACCCGAGGAACACACCTCTGAGCTTCTCAAACAGATGTTTCCAGCTGCTGGCAGAAGGAACTAGTCTAGTATTGGTGCTATCAAACACCACTACAGATTATACAGGAGCTGTGATTGAAATGTGTGCTCTTTGGTCTCCTCATAGTCAAAGGATTTGCTAAAAGCTTCACCTCGCAGAGCCTCACACACTTCTGCTGACCCAAAACCTTTGGAAATCTAAAACCATCTGAAGGCCGTTCGGGCTGTTTCAGCCGTTCGTAAATGTGATGAATGCTGGCCATAAATCTGACCGTTGGGTTGTGTCTGCAGGAAGCTTTCGCCCTCCGCCATTGGAGCCGAGCTCTGGCAGAGCAGCACGGTCCGCGCCGGACAAATGACTTTCACGCAGTTCATCAAGACAGGTTAACACGCTGTTGCCGTCTCACTGCGGCGTCTGCATCACGCCGCTCCATGCTTTACTGCCCGTCGACTCCCACAAAGATTCAACAGAAACTTTCACTCCTCTCTGTTCCTGCAGGGTCACAGCTAGAACCAAATGAAGAAAAAATATGTGAAGAAAACTATTAAACATTGCAAAAATACCTTGAAGTAAACATAAACGCACTAAAGAAAAACATTTATTCCCAAAAATGTCCAGAATTATTTCCTTTAATGACTTGCAGCCTTAGTATTCACCTTTTTATAAAGGCTTTCAAAAAGATAAAAATCTTCAAACATCCACAATGTTTCAATCAAAGACACTTTGATTTCTTTAAAATTAGGCAGGAAAAGGCCTCGAGCACAAAATCACATTAACCTCGATGTAGACGTTCCTACTTTGCTCATTTGCTTGAGAAAGCCGTGGTTGCTTGACTGAATCCTGACCCTCACTGCATGATGCTCACTAAAACCAAATGAGAAAAAAACAATAAAAAGGTTTTAAAAGAGGAATTTCAGGAAATCTAATGGTTTTATTGAAGCGATTTTTGTTGTTTCACTCACACATTTAATGGATTTTGTCTCGTGAACTTCATGTCAACTTCATGATGTTTGAAAACTACATTTCCCATCATTCATCATTTTCTCCATTCATTCATTCATTCATTCATTCATTCATTCATTCATTCATTCATTCATTCCAGAAGTCTTTTTTTAGGATCAAGAATCTTTAAGCTAAAAGGATAATACGAAGCTAATATGATGGATGTATATAAAACAAAATACACCCCTCTCACCCTTCCGCGGGTGGTTTCTCCTCCAAACTCGGATCCGATAATTCCTTTTTTTTTCCTTCTGTTCTTCGATAAAAGACATTTTGCAGCATTGCAATATTTCCAATCAGCATTTTTTTCTGTATTTGCTACCTTTCGGATTAAAATCCATCAGCTGAGCCTGCATCTAAACACTCTAGGAATTTTTGTTGGTGTGGCTCCTCCCACATTGATCCCGCCCCCTTTCGGTGGTTTGTCTGAGAACCATCACAGCCTCCTCAGTTTAGCGTCTGTTAGTGTGTTCCGTACATTTTCAGTTCAGTTCTGAGGATTTTAGTGATTAGTTTATATTTTATGTTGTGGCGAACGTATCGGTTCTGTTTCTTGGATTTTCCCTCCTGTTAGTTTCAAACAAAGTTCTGTAGAGCAAAGGTGACATCAGTACATTTTTTGGCTCAAGCTTTATTTGTATTTTTGCTATGAGTAAAGGTGTTGATTTACCCGTTTTGATAAAAGTTTTTTTTTTTGATTAAATAGATGATGACTAAAGACCTCGGCCTGCTCAGACCACTGGCCTGCAGTCTTCCTGTCAGTCGCTGTCCACAAAGGGGGCGTGGTCAGTCCAATAAAACTCCAAAAGTCCTGCCCCGCCCCTCACAAACAGCTGATGGAAGACTGTTGCCAGCGGTTCAAACATGTCAAATTAAACGCATCTTTGTCATTTCATTAGCACATAAAAAGTTAAAATTAACTTCTACGCAGATGATGATCTGTTATTTTATAAAGATAATATTTTGTTGATATTTGCAGTGTAACCTCAGAAAAACACATTTATCAGAGGATGAGTGTTTGGTTCTGATATTTGCTGGTTTCTCTCTTGGTCTCTGCAGCATAGCAATGATGGACAGGTGATGCACTGCCCTCTGAGATAGAAATCTGACAAACACATAAACACTCAGCCTGAAAAATCAATATCCTCACCTTTTTTTGGATGATAAGAATAATCCGGAGATGGATCAGCAGGAGCCTCAGGGTTCCATTTAGCCATCTGTTAGCTTGTGTGCCTGTGTGTGCGGCTTGGTTTAAAGGCCACGCCGACCCGTCTGGTCCTCCAGATGACCTTCCTCTGAGTTCCCTCCAGCCTCCACTTGCCTCCTTCCAGATGAAGCATCATTTGCATCCAAACAAGGTTCCCATAAGAAGAATGAAGCAGTTTGATCTGAAGGAAAAAAGTAATGATGTTTATAATTGTTTGGCTGTGTGTCATCTATAATGATGTCACTAAAAGGCGAAAGTAGTTTGTCAGTCCAAAACAAATTCATTTTTGTCAACATCAAGTTTTTATGAATCAATCTTTTGAGATTTGTTGAGATTTCTTGATGACCTTTGCTTCCTTGTTTCAGTTCAGGTGGATGAATGTTAATGTGTTTCACTGAAATAGAGAAGTTTAAACATCCCCACCATCATGCTAACTCCACCACATAAAAAAGGCAACTGTTTAGGTCCTGATCAGTTTGTGGCCTCCAGATAAACCAAAATCCCCCACCTTCCTCGACTCCTCCAGTTTGCAGTCTAAGCTTTCACCAACTGCGGAACCAAACTACACCAACATGAAATGTTTAGGTGGAAGGAAGTCACCTAAATCATGCCAGCACCTAATTTTTAACCAGTCATGACTGTTGCAGATGTCATCATCATCCTCATCTTACACAACTACACAGAGGAAGCAACATGGCAGCAGGAGAACACTAATGGGACACCAAGTCTCACACGGCTTTAAGTTTTAGCATAAACAGTCAAAAGAAGAATTAAAATTTACATGTGCATCCCACAAATGCCCTTTAGAAAACAACCCACTCAAAATATGTAAATTTCAGTTTTAAAAACCCCAAATGAAGATGTTCCCTGAAGAGAAAGCTCCTTTTTCTTGTTTATAGACTCCAGTGTGCAAAGCCATTTCATTATGTGAATATTTTACCATGTTTGGGGTTGTTTTAGGGGTCACTCTTTCTGTCACATCTTCAGACTGGATGCAGATACATTTACATCATTTCCTCCCCGTTGGCACAAAAAAGCCTCACTTTTTAGAGCGGAGTCTCTGGCCTTCTCATGTCAGATGGACAATTCCCAAATCTACCAGCCCGTTGACAAGGCTGCCCCCTTTTTTAACCCCCCAGCATATGTCATCCCTGCGAGTATCATGCTGTTGCTCCCAAACTCTCCCCACTCTGAATGACAGTGTGTTGGATGCATTTCAGTACAAGTGATTTTTACAATTTGTTCCAGCCCCCCCAGGGAAATTTTGCTTGTGGCACCCACCAATTCCCTCCTCTCCGCGAGTAAAATGGGTTTCTGGCGATTGCAGGGGAGAAAATTGCTTGCTCTGCAGTGAAGGACATTTGCTGTAAATGCAGTTATGGTCCTGATAGGACCCCTGTGGTCACCGGGAAGCAGAATTATACCGTCTTATGGCTGAATCCTGCCGTCCACGCCGGCCTCCTTTCAGCTGCTGGGTGGACGTGAGGCCGACGGCTGACGCCTCCTTTCACCAGACTGAGATGCATAATGATGAATGATGAATAGTCCCTTCTCAGATACCGTCAATGCATTTGCATCCATTTTTAAACCCACTCAAAGAAAGAAAAACCTAACTTTTCATCCTCTTTGCAGGCCCTAATGGCCCTTGAAATGATTGAAATATAGTCTCTTCAATGAGAACTCCTTCATTACAAGAGAAAAAAATTGACTCCTAATTGGATTTGAGGATTATCCATCTGATGCTTGTGGGTTCATTCATCACTTTTCTAGTGCCAGGTGGAATATCGTCTTTACTTTTAGGGCTAAATCTCTGCTGTAATTAACACGAGTTATTTTCAGAGCTGCAGCTTTTCAAACCTCTCCACTTGAAAGGCAGAAGCTCAGACTTCTCCACAGTCCTCTCCAAATGTTCATCCAGCCTGCATTTCCTCAAAATAAACTGCAGAGCTAAAAGGCAGCCATGCTGCTGTCCGTCAGACCTCGTCTCTGCTAATGCTAACGTCTGCGATGCGATTCTGTTTGGAGAAGATCAGCTGGGATCCCGACTGTTCTGACAGATTATCAGCAAGTGGACAGAAATTCTCACATTGCAGCACGACTCAAGCCCCCCCCAAGAGCATCCCGGTGCAAAAACTCAGACGTGTCCACGGCAGCAGCAACAACCACGAAAGGAAGAGGAAAACTTTTATCAGTCTGTTGCAGACATTCAAAGCTCATTGTCGTTCATTTTTGCTGTTCAACAAATGTTTTTGGATGCATTTCCATCTCTGACAATGGTTCTGTCTATTTTACAAGTTCATGTTTGAGGAGCAACACGGGCCAGCTTAAACCCTCAAACACTGAAGCGTTAGCTCCGCTGTGGACATTCTTTTGACCACCGTGACGCTACAACCATTAACTAAGGTTTCCAGCCGGTTCTGAAGCAGAGAAAGCTGTTTTTCTCAGCATCCAAATCAGCTGCTTCACGGTGATGATTTACGGTACGTCACGGTAAGACGACAGCACCAGTATTGAAGGAAAAAATAGTTTTCATGCGATAAAAAGAGCTCCAGGAAAGGCCCGCAGGTCCTTACCAAGCTTTCTGACGGGTTTATGACATTTGCAATCATGATATTCTGATTTTCATGCAGAAGAAGCTTTTTATCATCAGAGGACCAGGATTTTTAGAGTGAGGAGATTAGATTTAGATGCCAGTGTGGTGACGTTTTAGTTACCTTGACATTTTCCTCTCAAACCTAGAGATCCCATTGGGTCAAATTTAGCTGCATTTTTTTCTTAATTTGATATTTTTTCGTTTTATTTTCTATATTTTAATTTTTTAATAAGTGTTAATTGCTGCTACCCAAAATGAACAAACAAACAAAAAAGTCAAAGTAATTGTTAACAGGAAATTCTCTCTTTACTTTTGTTTGTTTGCATCATTTTAGTAGAGTTAATGTAGAACATCTTTCTAAACCTGCATAGAAAATAACAGAGCCTCTTGAGCCAAAACATTTAACTCCTCTTTTACTGATGTAATACCCAACTTTACACAATCATAATCATAGTTTACAAGCAGGAAAAGAAAAAAAAAGAAAACAAAGGAGTTTTAAAATCCTGCAGAGACAAACCCCCCCAAACAGAATGAAAAATGAGCAAACACTTACCAGGTTCACACAAAGACCAATTATGAAGATGCACTCCATTATGAAAAACAGAGAACATGCAGATGTGTGCCGGCCCTCAGAGAAGGACCACCTACACGTGCACCTGGAGCGCCTTCATGCACGAAAATAAATCCACAGTCGCTCCATCGTTTAGGGAATTTTACTCACAGACCTGAATGTTTTTCCGTTCCCGTTAGCATGCAGAGAACACGCAAGCTCCCCACAGAAAGGTCCCAACCGAGATTTGGATCCAGGTGTGGGTTGGGGCAGGCAAACAGAGTCAGCAACAGGGTCAGGAGACAGAAGATCAGGTCCAGATCCAACCCTCGGTAATGAAGACGGAGTGGCACAAAGAGTACTTCACTCTGAGCGTCACTCAGTGCAGAGCTTCAGTAAGCTGTGGTTGATAAAGTGAAGGAGAGTCAGCTGTGTGGAATCCAGAAACTCTGCACTGTGGTTGCTGGGAGATGTAGTTTGGTTAGAACTCCAGAGACAGTTCCCGCTGATGACCGGAGGGGGAGCCAGAGCTAGCCACTGCTCCACCGGGCCTCCCTCAGCACCCACAGATTTATATTTATATTCTCTTAAATTAACTTTAAATAAACAATTAACTATTTAAAGAAATATAAGGAGATTTGAACTGGTTTTGTCTCTGATTTGATCAAGTATTTGGCACGTGATTTTATGTTGAATTGATGAACTCGATAAGTGCCGACTTTGTCACTGTTGGGTTGACATTTACAGCACAGTGTCCCGTCCATCTGTACAGACATGCCCAAACTTCTCCCAACAGAAATTAGACCTGGCGTCTGTCCCTCGTGTTGTGTAGTTCTATTTTATTCTGCTGTGTGACACACCTGAGGAGCTACCAAATTAACCCTAAGTGTGTTGTTATTTGTCACTTTTCTTTAATGTCCATACTATTCCATCCCCGTGTTAGTGAGTGTTTCTTCACCTTTTGAAAAGTCACTTTCATTTGTAATATCTTTTTTGGGGTCATGGGATGTATGTGTTAATGGGGGGGGGGGGGGGGGGTTGTGCGTTTTTGCTTTTAAATGTAAAGCAGTTCGAGCTGTGCAATGTATGAGATGCACTTTTTATAGACTAAGTTTGATTTGATTTGATTTGATTAAGCAGTATTATGACTGCCACGTATGATTTCTTTCATTTTTTCTGTCATTTCTTTTTATTACAGCTGGATTTTATAATCCTTTAACATTTTGCATAAATAAATATTTTTTTATCAAGGATTTCATAATTATTTTCATACTCTGTTCATCTGATGTCATTGTAATTTGTATAAAAAAACTGATAAATGAACAAAATAACAGCAAAGTCTGTGTTTGAAGATTTTCTTAAAAGCTAACTAGATTAGCCCCTTAAGGATGAGTAAAAGCGTTTTAGCTCCTGATGAGCGACTCGTTTAATCACAGTCGTTTGGTTTAATGGGTTTTTCAGGTCTGTGACTCTTAAAAAAGGGCCTGCAGTATAAATAACCTGGGAGTTAACCCGCTGTGCTCAGTGGCACCGAAACGCACAAACCACAAAGTTACAAACACCTTATGGGAGCCGTGCTGAGATGATGTACAGCCCAACGCTCCTCATCCTTCAGCCCAGACAGGAGCGGCGGCGCTGGGGGACGCAGAGCGTCACCGAGGAGAACCTGCAGAGGGAAGATGAAAGGAGGAGGAAGATGAGCGGGGGCACACCAGGAAAATAAAAATAGGAGGAGGAAATAGAAACGCCTGTGTCTAACGCTGAATCATCAGCTTTGCAGTCAAAAGTCCAATTTTCTAAGGTCCCATCTTTGTACTTCAGATTTTAATTGTGACATAAAGTTGTTCAGTTTTTTTAGATGAATATCACCTGGAATTGAATCATGGACATACATGTGTGTGTGTGTTTGCGTGTCCAGGTTTCACATAAATTCCTTGTGTTGTTCTCCTCAGAGACTCTTATTTTGAAAGTAAGCCCTTTGGTGAGCCTGCATCATTAACTTGTATTTTATGGTTTTTGTTGGCCTTCTTGATGAGTCACGCAGGTGTTCATTACAGACAGTTACCTGGCCTCTTCCACGTCTCTCAATGAGCTTGAGGGATCTGTGACACCTGTGCAGGTGAATGAGAGCAGCTGAAGAGAGCCCTTCAACCTGAAGGTCTGAGATTCTGTCCTCACAGTAAAACTAAAATGGTGGTTGAGTGGCATTTGTGTCCAAACACTGATGAAAACACAACTATAGAGGGGGCGGAGTTAAAAACAGCCCCTGGTTCCCTGTAGCGAGCTGCTGTAGGACCTGTTGCCGGTTTTCAGGTTCAAAGATTTCTTTCCTGACTTGCATCTCCAGCTGTTCTCATTAAAGGTTGTTGTGAATCTTGCTGAGCCATGTTTCAGTTCCGTCCTCACGTTAGTCCGTCTAATCCTCAGAGGTGAACTCTACACCAGTCATGTTTTAATCCAGATGAACAGTGATGTGACATTCTAGAACTGACTGCTTCTCGTGCCTTTACTTATGTCAGATGTTAGCCGGTTGCCATAGCAACACAAGGGATCTGTTTTTAATTCACTTGTCTCAACCTCCTGTCTCCCAGCAGAAGAAAAGTGTCCTCTGTAGAAGACTCTTCTAAACTTAAATATCCCCCGACCACCGCAGACTACTGAAGGAACTCCTTTGGTCTCCACAGAGGACATTTGGGGCTTTTATACCAAATGTGAAGGGGGGCTCTAGGATTTGTAGTTTTTGGTAGATTTAGAAACGCCTTGAATAGCTGAGATCATTGTTAAGATCAAGACATTTTCATTTTCAAGTGGATTCCATTGGTTTCTGCTGTGACCTGAGCTGCATTTGAAGGAAAACTCTGTTGCACATCATTTTCCAAGATGGATTCCACCAAAACTGGAATTTGTGCCAAAGCTTGAACATCTTTTGTTTTTCAGGAAAGCAAAATATTGAAGTATTTTATGGGGATGAAAAAGAAAACCACCTTCAATATTAGCTCTTTCCTTCCTGTCTGCAGACATTTATCTTACCTTCTGCACAAAAGTGACATAAAAGTTAGATTAATGTTGACAGCTCATGCAACGGACCTCTTTAAATGACCGACATTAGTACAAAAGATAAAAATAAAATTACATTTGGTCTCACTCAGGCTGTCGGGAGTCACAAGAACAGGCAGACGGCTGGATCCAAATGCAGCAGGTTTATTAGCTCAGCTAAAAGTGCACAAAGTTAAAGTAGTATCTGGCAGGCAGTGGTCAATAAATGCCATCAGAGGAGAGACGGGGTAGTCGGGATCCAGGCGAGAGTTGGGGCAGGCGGCAGGCAAACAGAGTCACAAACAGGGTCAGGAGCCAGAAGATCAGGTCCAGATCCAACGCTCGGTAAGAAGGCAGAGTGGCACAAACAGCACTTCTCACTGAGCTTCACTCAGTGCAGAGCTTCAGTAGACTGTGGTTGATGAATGAATGACAGTCAGGTGTGCAGCATCCGGGAAGTGTGGGCTGGGGTTGCTGGGAAATGAAGTCCATCAAAACTCTCCTGACAGTTCCCGCTGGTGACCAGAGGGGGAGCCAGAGCTCTGACTTCTGACATTAGTACCTTCCTGAAAACTTCAGAGAAAGAAAAATAAACACTTTGAGTGCAGGCTGCAAACTGACCAAAAGTGTAATTTTCTTGAAAAAAATCACATCAATTTTGATTAGATTGTATACTGATAGGAAATTATGGGATGGGAGATTTCATCCAGCAGAAATACGTTTTGTTCCAGGAGCACATCTGCTTGATGAAAAGCTGTCGTCTGTTTTAGTGACCTGCTGAATAAAAGAATCTATGATGAGGTTTCTGCGAGGTGGACGAGATCTGCAGACCCGTGGGTGTGAGCATCAGATATCCCACATCAGACCAGCAAATGTTTGACCTCTGACCTCTGCACTTTGCTCATCCATCTTGATGTTCTGCCACACATTAACAGAAATCATTTCTGTGTTTCAAACACAGCGCCATCTTCAGGTGACAGAAAAGCCTCTCTTTTCTGTGCAGAAGATTGTTCTTCTGTCATTACATCTCAGAAAAGCTGCATCGCTACAATGAGGGGCATGAAAGTCGACACTCGTGTTTGAAACTTCACCTGCACAGATGCTGCAGCTGAACAAGAAGGTCTTTTTAAAACAATTTCAGGAAATAGTTGCAACTTTTAATGGATACAAACTATAAGATCCAGAAGCACAAAGTCTTGTCTGGTTTTCAAAAAGCCTGCAGGTGGTTTTTGTCGGCGTTGTATTCCTTGTAAATGCAGATGATGAGTTTCCCCTCGTGGGCTGAAAAAACTCCCGTCTGCCTAAAGAAAAACTTTGCATGAAATTGTGTCACAGCTTAAAGGCAACACCTAAAAAGCGCCGGCAGAGACCCTCGGCAGCGGCTCGCCGTTTCCCCGTGTGAGGATTAGAGAGCAGCGACAACAGCGACAAAAGCACAATCTTGTTAGCTTATCTGGCGGGGTGTGAAATTTGTCTGGGAGATGACTCAGGGTACAGCAGATAAGAGGCAGAGCATGGAAACCTGCTTTGATGGGCTTTACACGGTTAAGAAAAGATCTGACACGCCCCAAACTTTAGTTCATAAATAGAAAGTGGAATAAAAAGTGAGGAGAAACTTTGATATTTGCTCGTAGATGATGAAACCACCTTTGAGTTGTAAATGAAGGAACAGATCTGAGGCTCACTGGTGGTTCAATGCAGAAAGAAACGAAAACAACAAACGCCACAGACGCCACACTCAGGAAGAAAAGAACTAATGAGAAACTGTAGAGAGGCTGAGACACACTTTGTTTCTGCACATATTCCCTTTTCAAGAGTGTGAATCCAACAATATAAAATACGATTCAAGGTTCGCCCCACAAGAGGTGTACAGGTGCTGATTGACTTATTCCGAGGTCTACACAACAATCACACCAACAAACCACTCCTCTGGTTGTGGGCGTATCGATCTGAGTATTGATAGTATCTATACCAAGGTGAAGTATCAATACCAGTAGCGTGATGAGATCGATACTTTTGTCACAGTTTTTATACTTACAGTAAAGAGCTTGAATTTACTTACTGAGTTCATGCAACCGCAGCATCTATCTGTCTGCAGCGTTGCCAGGTTGGGCAGAAAACAGCCCAGTTTGAGTGAATACCCCCCCCCCCCCAATTTGCACAAGAAACTGCTCAATCTGGTAATGCGCAGCTCCTCCCCTCCCTCCTCCCTCTTTGAAGAGCAAAGGCAAGGTTTTTGGTTTTTTGTGCTGTTTTAATTTTTATATTCCTTATAGTGTTTCTTTTGTTTCCTTTTTTCACAAGTGTGACTTTAGTAGTTTATTTCTGCCCTTATATATATTTGTTTGTGATGCTGTTATACTTACATTTTTGTTACATTTTTGCTTCTTTTTTATTTTGCACTAGTTACTGTTTTACTACTATTATCGTAGTATTACGCCATTATTAATATTCATCTTCTACAGTTAATGCATTTTCAGTCCAGATTGTTGTAATTAGTTGATGAACATTTTTATTTGTCAAAAGTTTCTGTCCTGTCTTCTATTATACACTTAAATAACACAAATTGTGTATTCCTGACATTATTCTATAATACAACTTTTCAAATAAAGTATTGGTATGACATCCATGAACAATTTTCAAACAGTTGGAACTTCCGTGAGTTAAAAGCAACACCATCTATAAGTCACTACCAAATCTGAGTCCCTGATTGGTAAACTGATTTATCTCACAACCTGCCTGTAACGCCCACATGATGGTACATAGAGCCTGAAAACGGACTTAGAAATGACCTTTGAAGGTGCAAATACGCACGTTTACTAGCCTTTTCACTGGAAGTGGTCGCTTTACGCTTCTGAGCCCGGCGTGAACATGGCATCACATGAACTCCTTCATGCAGCGTCTCACAGCTGCAGGAGATCAGAGAGAAAGGGTGCAGCACAGTCGCCTCACTGACCTTCCGCTTTCTGCAGCCTCACGACTTTACAAACTCATGTTCTCCTTTAAACAAAAGGAACTGAAATTTAAGTCGTGTTGCATCTGCTGTCAGTTTGCAAAGGTTCCCTTTCTTTTCATGAAGCGTCTTGGCTTGCAGTTCCTCTGCAGGTCTGTGTTCAGCTCTTCGTCACAGAGACGTGGAGAGTTTCTTTTGCCAGAAGGTTCATTTTAAAATCCCAGCAGTGGTAAAATAAAAATAACAGGACAAAGCGAGAACAACAGAAGAACTC
Organism: Oryzias sinensis; assembly: GCA_037389245.1. Classification (NCBI taxonomy): domain Eukaryota; kingdom Metazoa; phylum Chordata; class Actinopteri; order Beloniformes; family Adrianichthyidae; genus Oryzias; species Oryzias sinensis. The sequence goes on from CM074497.1 coordinate 8,201,808, forward strand.
TCATCTGGCATGCTACCAGCCTCCTTTGCAGACAGGAAGTGACCTGAATCCGTCCATCCCGGGTCCCCCGTGACCCCAGCCTGACGCTGCCACGGCTGCTGTGATTTCCCATTAGTGTGTTATAACAGCAAAGCCCAGTGGAGATGCACGTTAGCAGTAATTATTCAGGTGACAGGCTCTGAGCAGAGCACTTCTGTCATGCCTCCCCCGGCTCTCAGAGGCGGGATGAGCGTTTGCGGCGTGGACATTAGTCACACCAGCAGCTGCCTCTCAGACAAACACAGGAGCCTCACGCTCCGATCCCACCCTCTCTAGAGCGGATTTTTGGTTGTTTTACCTGAGAGCAAACGTCAGCAGGTGAGGTGGATGCAGACCTGCAGACCTCCTATTCTCTCACAGATTAGATCTTTGGTAAAACTGCAAACATGGACTCTGCTGAGACCGAAACAGAGGCTTCATGGCCAGGAGGCAGAAGCTTCCTTCTGTTAACGGTGAGACGGTGGGACCACTGAAGGGCCTGCAGGATGAGCTGCAGTGAAGTGATTTTTAGACAGTGATTGTTGAAAATGCAGATGGAGCAGGAAGATGATTTGTTTGCTCTGATGCATCATCAAGCGTCAGACATCTTTCAATAAAGGAAATTCTCCAAAAACTCTAAAGTTTCCATCAAACAGCAGGTGCTTGGAGCAGATAAAAGGTTCAATAGATATTCAGCGCATGGACTGATCTATTCTTACTAACTCTACATAGACTGTCATGTGGGGGGAGGCTCGAGAGCCGGTAGGACCCAGACGCAGAGACGGGAGGCCAACGGGTTCAGGACTAGAGGGTTTAATGACAAACAAACAAAAGGCGCTGCAGAGCGGGATGAAAAAACAAAACAAAGCTTACTGTGGCGTGGCGAGGAACATGGAACATGGCATGAAGGGACGAGGACACATGAAGATATTACAGACGTTACATGAGACGTTAATGGACCAGCACAAGAGGAAGGGAGAGACGAGACTTAAATACAGGCAGGGCAGAGACACAGGTGAACTTGATCAGGACAGATAAGGACCAGGAAGTAAAACTCAGGAACATGACAAGACAGGAACCCTTTCAAAATAAAACAGGAAACAGAACCAAACAAGACAAAACAAGAACAAAAGCAAAAACCAAGACAAAACAAACTCAAACCATGACATAGACATCCTTTCTTGTTTTGTGGCAAATGCATAAATACGTCCAGTAAATCAGAACAAGGATGGAAGTATATACACATGGTCCTCCTACTCCCTTTCAAACATTATATAGCAAAAATGGTCCATCCATCCATCTTCTTCCGCTTATCCAGGACCGGGTCGCGGGGGCAGCAGTCTAAACAGAAATACCCAGACTTCCCTCACCCCAGCCACTTCCTCCAGCTCCTCTGGGGGGACCCCTAGGCTTTCCCAGGCCAGCCGAGAGACGTAGTCACTCCAGTGTGTCCTGGGTCTTCCCCGGGGCCTCCGCCCAGTGGAACATGCCCGGAAGACCTCTCCAGGGAGGCGTCCAGGAGGCATCCGGACTAGATGCCCGAGCCACCTCAGCTGGCTCCTTTCGATGTGGAGGAGAAGCGGTTCTACTCCCAGCTCTCCGCGGGTGACCGAGCTTCTCACCCTATCTCTAAGGGAGCGCCCAGTCATGCTACGGAGGAAGCTCATTTACGCCGCTTGTTGCTTTTAAAAGCCGCTTGCAGACCTGGTTCTTTGGGTCATGACCCATAGCTCCTGACCATAGGTGAGTACTGGAACGAAGATCGACCGGTAAATTGAGAGCTTTGCTTTTCAGCTCAGCTCTCTCTTCACCACAACGGACCGATACAGCGACCGCATAACTACGGCAAAAATGGTATTTAAGCGTATTATATATGTGTGTCTATGAACAGTTATATATTTAACGCCAACTTCTATCAGTAACAGAAGCGTATTTTCCAACCAATTCATGATTATATAAGTTATTTGATATATTTTATGGCTTAAAATACTTCTCTTTTTAAATTTCTAATTCAGAGTTCTGATTTTATTACAGCATTTGACCTGCTTGATTTAGTAGGTTTTAGCATTGTTTATCTTTAGCACAAGCATATTTGTTGTTTTGCAACGACTTAGTTATGGTAAACATTTCATTTAATGTTTTAGTATTGACCTTTGATGTGATTTATTGGTTTATTTCAAGCATTGATGGAACACAATACAACAAAATCACTCACATATTTAAAACTCGGTACAAAAAGTGTTGATTAAAAGAACCATAAAGAAAAATTAACGTAAATGTAAGAACAATTTCATTGTGTCTCAGAGAGATTTTTGCCGACATGCAAACAATACACACTTAGGTCAAATTAGATTAATTAAATTATTGACTAAAGTTGACTGAGTTTCTATGGTCTTCTGATGCTTTGCAAAGTAAAGTCCACATTTAAAAGAGTTTCTGCTTTTATGCACAGGATAAGTTTTTCTATTGTAAACTGACAGACGTCTTCATATCTCAGTATAAAGCTTTGATCAGCTTTCTGTAAGTTTCTGTATCATCACAGAGATGGAAATCTTTCTGCATTCCCACCATCCGGATCTGCCAGATTTCATGCTGACATCAGTCACGCGGCTCGTTTGACACGTTTTAAACGCTTCTAGTAAAATTATTGTTTGTTTTTAATAATAATGCATGGCACAGACAACTTCTAGCTGGTGTAGCTGCTGTTGTATCGTTTGTCTGGAGCGTTAGCTTCCTGTCGTGTGTTTTTTGAGGTGCAGCAGCTGAGTTCTGGGTCTGCAGCCGCTCAAAGATCCTCCTCTGAGGCTCCACAGAGGGATGAGTAGTGACTCTGACATGCAGGGGCTCGCCGGCGTGCACGCTGCAGCTTCTGCAGGAGATGCTGAGCGTGTGCACGATTTATAAAAGGAGGGAGAGAGAAAGCAGAAATGGCAGACATGTTGAGAAGCTGCAGAGCAGCTGGGGAACCCAGTTTAAAGAAGACAGGTTTGGACAAGGTTTTCTGTTACAGACACTTGAGGGAATTAACCGTCTGCTGGATAATTCACAGGCTGAAGTTTACTGAAAGCAGCTTTCTGTTGGCCATCATGTTTAAATCAGAGATTTCTGGCTGTGCTGCCGCATCCTTATAGGTACAGCTAATGGAATAAGAAAGAATAAAAAAAGATTCCACAATCGAGCTTCATTATTCATTTACCTTCTTAACATCTTCATCCTGCTCGGAGCCTCGGGAGCTGGAGACCGACGGAGCTGTCATGAAGTGAGAGGCGGGAAAGTTCAGGACTGATTAAAAAATTCATCTGTTCTTCTTTTCTACATGTAAAGGTGGAAGTGTCCGGTGTGTTAAAAGAGTCTCCAAAGCCCAACAGGCTGCAGGGGTCAACTGATGCTTGATGAGTGTCACCTGTTGGAGGAGCCTTCTGAGCTGCTGTGGCTTCAACCGTTGGGTCCAATAAAAAACAATAGAATCTAGAAAATTCTGTTTGACAAAGACTTGACTAAAATAATACAAATACAATACTTTTATTGACATATTTTATTACTTGTTTTTATGGATTTTTAGTTTTTCAGATATTTTTTTTAGATATTTATCTTTTGATTTGAACTTGTATGTATTTTTAGTTTGCAGGTCTCGGTGGGTTAACTTCACTGAACAGAAGTAAATCGCTTCAAAACGTATTAATGTTTACTCACAGGAAGGCAAAGGTTCTGCTTATAAATATTTCTAACAGTCAAGACAAAAACATGAGCAGCTTAAGTAAAAAAAATGTATTTATTCATGCTGAAGAAAAATCTGGTGTCAAGAAACAGGAAGGAAAGATGTAAACAATTGAAAAGCTAAAAACAGATTTTAAAATAAGACAGTAAAGTAGTCTTAACAGAATCAGAAAAATATCATAACAAAAAATAAATAGCACCTGACAGACAAGGATTTTATAACTTTACTCAGAAAAAAAGAGTAAAGTCAAATAAAAAATAAATAACTCCTAAGATAATGTCAAGAAGGCACATTATAAAAGATCCCGCAAAGACAGCTTGATCATTGTTCTGTTTTATTTGCATCTCAAATGAACGAGTTTCTGGGAGGAGAACGAAGAACAAGTGAAGATCACACACAAAATAAAAACATTAGGGACACAATGACACAAAAAAGTAGAGATTCAAAATGTTGTTTGGAAAAGGAAAAGTAAAGGAGGGGCGCTGAAATCGAGCATGAAGGATCAGAATAGACACTTAAAACCAAGTTTTTCCTTTACTGATCCAAAATCACACAAAATAATTTCTTCTTCTGGTGAAATCCCTTAGACACCCAGTCAGCCTCCAGGTCAGACACATCCATGAAATGATTCCATCCAGGTCTGAACGGATGAAGCAGACGACATCAAACTCTCAGTAAAACTGAGGAAAATGAAACAGAGACTGTCAAAATAAAAGTCAACAGAGAGAAGCTGCTTCAGCCTCCAAACACCAGAAGAACTTCAAGAGACCTGTCAATATCTGAAAAGAAGTCCAGAGTCTCCAAGTCTAAAGTGCAGAACATCATTCACTTCCCTTTCAACACCCCCCCCCCCACCCCCATGTCTAACATGATCTTAGGATGGACACACAGCAGAATAAAAGCATCCGAATGATAGCTTCCTTTCCCTGTGAGGAAACATCACGTGTTTTTACCAACAGCACTAGTGAATGACCCTCATTCACTGATCTAAAAACATCTTCCATCTCCAGGATTTCAGCTCTGTGTTCATCAAACAGGCCCTGATAAAATACACAGTAGTTAGGAATATGAAAGATCATAAAATATTTGTATATATACTATATCTTTCTGTTTATTTGATTCTATTAAAGACACTTTGATAAGAATGACGGTACGATTTAGAACACCTTCAGCTGTTTTCTGAAAAGTCCCGCCCCTTTAACTGTCTCCACCAATCATTCTTGGAGGCTCAATCACATGTCATCAGTCTGACCAATCAGAAGTGGTTAAAGTCTTCACTTCCTTGTTCTGATTCTGCTCATAAAGTCTCTCAGTTCCAACAAAAATACCAGCTAAAGCTCGTCTTTAGCGGTGTAGCTTTCCACAGAATCCGGTGTCAGACCGTGGAACAAGAGAACAACACAATGAAGCTCAGAGAAGAGAGTCTGTCTGCCATCACTACATCTCCCATGATGCATTGTGGTAAAGTGACAGCGTCTCAGCGCACAATGAGTCTTCCCTCTTAAACGTCTTGAAACCACAACAAACACACATCAAAGAGTTTTTCAATCTTCTTGATGAGGTCAGAGGTCAGAGGTCAACAGTTTAGTTCTCCTTCCAGGTTTGTGTTTCTTAACAGCCAAACATCCCAGAGTTTGGTCCAAGTCGTCTTTCTGACTGAAACACTTTTCTAAGAACGTCTGGATTATTTTAGATGTTAAACTTAAGAAGAAGTAAGAACAACATTTAAGAAACAGGATGAAGGTGAAACAGACACAATTAAACTAAATTGAAACAATTTAATCGTCTAAAAAGAAACATTTTTGTTAAAGTTTTCAAAGACTTCATCTTTGATTAAGACAAAAAAAAAACTAATAAACTTCAACATGTTCACTTTTCACAGAAAACATAAATATAATGTTAGTCTTTTTGTGTAAATTGATCAAACATATTGTGATTATATAATTGTTCAAAAATCACAGTTGCCTTTACACCAACATTGAAATAAATATTAAAAAATGTATCACTATTTAGAAATATTATATATATTTATTTTTGTGAGGTTACATGTTAATAAACTGAAGGGAAAAACAACTAGCAGGGTAAAATTTTAAATAATTTATTTGAAAATTATTACTGAAAACGAACTTAACTTTTATTACATCTTTTAGAAAAAACAGCTGCAACTTCCAGCTTTTTCTGCCACAATCATCACAAACATGCATGTGAGACCATGGAGGGGCTGTAGATCAACACAGACTATAGAGTTTCTACTTGTTTTAATTTTTGGATGCTGGTGAGCCGCAGGACTTTTGTCATGGAGAAAGCGTGTCTTGGCTCAGAAAAGGCTGAATACACTGCTTTAGTGATACTGTACTGTAAACCGCCTGCAGTTGTCAAGAAAACATTTGATTCAATGTTCCAGCTGAAGTCCAAATTCCAGATTCTATTACATTCAGATCTCTGAGTGCTAATGTGAGTTTTCTGCTCAGATGACTTTGCTGAAAAAGCATTTCTTTTCCTCCAGTTTTGTCTGATTTCATGATATCTTAAATGTAGCTCCTGTTAATCTGTAGACATCTGGATTATCTTTGTTTTCTTTTTTCATTTCACTATCTGTGATTGTTTGCTCTGGGTGTTGCTCAGTTGGAAATGAAATATGAAGTTCTTTATTGCTGCACATCAAGCTGCACACTGACGTTTTGCATCTATGTTGCAGGTCCTGTAACCAACCGTTGTCCTGCACAGACACAGGAATTTGTTTCATTACAACAGTCGGTAAAGGGACGTCCAACAAGAACACAAAAAAAAAAAAAAAAGGTTTTTGACAAAAGACAAGAAACAAAATAAAGTGGGACTGGAGAGGTAGTGGCAGAGAAGCCAGACTGACACATGGAACAAACGGTGGGAACGATAACGGGGCAGAGTAGAAGCCGTCCTCGCTCTATAGCTAGATTTAGCCGAGCCTGGTCCCTTGATATGTAAATGTGCTTCTGCCGTATGAATGTTTGATGGCCGCCGAGCCTCGACATGCAGCACGGGCCAACAAAGCATGAAATATACATTACAAGTTAAGGGATTGTGTTGGCAGAGAGAGGTGTGAGGCACTAACACAAACACACATCGTGCACACTAATCCAAGCGGTTCTGCTTTATCACTAATGCACTAGAAAACTGTCTCTGGGGGGGAGGGGGGTACACCAGCTGAGGGATGGAGGATGGTGTGGATGCTTAAAGACACGTGACGGTAAAATGTGTTACAGGGTTAAAGAACAAGGAAGGTTTCATCTTGAAACACAAAAGACTTCAAGAAATCTGCAGCAGCTGCTTTCAGTGGAGGCTTCACCGGTGCGACAAAACATTTCAGCAAATTCAGACCACTAAAAATTCCCTTCTATCCCCTTTTACCAACATCCCCCCCTGAAAATCGTTGAAAAACGTCACCAAACAAAAGAAACTCAGGAGACGAAAAACCTGTTTGTCAAGTCGTTCGGCATACAGAGGAAAACCTGTTATGCTGATGACGCTCTGCTTTACATCTGAAGAGAACGATCAAACTGATCATTAGCTCCACTTCCACAAACTCACTAAAACCTAACAGGAACCTCAAAAAAACCTGAAGCCTTAGTGGCATCCACCCAAATTGGGGGCTTGTTGCAGGTTTTTGGGATGTCCGGGTCTGTGAAGGGTCGTAGAGTGTAGCAGTTAGTTTTGGTGTAAGGGTCACTACGACCTGTCGCCCGCACCATGCCCGCAGAAAACATGCATATGAGCAAAGCAGTTTTTCATTGATAAGAAAGTTTTGTTTTTGTTTTTATATATGATGTGTTTGTTGTTTTTGGACTGATGTCATTGTTAAATGTCATCACTGTTAATCTCGTTGTACACGTAGATGGGGACAATAAAGGTTTTCTATTTTATTTCATATCACATGAGTGTTGAGGTGACAATTTAAAAGAAATTATAAAAACTGCACTGAAAGAGGCGTGTCAGTTATTGTGTTTATCCAGAAAGGGGTTCTAACCCTACCTTTTGCCACCCCCCCCACCCCCCCGCGCTGTTTCCCAGAGAGTTGGAAAAGTGTGTTTCCTGGGTTGGGTTTTCTGAAGCTGCTGCTCTTCTCCCTCCTTCAGCGCGATGACACGCTCGGCTGACTTGACAGGCTGAATGACTCGCCTGACTTGATGGTAAATGGGAATTACCAGCAGTTCCAGAGGGAGGGGGTGAAATCTTTGAGCATTTACTTACCTTAGTAAGCGTTGTGACTGTAGGTGGTGCCAGGAGGCAGCAGGATGTGCATCCTTTTTTATTATGCTTACCCAGCAGAGCATACGGTCATCGCTGAAGTACTCTGGGGTCAACTGATAGGAGCAGTGCTGAGAGTCCAAACAGGGAGGAGTGCAGGAAAGTGTTGCACACTTTAGAAAGTTACCTGCAGCAAAGAAAAGGCAGAGCTGGAGGGGGCTTGGGAAGAATTCAAAAGAGCAGCTCAGGACAGAATGAAGACAGTGCCAGAGACCTTAGACAGAGATGCTTTGGATTTTTGCAAACCACAGGAGGGGGCGGAGCCAGTCTGGGAGGATCCACAATCAACCTGCTCAGCATCCAAACCAGAAATGAATTTAATGAACTCAAAGACTGAAGACAAAAACCATGAAACCAACTGGATTTGCTGCTGAGTGTTGTTTGTGTTTGTTGTTTTGCTGGGCTAGAGTGTAGTGTAAGGACGCAGTACAACAGCATCACCTGTACATCATAAGTGCGTGTTATTTCCATTATCCTTACAAATACTTCATGATACACTTACCATGTGCCAATACTATGTTCCATTTCATGATGTCCCCTGAGGTGGCCGCACAAGCCTCAAGGTAACGCACCTGCACTGCGAGACACACCTGCACGAGACACACCTGTACTGCGAGACACACCTGCACTACCCTAAAGATGCAGCCGCTCTTCTACGCCCCTTTAGACAACCGAAAAATCTTCAGCACCCGGGTCAACCCTGTATGGGTGCATGTGATTAAGACTTTAGGATCAGGGTTTGTTTGTGTGTCTAAACAAGGCTTCCAAAGAGCTTTCAGATCAACCAATAGAAGCCTTGCATCAGATGAAAGGATCTCTGGTCTGACAGTTTACTTAAATCAGACTTCCAGAGAAGTATCAGCACTTTTACAGCATCCCTCAGCAAAACAGTCACTTTTCTCTTCATCGTCTTTCTATAAGGGCGTGCTAGTCGATCTGGTCTTCCATCGTCTCTTCTCATAACGGTTCCAAACCCTCTCTGCTCCCACAGGCATGCCAAACGCTTCCCTTCCTTCATCCTCCTCTGCAGCACACTCACAGCGGGGACCAACTGTTTGTAGAACTGCAAGTATAAGCTCTGTGCCACAGGGATTATTCTGACAGCCTGTAGTCATTTTATCTCCACAGTAAATCCTCCTCAGTGCTGTGTTGTTACCCCGTGACAGGGTGGTTTGCAGCCCTGCATTAAGCAGCTCCTGCAACACATTATCACTTAACACAGAGGACTGCAGGTCATTCCTGCTCTGGTTCTGGGTCAGGATGATCGCTGGTTTGTGGGAACACTTCTGCAAACGATGCACTGAAGTTAAACGACTGCAGGGGAATCAATTTATGATCCGAAACTACAAAAAGGTTTCAGTGTCAGCAAAAACTATCTGGGATCATCCTCTGGATAGCTCCTATTTGAGGAGATTCCTCCTTAATAAAGTAAAAGTGAGCTTCTCTTCCATGAGTTTCTTCCTTCCTTTGATTTGTTTAAGGTGATTTGGGACGAAACTGAAAAGTACCATCAAACGTTTAGGTTTTTTCAGGCAGTCTGCAGTCTAGACTTCAAATCAGGCTCGTTAGTTTGATTTAAGGCGGCAATAAAATCGCTAGCTACCAAATAAGTAATTCTTTAAAAAAAAAAAAACTTTTCATCTTCAAATGCTTCCTATCATAAGAAGAGGAAACGAGGGCGGAGTTAATTATCCAGACTTTTTCTGACTCGGGTTCATTAGTTTGCTGCAAAGCAGCCATAACTTCTGACACTGAAACGTTGGGGAAAGTGCTGAAGGAAGCGAGTGTGTGTTGTTTTTCTGTTCTCAGCCGTGCTCCACACTGCCAAGAACCAATTAACCCATCTGTGCCACCGCAGTGCCCCGTTGCATCCTGGTCCATAGAGCAGCTTTCAGTGTGTGTGGGGGGGGGACCTCCCTGGGGAGCGGCTGAATGGAACCCAGCGAGCAGACCTGCTGGGGAGGAGCTCGATCGGACAGCAGGTGAGGATGCTGCCTTTGTCTGAACGTCACTCTCTCCTGCTGGGAGGCCTTTGTGTTTGACTGGAAGCTCACAGTTGGTCAAATAAACGGGAAGTCAACGGGTTTTCTAATGGTTTCAAACTTTAACCAGTTTTTATGTGATGCACAAAGATCAACACCAAATGTTATGGTTTCTGATCATATTCCTAATAAGACACAACCATATCAACATGCTACTAAGGTCTGGATAAACTACCATATAAAACCCCTTTTCTTAAAAATAACATTGGAAATGTCACCAAAAGGTTTTCTGATGGTTTAATGACCATCAGCTCGTTTTCGTTTCCTTCAGAACTCTCAAACCTTTTTCAGACCACGGACCGGTTTCATGTCCGACTAAATCTTCACAGTGATTCAAAGAGGTTCATTGTGTCTATAAAATTATACATGTACTGCGTATTTAATTTATTTTTTATCAGACACTGGTTTGTTTTGTAGTGTAAAACGTACCGACATGTTTCGGTGGAATGTCTTCCACCTTCATCAGGGTCGTCATCAGGTGGTAGCGTGTGACGTCTTTTAAAACAGCTGATTGTGACTGAGGCGGAGTCACCTGTCAAACTTTGAAAAGTGACTCCGCCCCTTGCTGTCCGTTTTTTGCTGGAGGGTGTTGCTCCAGGTGTGGGAGAGCAGAAACGCCCCCTCATCCCTGTTCATGGAAGTATGGGCTCGCTTTCTTATCTCCACCGCCTCCATGATCCATCTGCGGTGTCTTCAGTGCAGAGGACTTTGGCCTTTTCCCAGTCCATGATGTGCACAGAAGACAACAGACACCGCAGATGGATCATGGAGGGGCGGAGTCACGCAGTATAAATCTTCACAGAATGGCCTGTTTGAGGCTGAAGTTTCTCTTCACTTCTTAAAATATCTGCAGCCGCTTTAAACTTTTTTTGTTCTTTAGATCTCATGTAGGAAGTATTAAACTATTGAAATTTGATGTTGATTTTCCCTTAACCCAAAAGTTTTAAAGTGGAAGCTAAAAGAATCAGGCATCAACTTCAGTCTCGTCCAATTTTTAAGGTGTAAGGGATACAGTAAAAGCAAATAAACGGTCACTAAAAATGTTTTTTTTTCTAAATTTAATAATAAAGGTGAATCCACTGTTTGAGCAACTTTATTAGCAGCAGCCTCGCCGGTTACTGAATACTCTGCATTATTATTATGGTCTGTGAGAACAACTGTCACAATAAATCAATATTTGGAGTAAAGACTCCTGGCTCTTGTCTGTTAAATACATGTTTTAGTTTAGCAGTCGGAGCATCCGCTTTAAGAAAGTAGCAGATGGATTTTCCACACCTGATCGAGCGACTTGACAAGAATGAGTCGGATGGAGAATCCAGTATTTTTCAAGAATAAAACTAAAAAACTGAAAACAGAAAAATGTATGTAATTTTTTCCTTTCTTTGCGATCCGGTAACAACAGTCTGGTACCGATCTGCATCCCGGGGGTCTGGGGGCCACCGCTTTAGCTACATTTCCCTGTATATGGGACCAGAAAACATACTTTCCTCAGCTTCTCGCTCCAGGTGAGTGGCTGCAAAGCATGTTTTTGCATCATTTCGTTCTACTTTTCTAAAAGAAAAACATTTTGATTTAGCATCAACAGAAGAACCTGATGTCCTAAGCAGAGAAATACTACATTTAAGACATTTAGCAACAAAGCGTGGGAGCTGGAATGCTGATCAGACTGACTTTTGGAATTTAATGCAGTGGTGCAGAGAGCAAGACACAGATTTGGACAAAAGTAAGTGCTGCACACTCCCTCACTAAAGTGCTTATGCTTTGCCCAGCAGAAATGCAGCTTCAGCCTCTGCGGCTTTTTGCACAGCCACTCATAATCCACTTCAAGGGTGCTTCTAGGTTAAAAGTGAAGAAATATTAAGTTTGTAGCGCTTGGGTAAACATACGCTCAGAAAAACATTGGGGGTTCAAACATCATATTTCTGCTGAGAATAAAGATTAAAAGCAGAAACTGTGCTGGATTCTATAAATAAGTGCTTCCCTTTGAACAGACGGAGGTTTGAGAAGCAAACAATCTTGTTTTGATTATTTCCATGGACACAGGATATTATAAACCCAGACTTTTGCACCGGAATCTATTTGGTGTTTTTCTTCTGACATCAAGAGAAAAGAAGCAAAAGGAAAAAAAGGTGGAAAGTTACCGACTTCTTTGGAGGCTCGGGTAGACTTTTAAGTTGATTTAGGGTAGAATAATGGACTGGACAGGCATCAAAGGTGTTCTCAGCCCGTTCACAGACAACAAGAACACAGTTTAGATATACATTTACTTGGATTTACAATATTAGGAAATTTTACCCGTTCGAGTCCTTCTATTAAACCACAATCACACCAAGTTAGTCATCAGTGGGTTTACAGCTTGAAGTCCAAATCAAGTCTTGTGATTTTTTTTATCAAGTTCTAGTAAAATCTCAGGTCTTGTTTCCAAATTAATAACAAATACTCTAGTTATAACAGTCTGAAAACAAGTCCCAAGTCTTACATTTACGTCATAAGTCAGGTGCCGAGTTCTACAGGAACAAGTCTACATCTTTTCTGTTCTAGTCTTAAAATCCAAGTCAAGTCTGGAGTGTTGTCTCCAGTCTGGTTTTCAACTGAAAGTTCATGCTTAAACCTAGTCATTGTAGCAGTCAGATCAAACAATGGAGTCAACTCTTCAGCTGAAAACCTTTGAGTTGATCAAAGTAAAGTCTGCTCAGATCGGCCAATGCACTTCAGACTCCTTTAAACATCCATGGTTTGAACCCTGTTGAGGATTCAAGCACCCGACGGGAAAACAACTGAAATCTTTCAAATTTTTCTTTATTTGTGTGTGCAGCACCAATGCAACCAACAACCAGTGAGACGTTCAATTACCAGTTCCCTCATCCGTCCTGGAAAACCACAAAACGCTCTGAGGAACACAGAGGATTAATATCATTTAAATGTTTTATATGTTCAACTATGGTACTTATGGAAATGCACTGAAACTTGGTTTAAAATGTCTCTTGACTAAATTAACATTCAGTTGAAACATTAACAGTACAGACCAAAAGATTGAATGGGAACTTTGGATCTGTATTGTACGTCAGTGTGTTGGTGTTGCGTAACGGCGCAAAGCCGCTCTTCTCCAACACGTCAATACTGTGAAGTGTTGCATATCAGTCTTAAAGACTTAAACCAGACGTAATTCTTAAACATGATTTACTGTTCAGTTAAGAAAATCCCCAGCTGTCCAGCACAGTGGTGGAAGGCTAATGGTTTGGGCTTTTCTGGTTTCTCTAAATTTGGAAAGTCAGCAAAAATCCTGATCAATCCAGAATTTATGGAATGAGGTTGAGACTTGGTCGGAGTGTTTCATTTCATTCCTGCACTCTATAAAGGGTTCTTGTATGCACTGTGGGGTTGTCTCCTTTCCTAAATATTCATAATTGTTATTTTGTTCAGTTTGATTCTGAGCTTTGAATGTTGCTGCTTCCACTGTAATAATGACGCTTTGACAAAGGAAAGTCCTCAACACTCTTCTGGTGTGACACATTTTTTCTGCCTTGCTGCTGCTGTAAATAGCAGTTTGGAAAATAATATCTCTCATCCGTCCTTTGACTCGAACTGCACTCTGCCCCCACTCCCCCCACCCCCCTTTTCATCTCCAAATGGGCAGTGCAATAAAGTCCAGACAGTGTAATTACAGCCTGCCGACAAACTGCATAGAACCCATCCGACAGAGTGCAACTTCATATGCTTTTAAGCAGCTTATTTTCAGTCGGTGCAAATTAGACACTTTGTGCTAAATCGACCGGCGTCTCCCTCGCACATCCCTGTCATCGCTTAATTGCGAAAACAAAACCCGCCAAGTCTGCCTCTTTTCTTCAGCCGGAACAGTTCTGAACAAGAGTGGTATCAGTGAGTCTAATCAAATATTCCCAACCACAGAAGAATTTTACTAATCAATACTAAATTGTTTGCATTTTCCAGGCACACTCATGCATAACTAGTGTTTGCCATTTTAAAAATGTAATGTGTTGATTTAGGTTATTTCAAGCAACTTTTTACTTATTAAATTACTTTTTGCAGACATGCAAAGATAACAAATTAAGAGTCTTTCCTTTGTGCATTTGATGTATTTTAATGAGCAGATTATTAAACAAAAAGATTCTGCAGGAGGTGATTCTGTTTCAGAAAGGTCACCCAAGTGTAACAGCTTGTTTTCCTTCAGCTCTTGGTGAAAAATAACTGACAATAATTGACAGAGACATCAGTTCCACCTGGCCATCAGACAGGGAGAGCTAACATAGTAGTGCTTGGAATGCTAAATTAATCTGTGGAGCCAACAGGTTGAGTGCCTTCTGCTCATACAGTTCTAGCAACTATGAGTGACCCCTCCCCCTGGCGTACCAAACAGGAAGTAGCCAAAATCCCACAGACGTCTATAGAGAAATAAACAGCTGTTCCTCAGTCATTCTATTGCTCAAAAGAACCGTTCTAGGTCGGATTCCATTTCTTAACATGTTTTTGATAATCCTCATCTTTTTCATCATATTTTTTCTGTAGTTCAAGTTATAAACTAACCAATCAGGTGGCTCAATAAAAGTAGGAGGAGCCTCCTGGCCCCCCACGTCCAACATTTAAACCGTTTGACAAATTTTGTGTAGCCTGCTTTTAAGTGGTAGGGGTGTGGCTTTCCAACAAGCTCACTCCTGATTGGTGAGAGTGGTTGCCATAGAAACGATGACTCAGACCAACTTGGATCAATCAATGCTCATTATAAGGAAATCGCCCCAGTTGTCCTATATGGTTGATACACAGCTCCATTTGGACTTGGTTCAGTCGAACTGGAGAATCTTTCTTTAGTAACAACAAACAACTTTTGTAATGTAGGGCCTGTTTGGAAATAAAGGTTTGTTTTTCACCTGAATGACTCACATCCTCAATGAGTCCCAGTGGTGCAAAAACAAGGAGATCACCCATTAAGGATCAAACTAGTCTGAGCAGTGCGATGTCTTCTGACAGCTTTAGCATCTACATGACAGGAAGGAGGGCAACCAGAGGTGAGTTGGGCATGGATCACCAGATGGAAAAGAATTTGCTGGATGGGCAAGAATAGTACAGAAAAATCCCAGAAGATGAAGAAATAAGCCCAAAAACGGAGGAGAAGGATCCTAAGGAGCAAATGGAGGCAGAGCCCAGAAAATCTCTGCCAAGAAAATGTCCAGCAGCTTCCATAAAATTCCGTCCAAAACTTCTCAAAATAAATGGCGTTTAATGAAACTAATTGATCATTTCAAACATTTCTGTCGGGATCTTTACATTCTAATAGCTACTCAGAAATGTCTGGGGAAACACTTTTCTACAGAAGTTGATGAACTACTGGAAGCTTCTTTGCTGAAAACACGTCATCTTTAATGCAGGAGGCGAGTAGATACGGTCAAAGACACCTGACAGGGACAATCTGTGAGCCAGGTTCAGGTTTGTACATCTCTGTCTCTTTATCTCTGCTAAACCATGTTAGGCACATCGTCAGTGGGCTAAAAAATGTCATAAATGTCTCAAGAACATGTTTTTTCTGAAGAGTTCATAATGACATTAAAAAGCATTTTTGAACCTTCCAGCTGCTGCAGGATGATGAAAGTATAAAAAAGAATTAAATAATGAAGAAAAGATCCACGTTTAAAAATGTCCTGGTTATTCAACCACAAATAATGGGAATCTATTGAACGATTTGATGTTTTGTAGCTGTAACAGGATCCGTCTTATTGTTAATCTGACTCGGTTATTCCAACCCTACAATCCAACATTTAGCCTCTAATCCGGTCAGAGTTTTGCAGTCCAACATGTTTCTCTTCAATAACAAAACTGCTCGTTTTTGTGTTTCGTGTTTTTCAGTCACCTTCAAGTTGTGTATTTGTGGTGCTGTACATCACGTTGCCAAGTCATACTTTAAAGGGTTTAAACCTTTAGATTAGACTGAATTACGCTGGACATGGAGTGTCTTCGCTGTGATGAGTATCTGAATACTCGGATATTCACAATCCGATCCAAAAAAAAATTGGAGGAGGAATATTTGTGACATCCGGGTTGGCTGATTTGTGATTTTTGTAGTTAAGTTAAAAATTCACTTCAGACAATATGATTATTGCTGTAATTGCAGTATTATGTTGTATTTTAACGATATAAACAAAACCAATGCGCTACTATCACTGAAAGTAAATATTTTTTTAAACTATTTTCGTAGATGAAACAAATGAAACAGAAGTTCAATTTTCTGTTTTAAGTTCTGAACATTTTTTTAAATTAAATAAAACATGAAATGAGGATTATCTGTTGATCAAATGTCTATAATTGTTTATCTAAAGTTTTTGAAAAAAAAAAGTATTTTTCCACTAAAGATGAAAACCGTCGGTTTGTAAAACCTGCAGCCTGTTTAGATGAAAGGACTGAGAGTTTTCTAGTTGTTCCATTTCTATGTTGATGCGTCTTCATTTGCCGTCTTCTCCTTATCGATCTAGTGGAACCGTAGGTAGAAAAAGTCTGAGGACGAAGAACATGTTCAAGATTTGTTGTTAAATGATCCAAAACACAGATGTTTAGGTTTTGTTTCCTGCTGAAGTCAACCAGGAAGTTGACAGAAAATTTTTTTAGGGTGAATAACGCAATAAACAACATTTCTTTCTTTTTAACTGTTGTGTTTGTTATGATCTGACCGCTAGGTACACCCAGATGCTGTAACCTGGAAGAAACTCAGGAGGCGAGGTAGGATCAAGATATTTAATGTTAGAGACGGTCCAGGATCGAAAGGCCAGAGTCAGTGTCTGTGAGCAATCCAACGTGGTCTGAGCCGAGGACGGCGAGACCAGCTTGAGGCGAGGCGGACGTCGTGGACGATGGAAACAGCTTGAGGCGAGGTGAAACGCCGAGGACGGCGAGACCGGCTTGAAGAGAGGAGGGATGCCGGGGACGGTGTAACAGGAATGGAGCGAGGAACCAGCGTGACCAGAGGGGAGATGACCTGAAGACGTGAGACAGGAACGGTAAGTACAAAGCTTAATTTACTAGAGCGAGATTACTTAGCTTAGGACCAGGCGTAAGCACCGGAGTGAGTACAACGGACTGGCGTAGTATGCTGGGATGGATCTCCTTATGAATGGTCTGCCAGGTGATGAGGTGATGAAGGCCAGCTGGTTCCAATGAGTGAGCAGGGAGGAGGAGGTAGCAGCCGGAGGCACCGTGACAATGTTTAGTCGATCCTGATATCCTCTTCTAAATAAAAATGATCAAATATGGCGATTAAATACATATTGTTTTAGTTTTTATGCATTCAGTAAAAAGACAAACATATAGAAACCATTCAAACATTTAAATATAAATCATAGGAATTGTGGTTTGATTTGTGAATAGTTGATCTTGATTTGTAAATGGAGTAAGAATACACTGATAGAAGTTCACAGACACGTTCCTGAGTTACAACAGCTATCAAAACCAGAACAAAAAGAAAAACAACTATGCTTATCCAGCAGGTCTGCAGGTC
Organism: Oryzias sinensis; assembly: GCA_037389245.1. Classification (NCBI taxonomy): domain Eukaryota; kingdom Metazoa; phylum Chordata; class Actinopteri; order Beloniformes; family Adrianichthyidae; genus Oryzias; species Oryzias sinensis. The sequence goes on from CM074497.1 coordinate 8,219,371, forward strand.
AACAGCAGACGATGTTGTGGTGAGGTCAGAGGGTGAAGTGCTGAAAATCTGGCTCATTCTAGTCTGTGGGTTTGGTCTCACCAAACATGTACCTCTAAAAGCTGAGGCATTCTTTTGAAATGATCCACTTGAGTGCCGACTCCTTTAGGTAAACTTGTGATTTACAGAGTTCACTTCGTGGACAGCAGTTTTTCCATTTTCTTACAGAAAATGGAAAAACACCATCCCTCACTGTTTTTACAGAACCTAGAGGCCCCATTTCTCTGCTTTAGAAATGTCACAAGTGGGTTATCCCTCAACCAAACGGTTGCAATGTTGTAATCTTTGGAAATAATGACAGAATAATGTTCGTTAAGTGACCAGTGATCCTTGCTTTGTATATCAAAATGCATCACGAGAAGAAAAGAAGAAGTAAAAATGGGACAAATAGCATCTTAACCATTACAGCTGCAGCCACATTAGCCTAATTACTGCCGGGAGTGCATCATAAATCTAATAAGAAGAGACAAATTTAAAAAGAAAAACTGCTACCAAGCACCAGCCTGCCATTTACAAACAGGTTATTATCACTCACTCATCTTTAATGACTGTCAGCGTGTAGCAAAGCGTTTTTTTCATCTTCTGCATCTACAGTGTATAATCGGCTGCTTTAACAAACAGGCAGCCGACAGATTTAAAGCAATGACTAGAGTCTCATTACATATATATTTGGAGAGTTATGATATGTGGCTAATGGGTTTAACCTCAATGCCTTACTTAATTCCACTTCAGTCGTGATGGATAAAACTAGAAAAAACCCTATTCTCCAAAGTTTTGCAGTCATTATTCAGCAGATGAGCATGAAGACGGTTTTTCTAATGACCCATGGTTGCATCAGTATGCTCTCACAAATGTGAGGGAAATCATTTGTCATTCTAAGCTGTGCTTTAGCTGAACACAGCTGAGAAATCAAACAGAATCAGATGCCCCAAATAAATAATAAGAGAGAGACAGGTGCTGGGAGGACTGCCGATCCTGAGCTGGGTTCCTAACGAAGGCGGTTCTGTCTGATGCCTGGCAGGCGGCAGCTAATGATGAGGCTCACTTCAGCCGGGAAGATGACAAAGAGGCAGGCAGGGAACTTTAAAGGCAAATAGATGGAAGCAGAGCGAGGGCCAGTCTTAATGAAAGCTTCCTTATCTCATGTCTGGCCACAGCTAATGATTAGTTGGGCAACGGAAAAGTGAGAACGAAATGGAGGAGAGAAAAAATGAAAAAGGGAGCAACGGCTTTTGTGTCTTTGTCTGCCACAACAAACCCTGAAAAGGTCACATGGCATCAGTCATCTGGATCTCTGTAGATTCTCTGAGGCAGAATAGAGTAACAATCCTCCCATCTGTTCTGCAGCGGTCCTGCTTTGTACCGGCGGTGTGTCGGGACATCCTTTCAGCTCCACCCTGACACGATTTCCCACTGGGGGTAGGAGTCTTTCTTCTTAGCCACATCGCACCTTTTGGGATGAAAACCAACAACACCTGTCAGTCAGACCGTATCTCACAGCACCAGGGGTTGACCTCCCTCATCCCTCAGTGGGCGAACATTTCTCTGATGACCTGATGAGGCATGTGGGGAGAAACCTGACAGCTGCTTCATATCTGAGGTCTTCAAGTTTATACTTTTGACGATTATTGTCTCATATTTTACGGAGCATCTTTTTTTGTTTTTTGGAAGATTTGGGTTGAAATAGACTTTAGTTGTTGAGTCAATGAGGGTGTGAATAAGTATGAGGCTGCTAGGTTCTCTGGTATGTCTGACATTTGCCCTTTAGGCCAAAACATGCAGAAGCAAATACATTTCTAGGCTTTTCCAACATGTTAATGATGTCTTTTTCTGCTGAGCAGATAAAGCAGATAAGGTCTGGTTCTTGCCTTTCCAGCCTTTGTGTATAGATGTCACACTCTGTGAAAATGTGTTGCTTGACTAATTATAGCCACTGTATGAAAACATTTCTTTTTTTCAAGTTTCAAGAGTTTATTTCAGACAAGTGAAAACTGCTCGACCGCCTGAGCCACTGCCGCTATCAAAGCTCAGTGCCATAGCTAAGAGTACATTCAGTTGCACATGAACAGGAAATTCAGAAGATTCCAGTCAGAGGTCAATGAAAACCCCCAGAGAACTGAGATCCATAAAATGAACATGTTTTTACAATGAAAACAAACAGAAATGTACCATCAGTTCATCAAATGAAGGATTCCAGTGTTTCTCTCCCATCGAAATAATCAGAAGTGCAGTTCAGAGAAAGAATCCAGTCACGATCCAACAAAACTACTGTATGAAAATGTGTATGTGTGTGGGCCTCCACCGCCCAGTCCCAGGTTGTAGGGTGAAAATCCAACAATCAAAGTCAGAACGGTGTAGCTTTTGTTTGGGTTATGAACCCTTGAAAGGTTCTCAAAGTCTGGAGAACAATAACTGTAGACTCTTCCTCTGCATCCCATCATAAACATGTTGGTTGAACACGCCCTCCAGTCCATCTCAGAGAGATTCACCTCTGAGTTGCTCAGGGCAGAACCGTTGGCGTGGAGTAAGCCCACCCTCATTTCCCATCATCTATCTGTTTGCACTATCTCCTGCTAGCTTACAGCCCTTCACACCCCGATGTAACATTTCAGTTGGAACAAAAACAGCAGCAATCTCAGATCTGTCCATCCGTCCAGTTCTGATCCAGATTCCAGGTCAGACCAGGAAAACAAAGACCTTCATGGATCTGTTGGTCTGACAGTGGAGGATCAGAAAAGATAATCTGTAGGAGATCCGAGTAAACCTGGACCGATCATCCTGCCATCTGACTTGGGCCTCTCGTAGAGGAGCCAGAGGACGTAGCTGGTCAAATGAGGTCTGGAAAAATGTGCATTTGGATGGTTCTGACCCACAGCCATCAATGTTTGATCCAAATAGGAGGACACGCATGTGTTTCCAACAGGATTATCATGGAAAAGAACTATTTCTGCAACATTTCTAAACTGTTGGTGCAGCATCAGGGAAAGAACAGCAACATGAGAGCATCTGCGTCTTGTTTCATTTCAAGTCTTCATTGCGGGGCGCGATGGAGGCTGAGCGTGAAGCATCATTACCTCCACCTTGATTTGACTCCAGGAAGTTCCCATTCCGTCTGCTGACATTACCTTGGCCGAGCTGTGTTTATGAGTGCGTGAAGCCCCGGGGTGCAGGGTGCAGGTTATATGTGCATGCATACCATCTGTATCTATTGCAGCCAAGGAAAAAAGCAGCCCTCTCCTTCAACACTCTCCATTTGTGCTCTCATAAATTGTCGTTTAAACATAATGCATCAGAAAATGCGTTTTATTTCTTGTTTTGTCTTCTGTGCACAAAGTAGCAATTACTGTAATGTCTCTTTAATAGGAATTTACTTTGCAGGCAGAGCGGCTCCCTGAGGATCCCAGCTCCATTAGCTTTGGAAATAATAAGAAAATAAATGTTGATGTTTTGCATTGTCTTAATAAGGTTGCAGTTAACATTGTCATTTTCAACACCATCGCCCTGCTCTCATGAATAATCAATTATCACCTGTGAAGGACGCAGAAAGAGGTGCAGCAGAAAAGTGGAGCCTGAACAAAAGCAGAGTCAAGAAAAGCATATTATTATGTTTTAATGGCTTTTCCCTGGGGAGTGGAGGGCCCATTTCCTTTTCAGCTAATGAAAGGAGAGGCCACAGCATGGAGGAGAGCGAAGGTGTACGAGGAGGAAGAGGAGACGGAGTGAATGAAACCAGCCGGTATCTGATTCCATTCACAGCAGACCACATTCATGCCTTCTTTTAAAGCAGCAAATGTTAAGACCCAGCTGTGGACATGATTTTATTCTCACACGACTAATTTAAGTCAGAACGTATGGATGTTCCGAAAGGTTGTTTTTGCTGCTGGAGCAACGGATGAGCCGGGATTCAGCAAAGGCCGATGAAGAGTTTTTTTCTCACATGTGAAACACTTCTGAACACGCCCCCGTATGGAGGGTGGACCCGCATGGCTGCTGCAGGGTTGTGGGGTGTCGTTGAAGGTCGTGGAGAGGAGTGGCTGCATCTAAAAGGGGGGGGGGGGGGGGCAGGTGTGTGCTGCAGTTCCCTTGTGGCTTGTGACATCCTAAAAATGGAAAGCCCAAATCGCACCGCGGCCCGTGGAGCCGAACGCAGCTTCACCGCCGCACGCTTCCCCTTTTCTGTGATTCTCTGGAACCTCATGTTCTGTAGGGCTGGAGGTTTGGGGACCGTCCCCGTGGACACCTCCAGTGGGATTGTGGCAGAGTGGAATCAGAGGCGACGATGATGAAGATTATGATGCAACAATGTTCTGATAAAAGCAGTTTGAGTGTCATTGTACGGAGCCCTCCAAGTGCCAATGGTTTCACTTTTTTATTTATTTATTTATTTATTTAAATCAGTGAATTGAACTGTGTGGCTGTTGTTGATGCCCCAAACGGATTTTCGTTGCTTCACTGAATAATGACAATAAATCTTGAATCTATATGAATCTTGAAAAAAAAAAATGGGATTAACCGTGCTAGTGATCACTAAACCGTGTACACGGATTGCTCAGTTGTGCTCGCACTGTTGCGCAGGCACAGATTGCCTGTAGACTTCCGTTTGGAGTTTGGATTCATACGTGACACGTGATACGTGACATCTATACCGCCTCATTTCAAGTTATGAAGTGCTAAAGACTTGCATTAAGTCTACATTTGACGATGAATCCACTTCACTTACCTACAAGGTGCCGGTCATGTACGAATCTAAACTCCCAACGGAAGTCTCCGAGCAAACGATTGCGCAGCAGTACGAGCACAATTGATTAACCCGTGGGCACGATTAATTAGATTATGTTTGGGGGTCAGCCCTGGGGGGCTGTAATGTTGTCGTTCAGCGTGTCAAACTGCTGCATAAACACCAAGTTGAACCGTGTTGAATGAAGAGAGAGTCGTCGTAAGATTCATGGTTTACTTCAAGAATTCTTCATTAACGTTCGGGGAAAACTGCAACAAACATTACAAAGTACGTTCAGTCCGTAACGTCACATCATGTTTCTATGTGCATGAAGCTTTATCTTTTATATAAACTTTCTCCAAACTATCTGAATCTAACAGCAAAAACACATTTTATAATTCCTTGACATTCTTACATTTAAATGGATGCATAAACTTACAGCATTGTCTCTATGATGATGACAGTGGACAACCATGGATTAAGGCCTGAACTTTCACAAAGGATCTGTCATGCTTGAAGGAACAGCCAAGGAGAGGCCAGATGATTGTCCACAGGAAGTGAGGTAAACTAATGGCTCTGTCAAAAATAAAATTCTTATTTGGAAAAAACTTCCACTTCAGGTAAAATAAACTTTTTTTTAACTAAGAGGCTTGATGATAAAACATACTTTAAAATGAGATTTTCTAAGCAAATATAAAGAGAATGCTTTAAAACCTCACATTGACCAGTTTATTTTTTTGTGTGGACAACTCTAGAAGAGATTTTTCAAAATAAAAGAGCATGAAGAACATGTTTTCCTGTAGTTCTTACTGTAGGGCTGTAAACACGTGCGTGTGAGTGTAACACGCATAGTGCTGTAACTGTGCACCCTGGTTTTCCACAGTAACAAAAACTATTGTTTTTACTTCACTGTTTTATTATATTTTATCTAAAATGTAAAAACAGTTTAGGAACAGAAATGGAAAAAACGATTTGAATTAGAAAGAAATGCTAATTCCCAGCAGGGAGAGAGAACTTTATCAGTGTAGGCTCCGGTTCCCTGATGCGCTGATAAGTTTTACGTCCTCGTTTTTGGTCGTAACGCCGCCTCTTCCAGTGAGGCCTGCTGTTAATCTACTGAAAGGCCTCGTCTGCTTGGTTTGTCGGTGTGGTGGCTGCTCAGGGCTCTGCAGCTTCTCCTGGAGCTGCCCTCTCTTCCTCTGCTGCTCTGCTTGAAGATTCACTGCAGCTCCGTCTGACATGTTACCTAACCAAGTTACAATTGCTGGAATAATGTTAACAATGAAAACATGCTGATCCTCTGTTTCGTCAGTCTATCACTTCTTCTTTTCCTCCTCTTACGCTCGTAAATTTGCTCTCCCCGGTCCTCTCCCGTTCTCTTGTCTGCCTGCCAGGGCCAATGACTCCCACTGAACAAATGAATAATATCCATGACAGCACAGCTTCCATTCGGCATGTTACTGCGCTTTAACTGTGCCCTCCAGAATTATTGGCTGCCTCGGTAAAGATTAGTTCATAACTTTTACGGCCTTTTGGCCCGGATTCACAGAGAGTGCCAATAATTCTGCTGTATATTCTCCTCATTTCTGCATCCCTCCTCCTCCTGCCATTGTACTTTTAGGCTCATGAATAATTCATGGTCTCAGCCTTTTTTATGATGGATCTCAAAAATGAGAGCACAACATGAACCAGATGATGTGAACTGGACTAACCTTCCTCTTTACAACGGCTTTTATGATTTGTGTGCAGAATCTTAAAAGCAGGTCAGAATTCAGGGCTCAAAATTAGGATTTTGGCGACTTTATTTCGTCAATAAACTGTCCAGGTCACCTGAGGGAGCAACACAAGGAAAACCGAAACAAAGTCAATATTACTTCTATCAGTTCTGCTTCACATTAAGGAGCAGCAGAAGGAGCTGTAGGTCCTGCAGAAGACTCCATGACTCCTTCCCAGGCTCTGAGGAGAGCTGCTTCTCAACATGTTGCACCTAGCCATCATATAGAATGAGAGACAATTCTGCAAAAGCAATCTCCACCTCATGAAAGCAGTTAACTGTCTTCAACTTTGATCTACGTCTTTGCTGGATGATGCCATGTTGAGTTCTCTGCAGGAAGTGTCAGACTTTCCAATCAGATTCTTGTTGCAAAAACTGGAAAGAATACAAAAACAGACTGAAGAAGATGATGGCGATGAGTTTGTAGACCTCTCCATCGTTTGCAAATGTATACACGGCCATCGCACATGTGTGTCCTCCCTCATGATTGGAATGTCATCTGACCATGGAAGAGATCAGTTTGTCTCATCTTCTTACGTCCTTATGTAGTACTGGAGACAAACAGAAAATCCAGTTATTCTGGCTCAGGAAAAGGTCACAACAACAGGACAAGATTTAGACACAATTGTTGAGACTTTTGCACAGAAAATCAGACGACTGATGATGTGCTGTCTGTACAGAAATATGGAAATAAGAATAATGATAAATGGATAAATGCAGACAGAAGTGTCAGGAAGGGCGTCTAGCTTAAAACTCACAAGACAAATCAAATGTACAGGAGAAAAAAGATACATGCATTTATTTATTTAACATTTATTTGAGCTGGGACAGACATTAACAACATTTCTGCAAATGTGCCAGTGTTAGCTACGGAGCGAATTTTCAACTGTTTGCCAATAACAGTGACTAATAATACAAAATCCAGCAAGAGTTTGAAGGTAAAATAGAGTGATCTCTACACAGTTCATCAGAAAAATGACATGACAGTTGATTATGAAAATGAAACAGTCAAAAATGTGGAAAGAAATCCAATGTATCGAACATTGACTTACAATATTTATACAATATTTACATTTACAGGTTCATGCAGGATGAACTGAGATGATGGTGAGACAGTTAGTGAAGTTTATTTTCAGGGTTCAGAGGGATTTAAAACCTCCAGCCCCAATATTCTAACTGTACTGGGGGTGTCTAAATCCAGTTTGCTGAATAAACACTGCAGACATGTCTCTAGTCTCTTTGAGTTGACCAATAGCGAAGAAACCATTCTGTTACAAAACCAACAGCTGATTTTTCTCCTGTTGACAAAACAAAGGTTTTTATAGCAGCAAGAAGTGGGCTGAGGATTGTTTCTAAAAAAAAAACACGCCATTTGACGTGGTTGTCAGTAAAATTCCAGGATTTAACAGAATTCGGTTTACAGGATTTAAGAGCAAAGTTTGAAGGAGCGGAGCAGCAGCCTGACACCGATGTCATGTCAACGGTTCAGCTGCTGATAAAAATCTTTTTTCTTTTAATTGCTTCCTGGTTTTCTGCTGCCTGAAAGACTCAGAAAGAAAATATTTTTTGGACAGCATCATTTGCATTTAGATTTACAGATTATTTTTATATTTGGAGGAATGTGGTGTTATGGGATCATGTTTCAGGAGCTAAAACGATCTGATATCATCCCTAAAAAAAAGAAACAGCAGTTTCAGGGAAATTCTGTAAAACAACATCCATCTTTTTATTTTTTTTACTTTGATTGAAATTGTTTAAAAAAAACAAAAAAAAAACAGCACATCTTTGTTCTTCAGTGACGTTGCTTTGTGCTCCTCCGATGTCGGCTCCTCCTGATAGGGAATGTGAGCTGGGTTTAGACCGGCGGAGAAATTAAATGAGTTGTAAAAAAATTTTTGGATTTTGCTAACAGCACAACTACAAGACAAATCAGAATAAATCCTAGAGGTTATCATGGTTCAGAGCCATCAAACATCCAAGATAAAGCTCCAGAGTAACTTAACTCAGGCTAAATTGATCTGTTTGAAAAAGGTTTATGATCACAACACACAAACATCTGATAAATCTACAAGGAAACTAAAATGAACCTAAGTGGATTTTGTTTTTTTTTAACCAAACCATCAACAGGCACATCAAGAAAATCGCACCTTAATCTTTTTGATCTCCCGATCTATTTGGATAAAATCACTGTGTAACTGTTGGAACACAAATGAGGAAAAGTCAAAGCATGGGTCACTAAATATGTAGCTGGAGGACCCAAACGAACAGATTCAACTGAAACTCAGACAACAAGACGAGTCAGGAGATTCAACCAGAACTTCCTTCACAGAGAAGCAGAACCTGAGCTGAAGAAGACCCAAAGACAAACTCCTGACCCAGGAAAACCTGATCAACACCGAGAAAGTTTAAGATGCTTTCTGGGTTCTGAACGCTCTAACTGGAGTGGAGAAAAAGAACAGACGGCAGGGGTGTTGGTAACTCCAGGTCTCTCTTCTTCTTTTCTAACAGAAAACTGATAAATAAAATCCACATTTAAATGAAGTGTAGCCTAAATTACAAAAGGGGTTTGTACAAATATACTCTGTGTGTCAGAAGATTGTTATAACAGTAAAATATGTCCAACTCGTCTGTTTGCTCAGCTGTTGGACAAGACAAGTGAACAAAAAAAAACTGCAGGTTAGCGGTTATTCAGCTAAGTGAGGGGAGGATCAGAGTTCTTCTCCTCAGATATAGTTTGGGCAGGTTAGCTGGACTTTATGGTCTTATTCCAAAAGGACTCAGTCCATCAGTTTAAATGCAGAGACAAGTTCAGAAAACCGGACAAAGTGGCAAAAATAAAAGCATCCACAGGAAGTAAAGTGGACATTAACGAAACAACATAACCAGAAATTCATTAGTGATTCATATAAAATTCCTCTTTTCAGAGAAACTACACAGGTGAAAATGACTCATTTAAAGATGATCCTCCTCAGTATTTTGGTGGCTCTGCTGCAGAGAATGCCGTCGACTCCCCATGGAGGAGGTTGGGACGATGGGATGGAGTTTGCAAGGCCAGCAGCAGATTGGGTTGGAGAAGATGCAGTCCTTGCAGTCTTTCCAGTGAATTTGGGAATAGAAGAAGAAGCTCATGCTGTAACAGAGCAGGACTGTCTGAGTTCGATGTTTCTGTAAACATCTCATCTTTCTTTTAACCTACAATTACATTGGAAAAACTAGTCATTACTTAATCTAACTCCAGTTGATTTGCGACCCCTGAAGAGTTGAAAGGATGAAGAAGAAATTGATGTAATTCCAAACTTCACAAGATTTCTTCAGAACTCTTTGTTTTTTCAACAATTCACTTGTGGATTTGACCATCAGGATTATCTTGCAGGCTAATAACAAATCTTCAAATGATTTAATCTCATACCATCATACTTCCATGTCTGACTGTTGCTCAGACAAAGTTGTTGGAATCAGATGTTTGTGGACGTTCTCCTTCCAGAAGGTTCCTCTTGTGTCCCCTCAGAACATAAGGTTAAGGATCAGCCAGATGTTCCTCTGTGTTCTTGTTGCTCAGCAGTGTCTTTCACGGATCCATGTTTGTTCAAACGTCTGTGTTTTTGTTCCTGAACTTTGACCTGAATCCATTGAGGTCTGCAGGATGAGTCCTCCTCATATTCTAGGACTTAACATAGTTCTGAGAGGATCTCCTATGTTTTCTCCATGTTTGGATGATGGATCTCTGTGTGCTTCTGAAAGCAGCAGAAACGTATTTCAGAATCTTTTAGCCTCAAACCTGGTGATTTTTTTCTGTCCTCAAATATTTTAATTATTTTTCCCTCCTTTAGAAAATATTTCCTACGGTTATTTATGATAATAGTGATCAGGCCTGTGTGCAGAGTTTAAAACCCAACACGGGTTTCCAAATTAAAATGCTTTTTTTATTATTTGGGGGGGGTGAGTTGCTTTTTTCCAAATTAGGTCAGCCATCTTGTTTTTTGTTCACAGTGCTGTTAAAGTGATTTGGATTGTTATCGCTCTGACTTTGTGCAAATTTAAGAGCTGAAACCCTAAAAAACTGTCAGTAAAATGGATGGACTGTTTTAAACTGTCTTGTTTCTGTGATTAAGGAAACAGTAAAAAACAGAGTAAAAGCCCAGTTTTTTTAGTCATTCCAAGTCTAAAGAAAAATGGAATGAATAAAGGTTGAGTTCAGGTGATAATCCAGTTTGTGACATGTTTATGACTGAATGTTAACATGAAAACTCTCATTTCAGTGAGTCATGCTGCAGGAAAGCCTTTTTGCTCATGCACGCACTTATCTGCCTTCTGAGCCACTAAAAGGAAACCGCTGATCCAGTCGTTTACTTCAACAAATTTTTGTGCACGTTTGAAATCAGCGAAAGAAGCTCTTCGGTGATTTGACACAAAGGAAAGGTAATTGCCTTGGATATAAGAAGATGCAATCAGAAAGATTAAAGTCTGCTTAAACCCCTAATCTCTTTGAGTGGAACAACGTAGACCTTCATACAAAAGGGACCAAATCTCTTAATTATTAATTGAGTTGGAGATTGATCCAACTGAGACACAGACTGCATTAATAGACAGGAATCTGCATGAGTACACCTTTAAAAACAGTCACCTTTCTGATCGTGCTGCTAGATTCCGTTTTGAAATATTGGAACTGTCAGTCGTGAGTTTGGTTTTCCAAAATAAAAGCTGCTGTTCCGTGTGCCTCAAAGACTAGCACCTCCATGGCCTGGTGCTCCGATGAAGCCCAAGGCACCACGGCGGGACAGCAGCAGGAGAACCCAGAAGGAAATCCTTTAGACCTCTCTGCCCGAGCCGACGGGAAGAAGGTCAAAAATGTTTTGACCTGACATGTGAGCAGACGGATGACAGCAGATTGAGGGACGCTTAAGTTTTCCCTCCATCTCCGCATGTTCTCAGAGTTGTGGGAGCAAGAAGGGTCTGTTTGTTGGAAAACCATGTCCAAAGACTAAACTCAGCATTTTTTAGGAGTTTCTGACCGGTAACCACACCAACTGTGAGCATCAGCAGCAGATAATCCAGATTAACCCCGGGCTGTTAGCAGAATCCCTGATGGACACACTTTCTTTCAGCAGAACTGAAGTGTTTGACCCACACAGACCCGGTCTGGTGTGTGTTATCCAAACCCAGAACAGCTCTGATCTGATTGAGTAACTCTTAGTTTATTGACAACTTTGGATCCATTTATGATCAAAAGTAGGTGTCATGGTGCCTCTGTCAGCTACTCTCCCCCTCCCCTCTCTGCTCTGCTCCGGACGCCACCAGCTGGTTCCACTCACCTCATCAACTCACTGCCTACTTAAGGAGATCCAGGACCAGCATTCAACGCCAGTTCGTTGTTCCTCCCACGGTGCATAGTCTGGCCTGCTCATGTTCCTGTTTCCTGCCTAGTTCTGCCACGCTAACTGTTCCCTCCGATTCACCCACGGGAATTATCACCACGGGTCGCTGTCCGCCATCCTCGCTCCTCGTTCAATTCACGGATCTGGCCGAAGTCACTCTCTTGGGTTCCCGCCTGCCGCAAACCTCTAGCCAGCCAGCCGCCACGCCGCATCAAGAAACCTACCATTCACTTACCTGTTGGGAATTAAATATTTTCTACTTACCTCTCGTATCTGAGTTTCCTTCCAGGTTCCAGCGCTTGGGTCTGTCTGAAGTCTCGCGAGATCATGACAGTAGGACCTCAATCCGCTCCATTTTCTGGCTGTTCAGATGCATCAAAGCCAAACTGAGTTTTGTTGAAAGGAGGAAATCTAATCTCAAACTAAACATTCAGTTTCTGAAAATGTTTGAAACGCTGAACATTTCATCAAATAAAATCCCCTCACTGAGCAGATAAACATTATCAGTACAAAAGGCATGGAAGTTTGACTGTCTTTGGATATTTTTGTTGAATTGTACATTGAGTTTTCACCTTTACTTTCTGAATCTTTAACATTGATGTTCCTGAACTTGTAGGTGAGCATCAACACCATCCAGTTTTTAGCTTTCACATACATCCCCGTCCTCGTCCACAGCAGGTGTGAAATGGTGGAGCAGTGATAACCGTGCAGAGCGAAGACGTGACTGAGCCCACTCAGCCAGCAGTTTACTGTCCCGCCATAGCTGGAGTCCAAACAGAGAAAGGCATGCCGTCTGCCAGAGTGAAGGCTGCAGAGAGTCTGCACGTCTGCAGCTCGATTCCTCCTCTGAGGTTCCTGACAGCAGCTGAATTCTCCTGAGGAAATGGAAAACATTCTGTCAACAAACACTGCAAATTAATCCTAAACGTGGTGGTGAAAAGCAAACAAATTCACAACAGAATAAAATACTGATACAAATTTTATCTGAAAGTGCCTTTGAAAAAACTCAAGGACACTGTTCATAGAAGCAAAAGCCAATAGAATCGCTGAAAATATACATTACAAGCACAATTAGCAAATAGCAGCTAACAGGAGAACGGGCAGTGAAGTCAGAGAGAGGAAGCAGATTTACACGGATGAGTTTGAGTTTGGATCTGAAGGTTGGGATAGAGTTCATGCTACGGAGGTCAGGAGGAAAAAAAATGTAGAGTTTGATAGGCGACCGGCTGAAGGCTCAGCTCGCCATGGTTACAAGCTGAGCCGGGGGGGGCTGAAAAATACACTAATGCACTAAAAGAAAACTGTTTCAAATCAAAATGTTTTGATTGATTCAAATGAAAAGATAAAAGACAAGAAAGCTTTATAACATTTTTTTTTGTTTTTTAGCTTAAAAAAGGTTTAAAAAGAGATTTTGAACAATTATAGAGATTTCCATTTTATTTTCTAAAATGATGGAATAAATATAAAATAAGGCTACGCCACAGCTGTTCCCTAAATCCTTTGGCATAACTGAGTTTATGTTGACAGACAGGTCAAACAAAAGAGACACAGTGCTACAAAACAAGACGGTGTTTCAATAACCAAATTAACTTCTTCATTTTATAATTAACTGCAGATCATAAAATTAACCAAAGCTTGCTGGAAGAAATACTAAGCTAGAAGGTAAGTAACCGCGAGGGCGACAGCTTTTACTCTCTTTATCTTCATTTATGATGCCGTTTCCACCTTTCTTGTTCTTTTGGCGTCTTTGATTCATGTCAACCTAAAACTTCACGGGTATCCTTTGTTTGTCTGACAAACAGAAAAATCCTTAAAGAGGAAAACAAAAACCACTGAAAGTCCCCCTCTGATCGTCTTCTGATCCCTTTTTAAAGAGTTCTCAGTGGTCTTTTCAACATGATGGTGAAGTTTTCAGCCAAAATCCAAAAGATGTGTCGTTTTCTAGGACATAGTTTCTGCAGAGCGACAGGAGTTCCTTAGAGGGCAGGACCATTGGTGCAGAGCAACCCCGCCCCCCTACCCTTCCTGTTGCTGAGAGCTTGGAGTAGGAAGCTTGGGCCCCGCCCAGCTGTTTTTTAACTTCATATATATAATGTTTTTCAAACGGCTTTTTTCCGTCTGATCCTGAATCACAACGATTTCAATTTTAATCCTAATTTTCTCTCTATAGATGCTTCACCATCAGAAAAAAGCTGCAAGAACACGTTACAAACATCAAAAAGACCATTTTCACTGGAGAGGGTCTTCAGGCATTACCCCTCATGGGGATGCACGTTCAGCATCTGTTTAGCAAACAGCAAATGTTGTGAAGCATCTTTTGTTTTCATGAATGAAAACAGAATAAAAGGTAGTTTTTTTATAGCAGGAAATGTGGGCCATCCTTCCTCCTGAAGCAGCAGGCCTGAAGGGGGCCGCCGGGCCCCGCTCAACGGTCTCCGGAGCTCCTGACAGTCCTGCTTCAAATTTTGACTGAGCACCAAATTACCAGGCCGCTGTACCATGAGCGGCTGACAAATGTCTTTACAGCCAGACAAGCGTGCGACTCGCCTGAAAGATAGTTTTCAATTTTGTGCGTTCCACACTTTTTGGAGTGGAGACGGCGCCGCGGCTGGAATTGCTTTCACTGCTGCACGCTTTGTCAAAACCGCTGCTGCTGCCCGGGGAGTTTAAGGCATGATTTCCTCTTTCTCTAGGATTGGGGTGGGCTGTTTGCACAGGGAGTCAGCTGGGGGGGGGGGGGGTAGCATCAGTCGCACGGTGAGTGGATTTTTATCTGGTTTCTTCTGTTCAAAGCTTCAATTAAAGTTATATCTGATGAAACAGCATCGTTTACTAAACTATTTATTCGATAAATTATTGTGTTTGGGGGGGGGGGGCGTTGATATGGCTCAATTTTCATCTTTCCTCATTAAAAAATGCTTTAACCGTGTTTATCTTGTTTACCACAACCCTATAGCTGCTCACAGCATCAAACACACAAACAAAGAAAAACGTCTCTGTTGGAGAAAATCAGAGTTTTCCAGTAGAAGCTGATAAATCACACAACAGTTTAAATGTTTTAGAACAGGACTTCTGTCCCGGATTCAATTTCTTTATTAAGAAAATCAAATCTGTGCAAATGTAGAATTGACATGGAGAACTTTGCATTTCAAATCACCAAATCTGTGTTTGAGATCATCTGATGTTCCCATCCTTGTTCTTCCTTCATCTTTCACACAGATGTCACACATTTTGCTCTTTCATGGTAAATGGCGAATACGTTTGAAGCGCTTTACAGTCACACATACAGTCACACACTGATGGCGGCTCCGCTACCAAACACTGGTGCCAACCTTCCACCAGAGTGGAAGACCAAGGTGGGGTTCAGTGTACTAAAGGTTTATCTATATTTAAACGGAGTAATTTTGGCCTTTGATACCAACAGCTTTAACCCTTGTGCTATCTTAGATGACCTCCCCCCCCCTTCCATTGAGGTGTTCTCCCCACCATGACAAAGGTGGATAAAGGTGGAAAGATTTCATGGAATCCATGGACACCAGTGAAGATCACAGATCACTGAAGAAGAAAGGTTCAGAGCTCTGTCTAGTGGGTCTAGATGACCCCACTCCCAATGTTAAAGTGCCTAGGATAGAACAAGGGTTACAATGCTTAAAATCTTGATTACTTTTAGCAATCAGACACAATTTTTTTGAAAGAGTTACAAATGGCTGCTTCCATGAAATATAAAAAACACTTTAGGCGGGAAAACTTTTGCTCATTTTCAAAACATTATGGTGAGAAAAACTCCTCTATTGTTTTTTTTAAGACTTGCTGAATTGAAAAAATGTAAAATGAGGTATTAATAGATTCTTTATAATTAAGTTACACCATGTAAAAAACGTGTGGATCACATGTGAGTCAGTGGGTGAATAAGAGGTTTTTGTGCTGAACTGGTGTCTATTGTCAGGGTTCTGACTTTTTCCTTAATAAAGAGAAGAACCACACAGGAGATGAGAACTTTTGCTAGACTTCTGCAGAAGGAGAATCGGTCTGTGACAGCGCGAACTGTCACAGAGGAGTTCTGCCATCCTAGTGCATGGAGCCTTCTTTTATTGAAAACTGAAGGTTGCAGACATGAATGTGGGTCATTTAATCAGAAACAACAAGAACATCATATTCTCGTATAATCAGAGCTTTTCAAGTCATTGTTTTCTTACTGAAAGATAGAAATGAGACAAACATATTATGGAGATTATAGTGTGCACGCAAATGATAATTATTTAACTCTAACATCCCTCCCTTTTTATCATTTCAAACACGTCATAAGTAAACACTATAAGGGGAAGGTACAAACGTAAAAAATGTTATTTTTTTATTTTTATTTTTTTATTTTTTAGAACAGGGCATCAAACATTTCACCACTTGCTTTTGGCACTTTCAGTGAGAGATTCATACGATGCCTCTGACGTAGGAGTATTCACATGGGGAGGGGTCCTCTTTAGCTTGTTGGACAAGCTGGTAACGAATGAAAGCCTGCGTGGTAGCCTTTGCGATCATGGACATGACACAAGGCAGGGCGCATGTTGTAAAAAGACAAAATAGGCACAAAACGATGAGTATAGGGGTCAACAACTTCAGCAGGAGGTGCCACCATGGGCCTGTGGTCAGCCAGAACCAGATGTCACTGGTGGGACTGGCGCCAGGAGTCGCAGACTTAACATAGGCTTGCAGCTCTGCAGTGCGGTAGAAATGTCCTGTCCATCACTGGTGCCGTCCGGGATGAAAGTGCAGCAGGTGTCTCCAACCATTCTGCACACACCTCCTGATGATGCAGTTAGGAGGTTGAGCACAAGTTGGTTTTGCAGAACCATAGTTCTTATGGCCGACATCTCTGCTGCTGATGCATTGGAAAACTTGTAGGTGGTGTTAAGGAGTCTCAGCAATGCGTACCTGTTGATCTCGATGTGGTCTCTTATTTCTCCCACTCCGGTCCATGGAAGGAGTGACTGTCCGAATTTTGCTCCTCCACCCCAGATGCGGAACTCCCATGGGACTCCAGTAGTGGTAGTCATTTGTAGGGCGTTCATGTGGAACTCCGGTGCAGCACGTTTCCGTCGTGCGGGGTGGGGTGTTCGGACGGTTCTGTTCATGAAGAACACAGGTGGAACCAGAGGGACCAGAGCACAAAGGCCTCCCCAGTTTGGAGGAAGGGATGCATAGACAGTGTGTCCGCACAGGAAGTACCAATCAGCTAGGACCCTGGATCCTCGGTCCCCAGGCACTATGGTACTGCAACCTGCTAGGTTTTGCCTACCTTTGGTCTGGTCTGTTATGTCAAATGTCCGTTTGATCAGGAATAATCCACAGCTTCCTCTGATCCTGTTGGTTTTCTGCATACAAGCTGAGTAGTTAGATCGAACAAATACATCACCTCTGGGAGCTTAATGGGGTCTTGTGGTAGTGGTAACAGGTCTCTCATTGGGCCACATGGTCCACGGGGGTTAGTGGGAGGAACCCAAAATCGCTCAAAGTAATTCCTTTTGCTCCAGGAGTTGAATGTCCTCCTGTTAGTTCAGTTGTAGCCAGGGTGTGGGCTAAGTTCATACAGGCAATCTTGTTGTCTTCTGGTGATATTGCCTGGACGGAGACCTGTATTGTGGGAAGCATACGGCATGAAAGTACACACATAACAGCTAGTGATGTTGCTGTCGTGTGCAGTTCTGTTCATCAGTTGCCACCAGAGATTGGTACTGTAGGAATGATCATGGGTGGCAATATTTAGGTGAGCTGTCTTTTCATACAGATCCCATGAGCGGTGGACGAGGTTGATACCGCCTTCTCCTGGTTTCTCCATTGCTAGGAAAGTCAGTGCGACTAGAAGACATGCTACAGTCACAGCGCAGCTCCGCACCCACCTGCTGCGGTCTCCTAGCAGTGGGCCTTCCATGCTGCTAGGTTGCAGAGTCACTTCAAAGATCCAGGTTCTAATGGATGTTGGGTTCGGCTGGTTTCTTCGCTGACGATTGAGACGAACCGCCACTAAAAGACGGAACCCCTTTGTAGTCAGACTTCACCACAACAGCCTCCTTTAGGCCTCTGGTGCACGCTGCAACTTACAGTGACTGTGATGTATCCAGCTGGGGCGTTCAGCTATTTTTACTGCCGTGGGTGTTGTTAGGAGGACTTGGTATGGTCCTTCCCACCATGGGCTGGTCCAGTTCTTCCTCTTTTGGACCTTGATGAACACCCAGTCGCCTGGTTTCACTGGTGAGCTTTCCTGTGGAGATAAAGAGTCAGATGGCAGTAAATTTGCATTGGACACCTCCTTCTGGTTTATCATTCTTATGATAAAATCTGCTATTGTTTGTTCTTCATTTGCTTTTTGTAAGTCTGTGGCTACTATAGGTAACCTATAGGGCCTACCATAGACTATTTCAAAGGGTGTCAGGCCATCTGATGTAGGTGTGATTCTCATGTATAGTTTTACTAGATCTAAACACTCTGGCCATGGTCTTCCTGTTGTTTCCATGCATTTTTTGAGTCTGCTTTTTACTGTTCCATTTGTGCGTTCCACAAGTCCTGCACTTTGTGGGTGGTATGCACAGTGATTTTTCAACGTCATTTTTAGGCTGGCAGCCATGTTTTGGATGATGGTGTTAACAAAAAGGGCTCCATTATCACTGTATATAATTTCTGGTATTCCATTATTGGGAATGATGGTTCTACAGATACCTTTTGCTACTGAGATCGCGTCTGCTTTTTTGGTAGGGATTATTTCTACCCACTTTGAGAATGCGTCTATTAGCACAAGGCAGTACTTATAGGGGCCACTTGCCGTAAGTTCAAGGAAATCCATGTGTAATACCTGGAAAGGGTAGGATGGCTTAGGAAAAGTTCCCCGCTTTAGTCGCATGTTACCCTGTGGGTTATGCCGTATACAGGTAGGGCATGTTGTACAAAACCTTTTTAAGTACGATTGTAGGCCAAATGCTGTAAAGTGACTTTGTATGAGCACTGTCATTCCTCCTGTCGACAAATGGCATGGCCCATGTGTCGCAACTGCCGCTGCTTTGAACAATGATTTCGGGAGTATAGGTTTACCATGTTCATAAATTTGTTTTTCAGTTATTTCTGCTGCTTTTGATAACCACAATTTCTTTTCCTGCAGTGGAGCTGAGCTTTGCATGTCATGCAGGATGCTAGTGTCTATGAGTTGTGTTTTTTCTGTTTCTGCAGAGTATGTTCCTGTGTTGTGGTGTCCTCCTGCCGCTTGTTTTGCAATTTTATCAGCAAGCCTGTTCCCTATTGAGATTGTGTCCATGTTTGCAGTGTGTGCGGCACATTTACAAACTGCTAACCTTGATGGGGCCTTTATGGCTTGTAAGAGGTTAAGTAAAAGTTGTGCGTGGGTGATGGGTTTGCCTGTGGAAGTTGTCATTCCTCTGCATTCCCATTGTTTGGCAAAATAGAAAAAAGGGTGGAAAAGCGTACTGGCTGTCTGTGTACACTGTAAGGTCTTTTCCTTTGGCTAATTCACATGCTCTGGTTAACGCTGTAATTTCAGCTTCATTTTGCTTTGTAGAAAAAAACGTCAATGGCATGAGGGACTAAAAGTTGTAAAGGATGAAATAATATTACATCTGCCGAAGAGGTTACAGCCATCGATGCAGCACAAACTGCCTGTAAACATAGTGGTAGAGATTGGGCAACAGGATCAAGCTTTTTGGAGTAAAATGTACGGGGGTGTAATATGGCTCTGTGTTTTTGCATTAATTAAATTAATTTTATTTCTATAGCACCTAATTACATACATAAAAATAAACAAAAATAAAAGAGAAATGACTATAAAAAAGTTAAAAGAAGAGAAGTAGTAAGTAAAAGAGCTAAAATATAAAAAACAGCTTGTAATTGAAAAATTGAGGACCTACGGGTCAAAAGCTAAAAGCAAGTCTGAAATAAAAGGACCAAAAACATGAAAACTCTTATAAACTATCTAAAAAATCTTAAAATTGATCCTAAAGCTGAGGGTGAGCCAGTGCAGTTATTCTAAGATTGGTGGAACGTGCTCCCTCTTGTCCTGGTTCTGGTTATAAGTCGTGCAGCAGAGTTCTGGACTAGCTGCATGTGATAAGAAGGATTTTCTTCACACTAGAAAGGAGGGCATTACGGTATTCTGTTTTTGATGTGATAAAAGCATGAATTAAGATTTCAGCACTGGTCAAAGCTAAGGTCAGCATCTAACATCAAACCAAGGTTTCTTACTCTCACATACAGTTGGTTGACAGATAATAAAAACCTTATCTCTCTCTCTGCTTCAGAACCGATAACCAAGACTTCTTTTTTGTCTTCTGTTTTGTTTCTGAGCTACAAAAGTTCTCTCCAATTCACATTTTAATGTCTGAATTACAGTTTAAAAACCTGTCCAACAAAAACACCATTCACACACCAAACCACAACTAGTTTGTTAAAACACAGACAAAGCACAGCTAACACATAAAATTACTTTTAACAGTTCTCTCCTAACTAAAAGAAAAGCAAAAAAATGCACAACACAACAACTAATGGTATATTAACACTTAACAAAATAAACCATTTCACTGAAATGAATCTTTTAATGTAAGACTAGTCATGTTTTCCTTATTTTATTTGAATTCCTCTTTTCTCTCTCTCTCGTGGTCACACACACACGCACAAACACGCACACACACACACACACACAGACACACACACACGCACAAACACGCACACACACGCACAAACACGCACACACACACACACACACAGACACACACACACACAGACACACACACACACACGCACACACACACACACACACAGACACACACACACACAGACACACACACACACACAAACCCCGTCTGCGTGCCTACTGCAACAACAGAATTTCACTCAGGCACGTGCAGCTACATGATCTCACTCATACTGTCTCTAGTTTAACAACTACTTCTTTCCATTCTTCTGTTTTTAGTTGTCCTTTCACATCATATATTATCTATTATTTTAAAATATATTTTAGGCTGTTTGAGTGTTTTTGTACTATATATTTATCGGCCCCCTGTAAAAGGAGCCCCGTCAGGGGATTTACTCATGATACTACCCATAGTCTCACTGTAGGACGGTGAATTTAAACACAAATCAATTCTAATCGTCTGCAGTCCACACTTTTGAGATTATAGAAAAAGAATTCAAAAGAAAACCTCCGAGATTACTTTGGTGACCTCGGCCAACCAGGAGGTATGGCACGCTATGTCCCGAGTTCCTGGTCCAGGGAGATCGAACTAGCTCGAATCTCCGACACCAAGGTCACTTTGATATCTATGCGAATATATATATATATTTTAAATGTGTGTCTATATAGTAATACAATATTATATATTTATCATTTTTAAATTTTTTATTTTTTATTTTTTGTTCCCTGCCACCTGTACTGCCTTTTTACAGGAGTACTCCAGAGAGGGTCTCTAAAATACCTCTCCTTCTTTTTTTTAGTGCTTTTTTACTTTTGCATGCTGGGACTGGTTACCCGTTTTAGCCAGAAACCTTTTCTGCTATTTTATTCTTTGCGCTGGGACTGGTTACCCGTTTTAGCCAGAAACCTTTTCTGCTATTTTATTTTTCAACACTGTGATCGTATGCAAAACTCACTCAGTCCTGTGGGTCATCACTTCCGGTCGGATCTCGTCAAGCCACCGCTGGCAGTTGAGGGTTAGACCTATGACGCTGGCCCGGCGAAGAATTCACCTCCCGGGACTTTCTTCCGGACAGCCTATATTGTCCGGGCGTGATCACGGCTTCAGCGCGTCATCCTCAGTCCACCACCGGTGGGTATGTTGAGATCCGGGTCACGGCACCAAGATGTCAGGGTTCTGACTTTTTCCTTAATAAAGAGAAGAACCACACAGGAGATGAGAACTTTTGCTAGACTTCTGCAGAAGGAGAATCGGTCTGTGACAGCGCGAACTGTCACAGAGGAGTTCTGCCATCCTAGTGCATGGAGCCTTCTTTTATTGAAAACTGAAGGTTGCAGACATGAATGTGGGTCATTTAATCAGAAACAACAAGAACATCATATTCTCGTATAATCAGAGCTTTTCAAGTCATTGTTTTCTTACTGAAAGATAGAAATGAGACAAACATATTATGGAGATTATAGTGTGCACGCAAATGATAATTATTTAACTCTAACATCTATATTTTTAGATTTAACGCTAACAATGTTGTGAGCAAAAACTTAACAATACACAATTGATGTTATTTATAGCTCATAAAAAGAAAATACAATATTATTTTCCAAAGCAGTTGAAATTCAAATTGAACTTTCCCGACGGCGTTTGTTGACAGACATTGACTGTTTACGGACGGAGAGGATCGCTGTCCTTGCAGCCAACCGCTGAGCCTTATCCAGCGTTTCATACGTGTTTTTTGTGGATCACTTCCTGTCAGACTGTAGGAGTCCTGCAGGTGGCGTGGCACAGAGCACGCCGCCTCTGTTGAATTCAAACAACACTGTTCTGCTGGCAGAGACTTTCCTGCAGGAACAGAGCTCACTTTGTGAGGGATTTCAGGAACAACAGTCGGTAACGATGAGAACTAGAAGGTTAAGCTGTAAGAAGATGAGCGGAGCGCTGCCTCCTGGAAACCTGGGGGTGGACGGGCTCGGG
The DNA here is from genome assembly GCA_037389245.1 of Oryzias sinensis. Lineage (NCBI taxonomy): Eukaryota > Metazoa > Chordata > Actinopteri > Beloniformes > Adrianichthyidae > Oryzias > Oryzias sinensis. The sequence continues at coordinate 8,241,937 of CM074497.1, forward strand.
CCGACTCTGGCACCTTGCTGCATGCCGGTTCCAGTTCCAGCTAATGAGGAGGACTGCCTGACAGGCCCGACGTTTGTGCGCTCAGTCGCTCAGCGAGCCACAGCCATACATATTCAGCAGCCTCCGCTGGTTTGTGTTGGACCGGCTCTGCTGTCACCTTCTGCCTGACAGCAGAGTATGGAGAACGCTCGATGGGGAGGGTTACAACCTGGCTTTGAGATGATTTGCCTCGAGGCAAAGAGGCTGGAGTGAAAGTATTGAACATAATGTAAGAGAAAAACAAAATCTGATAGGCCAAAATGGGCTTTTGTTTGTGCAAAGAAGCAGAACCTCAACAGAAAGCGACATAACGATGATGCAGGTTTTGGGTTTGACAGGAAAAAGTCCTGTTTGTTACAGTAATAACTTTCTACAGCTACAGTCTGACCCTGACACAGACAATCTGCAGATTTCTGTTATTGTTAGCCGTCCACTGCAGCAGATTCAAAACCTAATAAAGTCCTGGAGCTGTGATTTGGAGAAGCGGACTGTTGAGGGGTGAGACTGAGCCTCCCTGAGTGAGAGGAGGTGGTTGTTGTTTAAAGTCCTCAATGATTTCTGAGCCTCTGACTGAAAGGCTTTCAGAGCCGCAGACAGAAAGTAATAAAGGGAAGGCTGATATTTTCTGCCCTGGCTTTTGACACAGCTAAACCCTGGAGACCGTCTGTCCACAGCTCTCCGGCTGCCTTCCTGGAGAACCACAGCAGCTCTCTGATTGCTGCCGTCACAGCAGCGTTTCTGATCAGGATGGAGTCCTGAAAGAGCTGCGTTCGGCAGTCATAGGTGAGCTTAATGCTGACAGGGTCCAAAGATTCTTCTTCATTTTTGATTTCCCTGCTAAACTGTAATTTCTGAACTATGAAGCAGTTCCAGGCTTTTCCAGCTGCATTTAACTGTATTTCTGTGGGACACGCCCCATTTCTGAGGTTTCTGCAGGGGCTTCAGTTCACGCAGTGATGTGGGAGGGTTTGAGCGCTGGATGCTCCAGATGGATGCTGGATGGATGCTCCTGATCTCTAACCCAGGATGGAATGAAGTTCTACATTATATGCAATTTACGTCAGTATGTGAAAGAAACAAAGGAAACACATTTAAAACAGACTCTGAACAACTCTGGAATAAATAAAAAAAATAATTAGTTAAACAGAAGAGTTAAACAATAAACTGTGGTAAAATAAATACCAAATTACTGTCCTAACGTGTCAGACGAGTTAAATTAGTTTTAAGTTAGCTTTGTATTATAATGTGCACATTTTATTGAGTTTTTTATTTTTGATTTATTTTTCACATCTTGTTCACACTTTGAGGTTTCATTTAATGAAAGATGCATTATAAATAAAATGAATTATTATTATTATGATAAATTAACTGCATCATGACATATAAAGGTAAAACTAATATTAAAGACTGGATGAAGCAGTCCAGGCCGAGGAGCCCTTCATACAAAAATAATCCTAAATTCCAACTCTAACTATTTTTTAACTATTGTCAAAGTGTCCCCAGTGGTCTCTTAACTAGGAATATAATTATTTTAGCCAAAATAAAAAACTATAATTTGGAAAAAGGAAATACTAAGAAACACAATCTAATCTTAATTTTCTCTCTATATGTCCTCTATTATCAGAGAAATGCAACAAGAACATTTTACAAACATCATTTTTATTGGAGGGGGTCTTTATTGTGTCTTAAAAATGTTTTTTTTAAAGTCTCAACTAAAATCTAACTAAGTTAGTGGTAGCAACCATCATCAACAACCAAGCAAAACATCAAATCATCCAATAAATCCTGATCTGGAAACATCTACAGCCCTGAATGCTAAAATAGTTACCAAGAGGAAGAGCCGAAATTCACTTTAAAATATTGGAAATTAAAAACCAACCTAAATGTTAGTTCACGGTAAGGCCCAAAATATCCTAAAAATATGAATCATATTTTTCCACTTTAATATAAAAGCTGTATTTTAGGTAAAGAAGGTCTGGAAAAGCCAAAGTCCCTATGTTTATGTGTAGCTTTCTAAACTCCTAATATAACACCAAATGAATTTAAACTAACTATAGAAAAGCCAGAATGAGGTGATCAACGTGGAAAAGCTCACCTGAAGGACTAACGCTGCAATGCTTGAACAAACACATCATCAATACTGCTGTAAAAAGGAGATCAGATTCAGACTCGGAGCAGAAACGGCGCTCACTTGTGACTGAATAGAGAAAATGATGTAGAAGCTTAAAGATCAAATAACCGTTTGACGTCAGAAATAACGTTGACAGCAGAGTTTCTTTTAAAGAAAAATGAACCAGGATTTGTTTCTGAAAAAGTCTGATTCTGAATGATTGCATTAAAACAAATGAACAGAAAGGAAAATGTTCCACTAAGAAATAAAGGTAATGAACACACTCAGAGCAAAGACTCTTCTGAGGTCTCCTCCCTGTTTCCTCTGTCTCCATGCCCCCCCAAAAGAAAGGAATCATGCCCCATAATTCATTTCTTTTCTCTTTTGTAGCCTCCAACAGATCAATATCCAATTCTGTCCTCTTTCATCTGCAGGTATATCCCTCCGCCTTTAATATCTCCACTTTACCAGTTTAGCCTCTCTGCTGAGGGTGTCTCATCAGAGCTGGTCTGGAGTCTGAATCCTGTTCGGTCTGAGTCGTTCCTGGCTGCGGTTTTCTCCTGGTCACAGAGAAAGGGCTAAATGGAAGACTCCGCAGGGATCCGTGTGGTTTTCCACTGATGCACTTGGCAGTTTCCTGTTTTAAAACGGGATCGAAGGCCCTTTTGTTCACTAATGTTTTTCGTTCCGGTGGAGATCTGTGAGCTTCAGCCCTTCCTCCCTGTGGTGGTAATCTCTGACAGATGTTCCTGTCTGCGCTGGATTTGCCGTCAGTCTCATTCTACAAAATCCTCAGTCTGGTTTTTACTTAAAACACTGTTTTTTTGTCTTTTATTCACATGAACATACAGACTGTGTCCTTCTCTTTAAGGACGCATACCTGCACCGAAAGGCAGGATAAATGGTCTTCAGTTGTTAAACAGTGACACCATCTACAAAAGGCCACACCCCCTTTACAGAATTTAGAGTTTTAGGAACGCAGTAACGTCACCATGCCAAGTATTATTTAACTTTTCCTAACCTTTTCTCGCATGCTTTTAAGTTTCCTCTTGCAGGGAAGGACCTGTTTCTGGTTTTCATAGGAAGAGCATCGGAATAGTTTGTGGTAGTATCTGTTCGCTGCAGACATCTATAAAGATGTCAGCAAGAACAGAGAAATAGAGGAAGTCCTGAGGCGTTGCATGAACGGGTATTCTGCAGACACACCGTACTCGTGCACGTGAACAAGTTCAGCAACACAAACCCTCCTAAGAGCTTTTGGTCCCGAGGGCATCGATTCCGATGAATGTACACCTTTTGGCTTTGATGAATAAAATATGAAAGCTGAGTTAATACAGCCTTCTATTTGACTTCAATTATTTAAGCGTCTTCCTATTGTAAAGACAAGCGTGCGCCACAGGAGAACCGGGTCAAGGAGACTCCAGACTCTCGTCTATGTGATCCCCAAATCTAGTCTTCTTGGTTTCCTTCTGCCCTTCCTTTGTCTCTTTCCGTCCGGCATAATTAAGCACTTCAGACTGCTGTTGACATAGTCTGAAAGCCCACGGAAAAGTCTCTCAGGGAACTCCCCGATTCTGGGCCTCAGCACCGGCAGAAAAGAGCAGAAGAGATGAGAGGAGTTTAGCTGCAGGAAGAAACACGATTCCCGCATCATTTTCCACACATTAAAGCCGCTCGCAAACTTGACGACCTCACATGACTCAAACTGCTGCGGCGCTGAAACTTTAGTCAGAAAAACTGTTTCTGCCCAAACAGCTGAACGTGTGAGCAAACGTTTCATCATTTGATGTTTATGCATAATAATTCTAGTAAATAGATGGAAAGAAGAGGCAGTAGAAGCTTCTGAGCTGCAGAAGACCGGATTTAGTCTGGAAGGAGAGAAAATGACCCCATCATCTATGACTTTTTAGGGTTTCAATGCTGGTGTTTAGGAACTAAACCTAAATAAAGCAGCTTTTATGAAGCACTGACTCACAATGATCTCAGAACAGCATGTTTGGGTGTTCAGGAACCTGTCCAGACTCCTGTAAAGCGTTAAACTTCACGGCTTAGTGCAAAGGACCAACAAGTCAATGCGAGTCAACTTAAAACCTTCATCACAACCCTGGACTGACCACTCCCCCCTGGTTTTTCAAACAGGAAGTACCTGCTGGCTCCAAGATGCCAAAATCCCGTAGACTGACTCCATGGAGAAACAAACTCAGTCATTCTATTGGTATGAAGAACAATTCTTGCTCTGATACCTTTCTTTTAACATCATCTCCACAATCCATTTTTTTCATTTTTTTTTCAGTAGTTCAAGTTATTCAAGTCATAAAGTGACCAATAAGATGCCTCAATAACAGTAGGCGGAGCCTGCTGGCCTCTACGTCCAAAATGTTATACAGGTTCCGTGTAGCCTGCTTTAAAGTGGAAGGAGTGTGGCCTTCCAACAAGCTCACTCCTGGTTGGAGAGAGTGGTTGCCTTGGAAACGATGACTCAGACTGGCATGGACCAATCACTGCTTACTGACAAAATGGCGACTAAATTATAAATAGATGACGTTACTCTCAGTCACTCTGGTTCTTACATACAGACAACGGTCACAACTGTCCCTATGAGTGAAGACGGACTGTCCACAGGTGGAAAATGGTCAGACCAGTGAGGAGCACACAGTTGACCCACACAAAACATCAAGTTCCTGTACAGCTCTTTCTTTTCAAAGATTCAAAGAATCTCCTTCCTTTTCCATTGGCATGAGTAACAGGTTGCACTGAACATTTATACGACACGGAACGGCGAGTAAGGAGTCGCGCAGTCAGTAAGGGGCCGGTACTCGCATCCTTACAAAGGAATAGTGAGGTGCAAGGACACTGAACGACAGCATCACCCCTACATCATAAGTGCGGTAACCTCCATTCTGAATTTTTTACGATATGCTTACCACATGCACAACGATGGTACGTTCCTTTGAGCCTCAAGGGAACTGCAAGACACACCTGTGCTCCCCTTAAGATGCAGCCACGCCTCTCCATGGCCCCCCAGGGACCCGGACAACCCAGAAACCCGCAGCATCCGTACGGATCAACCACCACATACAGGAGCAGGTGAACAAGGCTTTATGTATGCCAAGCATCAGCAGGTCAAATCAACTTAAGGTGGCGGCTTTTCCAAACATGTTGTCACACCTGTCTTGAGAAATACCTGTGCCTCAAAACTTCTTTTTAAATGTTTACAGAGACAATCGTCTACAATATGATAAACCTGAGAGGATGTGGCTTACACAGATTTCTACATAAATTGGTCTGGGTGAACTTTTGAATGTAAGATTTTGACAAATATGAAGTTAGCAGGGCAGAAACAGGAAGAAATATTTCACATAACAGCAACACCTGCTGCAATCAATAAAGCAGGAAACGCTGATGAAACAGAAGAATGCCGCTGCAGTTCCCACACTCGGAAGGCGCCTCAGGTCTGAATGAGTTAAAGCTGTTTAAAAGCTGCTGAAATCATGACCGCAGCACTCCACAGAAAGTGAAATATAAATTGAGAGTACGGAATGGAATGGCAGAGAGCAGCATGAAGACAGAAAGGTTGATAAAAGTGTTGGAGAAGTCATTTGAGAAGGAAATAGTTGTGATAGAAAAGAAAAGCTGAACCCAGATGTCTGAGAGATTCACTTCCTCTGCTGGAACAGCAATAAGCTGGAAGCTGTATTTTCCACTGATAATGACGCCGTTCTAATTCACAGATCACATCTATAGACTACCAACAGAAACTCATCCCAATAAAAGCAGACTTTAGATAATTCCAGGCCTCCCTTGTTTCAGATTCTATCAACCAGACTTTTTGCTCTGAAAACCGTCACTGCAGACCACAATTTACATGAATGTCAAGCAAATGGGGAGAAAATCTGCATTTTCTAGTCTCAGGTCATGGTTGTCAGCCGGGAAAGCATGAAGTGCTTCCTTCCCAGTCCTCCCCCCCCAGCCTCCCCCAGGTGGAGCAGCTTCAGTGGGTCTACTGTTCATGAGGAAAGGATGGAGGGGGAGGTTAAGAGAACACCACAGCGTCTGCAGGGATGAGTTTAAGTGACCACTTCCAATGAAAGTCTATGTAAACACACATAAACCCGCCTTTCAGGCTTTTACATTCTAAAACTCTTGTGCGCAAGTTATACTTCCATTTATGGGCTCTACGTACAAAATGTGTGGCCATTGAACACGTTTTATAGGTTAAACCAAATAAACTTTGACCAATCAGAGACTCGGATGTCTGGATGGCATCCTTTTCAAAACACAGAAGTGCCAATCGTCAGAAAATTGAAAAACACCAAGTCTTTCATATATCAGAATAGAAATGTAAAAGAAAAAGCCCGGAGCGAGATTCACCAGATTTACACCACTGTGACATTTCACACCAAGACTCTTCCAGCTGTAGATACAGCACAAGTATTGGGTTCATTTATCAAATATTCAGGGAATAAGATCACATAGAAGAGTCCTCACGTCACTTTGTCTTGATGAGGCTCTCAGGGGTCGCTGGAGGTTCTCTCACCTCTATTCCAGGCTCTATTCCGTCCCATTCACACTCGGCTTACAGTGTCTTTACCTCACATGTCAAATCTCTGGTTACTGGATAACCAACAGAAACTCATAAAACTCATCACAATAAAAGCAGAGTCAGTCCATTATGGAGCCACAATGCACTTTAAACTAGTAGCAAAGCCAAAAGGTCTAAAATAGTTCTTCTGGTGGCAGTCGGGTGGCCACAGACCTGCTCTCTGTCAGAGTGGAGGAACAAAAAGTCTCTCTGAGGGTGGAAAGTTTGACTGAACTGCTGAGGCAACAGTTCACCGTCAGGGAAATGATAGAAATCCGGTTATTGCTTCTGTGTTCTTGGATTTTCTGGCTCCTGTTAGTTGAATCCACATTGATCTGACACAGACTTTGATCTGACTATATGGGGTCTATGAAATGGAGGAATGACTTAAACAAAACTCTTACATTTGAAGTTTGCCCCTTCATGAGTATGTACAGTAGAAACTCCCATCATGCCGCAGGAGGAGGATTCAAAGCTCCTGCATTTCAGAGATTTAAGCCTCTCGGCTGAACTTTGCTCATCATAATCTAATAAGTCATTTCCAAAACCTTCCCAGCTTTACTTTGCACCAGTGCAAGTGTGTAATTGGAAAGAAAAGTGGGGCTTTGCATACGAATGAGTCGATTTGAAGTGCGATCCTGGGAAGAGCTGCTGCGACTGTTCTGCCGTGGTATTAGATGTTTCCATGCTTGAGTCGTCATGTTAGTGCTTATTCCTGCAAAGAGAACATGTTCATCAAGGCTGATTAGAGCAGTGATGACAAGATGTATAAGGAAAATGATTGCTCCCAATTACTGGATGAAAACATTTTAAGCAGCTGATTTATTTGGGATTTAATTGATAAGGGTCTCAGCTGTTTGTGACAAGCCCTTCTCACCAGTTGATGCCAAACAAGTTAGAAATGAGAAATTATTCAAAATAAACTGAAATCTTTTTTAATGACTCTTTTATTTCATTTTAAATAGACAACATACTTTTATTACAGAGAAACTGGATCTTCTTTTCTTCAACTCCAAACAATTTGTAGCGTAAATTTGCCTTTATTTTGATAAAAGTGATTAGTTATATTAGGACTCCTGTGAAGCAATCCACTAACAGCCTGTACCTTTACCTGGTGAAAGTACAGGCTGGTACAGTACAGTACAGTCCTGGTGTGGTCTCACACCTGGATTTTCATTTAAACCCTTTAGAGGGAATTGGGATTCTTTTCAAATGTGATTTAAAAGAAAATGAGTTTTCAAGACTTTGACAAAGAAATATTAAACAAAATCCCTTCCTGGAGGATGATGTTGAAACCTTTCTTAACAAAGTAGTAATCATTTTCCTAAAAACTTGGTTTGCGATGGTATTCTGGTTGTTGGACTGTGACAGAATCTTTCTGTATGCTGGATAATGTTTCCACAAAAATGATTTTGAAATTTACACTAGGTATATCTGTGAAAATGTAAATCCAATGCACCACTATGACTTCCCTTTATAAAGAATTTTTACTAAGTTCTTGAGACTGCAACATCCACGACCACGAAATCTACCAACCAATACAAAGGCTCTGCTTTAAATCTGCATCGTTTCTCACATTAATAGCATTAAACCTCAGGGAATTTTCTTGTTTTTTTACTGTTTTCTCTCCTCTTTATCTCCACTGTTAGCTGTGTCTCTCTAAACCTCTGTTTTATGAGTGCTGTTTAAGTTTCACTAGATCCCATAATTTCAATAAACCCGACTTTAAAAATAGTGGGTGTGTCTGTGTCCCATAATCCACTCCATGAACTATTCCAACAGCTTTTTTTGTTAGACGTACAAACACTGTAGATTTGTCTGATAAGCATTTCCCCAAACTTCTACACTGTACTGTAAATATGTTAGTATTATGGATGAATATAGTAAACGTGCTTTGTGAGCGTATGACGCGTTTGCTCTGCTCTGCTTTTAGCCAGTTTAGCTCTGACCTGCTTTATTTGTGGTTTCCAGCTTATTTTGTCGTCCATAATTACTCTGAGGAACTCAATTTCAGTCACTCTGTCCAGAATATGATTATCAATAACAACTTCTATTTCTAAATCTGCAGGAATGTATCGATTTCAAAAAAGCTTAATTTGGTTTTGTTAACACAGAGTTTATTTTTAGTTTTCCTAACTCTGTGTTTACTATGTTTATTATTACCCTGAGGTTCTCCTCTGTACAGACTATACCTGTTTCGTCAGCATATAAAAAGTATTTGAGCGTATTTGACATCATGTGTATTAGAGCTTTTATTTATTTATTTTTATTTACAGCTTAAATTTAGCTGGGAAGATTTGCGGGTTTTTAATGTAACTGTTTAACCAGTTTAATGCTGATCCTCGTATTCTTGTCAGTGTCAAAAGCCTTTTTCAGATCGATGAACACTACTGCAAACTTTTTATTGTCAGTGTCATTTATCATTTCTTCAGTTAGTAGCTTAACCGCAAAGGATGTTGATCTGTTTTTTCTGAAATCATATTGATCATCAGATATTAGTTTACATTTCTCAACAAAGCTTTCCAGCCGTGTGAGGAACGCTTTTCAAGTATTTTTGAGAATTGGCAGAGTAGAGACACTGGTCTGTAATTTGTTAGTTGATGTTTGTCCCCTGATTTGTGTCATGAAATCACTTTTTTCATTTTTTGTGGAAATGTTCCTGTTTCAAAGGATAAATTGCAAATTTAGGTTCGCAGGTCGACAATGGAATCAATTCCCTTTTTTATCACCATCATATTAATTCCGTTACAGTCTGTAGATGAAAGAAAGCCATTTACCCTTTTTTATACTGATTTACCGGGTTAATGTGAAACTCAGCTACAAACCAGGACCTGGTCAGCTCTGGTATGGGAGACGTCCAGGACCCACCAGGTGCTTTGACCTTCTGTTACCACATGTGGACCTTCTCTAGTTTTTCCATATTCTGGTTCTAAACCCAGGAGAAGGTCGGTCAGGAATATCATCTGCTGTAAAACTGAGGCTGAATCCCTAGCAAGCAGTGGTCCCTGTGGGGCAGTGGTCTCCTAGTTCAAGGGTTAAATTCCCAGCTGTCCATAGGTCACCTGGCGGGTAAAACCTTCTGCTTTTTCACAAACTGAGGTGGAAACCGATAATCCAGAGAAACACTCAAACTCTAAAGGCCAAAAAGTTACCAAATAATTATTCTCCAGTTCGGTTCCTGGGAGCCACACTAAAGATCACAGATCACTGCTTCAGACAGGATTTCCTTCTTTTCAACACTTAGTTCAGGAGATTTCTGCTTGAGTTTGTACAGAAAGTCAGGATTTGTGCCGTTTCCCTCCTGTGATTTCCCGCAGGAATATCATTATCACTAGGAGCTTTGGTGCCTCTGTCCTTTGTGTCTTTAGCCTTTATCTAATTCCTCATTACATGGCAGCCGAGCTCCCACATCCCGATAATGATCGGATGCGGCAGCGTTTAATTAAGCTGTGGATGGTTCAGGTGTGTGTGGGGATCCGAGCTGCTCTTAAAGGTCAGAAGGTGTTACCCAGCATCTGCTCTAAACGGTTAATGAAGAGTGACAACAGAGAAGATGCTGCACAGATACGATTTCATTCGCTTTAATCCCAGCACTTTTACTGCAGCTTTAATTGTTTCTCCAATTATTAGCGGCGGCGATACAAATCCATATTCCCGCCTGTGCTGGTTTCGTGCTCTCTGTGTTTGTTAACAGAGGACTCACTTGAGCGCTGCCATTACATTTCCAGAGCGGCTCTCAGATCTCACTCACACTCTCTTGTTATTTTGTTTTGAAGTCGGGTTAATGGGAGACGTGTTTTGTCTCGCGCCGGGCCTCCGACATCCTCTGCTGACCGAAGGCGGAGATAACAAGACTCTGGAGGAGAAAGAAGCAAGGACAGCACAGCAATCACCCCTCTGTCTTTTCTTATCAACCTCATATTGATATTTTCTATTTGTTGGAGTTAATTTATAAGTTTGGAAACAACAGGAAGCTTTAGCTACTATGGAAGCAGTCGGTAAATCACATCTGGCAGAGCATCCGTAAGCTAACGAGGAAAACCCGGTCAATAAAAGACATTCATGGTCATTTAAAAACGGCTCTGAGTGCCTGAAATTGATCAACAAAATAAATGCTCTTCTTTTCATGCTTTCAGTGTTGTTTTAGGATCAATATTTTTGTACAATAAAATATCTTCTTGGTTCAAATACTCCTTCATAACAATGTGGGAATAAAATTTTATTTTCCTAAAGTTTCAAAATATAAAGGCCTTACATTTTTATCTTCTTTTATATTTGGTTTGCATCAATTTGAAAGTCAACAGTTGGGATTCTGTGCTGCACAGTTCATGGGGTTGATTTGAATTATTCCTTTGTAGCAAACTTTTTCACATAAATGTGCAGAAATGCTCGTCTCCAAGTTAAAAATGAGGCTTTTATTCAGCAGGACATCTGTCCACCACACCCACAGTCTCCCACCGAAGCATCACAGAAACAGACCGAGGTTCAAGAGGGTTCGATATCCTCCTGTCTAAACCAACATGCCAGTCTGTAGGTTTAACTCTGTAGCATGAATCATCAAAATGTCAACGTCAGTAAAAGTAATCACATTTTGATTGTGGATGGTGTCACGCTCAAAAGGTGGCGGTCAGGTTTATCAGAGCAACACCTCCACATATTGCATCCTCCTGATAGGGTTTTCACATCGAATATGCTGCCATGGCAACACTATCCAGGGAGGAGAACCTTCTGTTATCGCTATAAGAACCATGTTTCTTTACATTAGAATGCACTATTACACTTTTTAACTTTTTAAGAAAAGTGCTTCTTTTTTCAAATAAGACGTGGCATTATGGGTAAGTAGCTGCAGGCTTTCATTACTATATCTCAAACATGCGTCTAGATTCCTCACTGCTGTTAGTGCACTTTAAAGGGCATTTGCTGCTTTTTCTGGATGTAGGAATCTACAATTCCAAAATTTCCCAGATGTCTCTACAGAAATAATCTTCATATTTGTTACATTGTTTTACTTTGGAAAATGGATTATTTCATATTTAGCATTAAAAAACATAGTGAGGATGGATCCGAATTATGCTGAAATTCCGGACACTGGAAAGTTTCACACTAACCCAAAAAACCAATTAATCTGTTTTTCTGAAGCAGTTTCTGAAGACAAGCGGAAAAAAACGACAAATATCACAACTTTTTGAGATATTAACTCATGAAATTATTAAAAAAAAGATGAGAAAGAAGGAAGTCCAGCAGCGAGGAGGAAGTAAAATAGTGAGGGAATTTGGACAAATCTTTTGGTCATGTCAGCAAAACAGATGCAGGAAACAAACATTTCAATCATTTCACTGAAACACAACAAAAAAATTCAACGTGAGGATAAAACAGAAGGGAAACAAAAAGCAATGACACTGAAACACAGACTCTTCCCTTCACTGAAACAGAAACAACAATGCAGGGAAAAGGCAACCAGTGCACACAGGACATAGGCATGAATGTGAAAGGAAATGCATCAGAAACAAGCATAGCTGCTTTGATCTTCTACATTGTTTAGCATTTTGCTCATCTATAGGAGCTATTTCTATCAGAGCAGATGCCGTTTGGCTGCATTTCATCGGTTTTGTTGGTAAAAAACTAACAGGAATCATTTCCGCTTTAGGTCTCTGATTGTAAAACATGGAAGAAAACTAGATGGCAAAGATTTGATACCATGATTTATGGACCAAAGCTCCATGATGGCGGTTTTAAACCTAAACACAAACAGAAATCAGCGCACACTCTTGTTACTTTATCATCTTAAAGGTAAAAATTCAATGAATGAAACTTTAAAGTTTTCTGGTTTCCGTTGAGCTCGACTTCCACACTGATGTGAATTATCTACTGTACTGTTTCCACATGACCCATAAAGCTTAAATAGGGAGCTGCGCCTCCACATGTGCCCACTCTGACTCCATGATATGTAAATGTGAAAAGTATTAAGAACAAAAATCCTGAAATGCCATTGAGTCGAACTGATTTTTACGGCGTTTAGGCCCTGAAACGAGATCTTCACTGAATGTGAAACGTGTTTTCATTTCCACGGCTCCTCCGTGGCTGAATGGAGCCTCCTTTGTGCGGGGGTCTTCACGGGCGGAGGAGCGGCGTGGGGCGCGTTGGTGGGCCGTCCTCTGGCTGTCGGTTCAAATGACATGAATGTGAAAAGATGCCGACTGCTGCACCTCGGTCATATCTCCTCCATTCAAACACATGGTGGTTAGCCACAGGGGGTTGGTTCTGACAAAACAAACAGGAGCGTGTGAGGATGAGGAGCACATTCCAGCTTCAAATCCCAACAGGAAATCCCACTGAGCAGAATTACACATTTAAATCATTCCAGGGCGAACATTTGTTATTTCTGGAGCTGTGCAGCAGGAAACTGTGTGGGATTCTGACATGGATTAAGATGTGTAGTGTTTTCTGTGCTGCATGTCAAATGCCCCCCCCCCCCCGTGTAACATACAGCATCCGTGTGATTTCACAGTTTAACCCCATGCGACGCTTTTCAGGGTTTAAACAGAACAGCATCTCTACATGTGAAAAGAATTCATCATTCTGCTTCCACTGCAGAGCTGGAATTAGAAATATTTCTTTCAATCGTCACACAGTTTTCCAAAATTTAGACTAAGGAAAAAACAAAAAAAAAGATTACATTTTACTGATGACATCAGTGACAAATTCATATGAAACTTTGGTTTACGAACAAAACATTTCTTCTGGTTGACTTTGGCCAAAAATATTCCCTGTAATCAAAAAAATGTCAGAAATGAAAACAGATCTTACGATTCATTTAGAAAAATTAGCTAATCATCAGACGTTCATTTTTAGTTTCAGTTTGCAAATCAAAAAAGAAAAGAAGAAAAATTTGAGATGACTAAGGGGAAAAAAGTGTTTCAGAAGTTTCTCTTTTTGAGTGAAACCTGCAGCTTCCTCCATAATGTTCACATTCAGATTCACAGATGACAATTTATTGTCCAAAGCTACAATGACGGCACAAACGTCTCTAGTTGTTGCTCTTGAACACAAATATCTACAAAACATTGCCAGTTTTTACAAGATGTCAGCAAATATAGGGAAAACCCGACATCACTGGGCTCTTGACAGGAGCTTAAAACTTTATTTACTTTGACAGAAACATTATAGGTAATAAACCAAAAGTAGAACCAAAAGACACCAAAGCAGAGCAGCTGAAAACCAGACACTGAAATACACTGAGGGTCATTAAGTCAAAGTAGAACAGCTGTGGGTGATTGGCAGCCAGACGGAGACCTGGAGAACAAACCAAAGTGAAGGCTTCATCCTGATGAAAATGACATTGTCTTCAGTTACTCACATCTGACTCACACAGACAGCAAACGACTGCAATGAGGTGGATTCTGTTAGTCTGGAATGTTTGGAAGGACTTTGATTATAAAGGACTCAGTGTTGCTCCAGCAGACTCTGTAAATACCATAGAGTGAAATCCAAAATCCCTTGGAGGTTTCAGGCTGTTTCTGCAGCCTTCAAACCCAAAGTTTTACCCTGATGGGATCAGTCATGAGCTCCTCAGATGATTCTCAGGGTAAAAGTTGAAAACCAAAGCTTATCTGAACCAAAGAAGACGGATGGGAGGCAAAGCAGAAGGACCGAAGAGTTTCATGAGAAAACCTTCAGAGTGGAAAAGCAGCAGATCCTGAAGAGCTGTTGGAATAAACGGTCATGTCACGGAAAGGCTTTCTCTGAAAGCAGGCTGCAGCCATCCAACCTCTCTGACTCCTGAAGGAGCCCTCGCTGCTGTCCATTTCCCTCCATCACTTTATAGAACATACATTTCCAAAACATGCCTCATCCTGCTATCTGTCCATGTCTCCACCCACGCTTTGTCATGATGTCTTCTGCTGAGTTTCTTCTCTACCTTCACATGCAGTGGTGGTGCTGGTGGGTGGGGGCTCACCTTCATGGTGATCTGTTTCAGATCAAAACATGCAGAGATGACGACTGAGTAGGGAGCAAAGAGAACATGAGGAAGGAAAACGGAAGCCCCGCCTCCACGCCCTGCAGCATCACTTTCACCATTTTTCATTTTCTTTTTTTTTTTTTTAAATTGTCCTGTCCAACAGCTGGGCAGACAGATGAGAGCTGAGGGCCTCTTGGGTTGGACAGATTTTACTTTAACAAGAGGGGTTATTAATCTTCATACAAACCAAAGGTATGTCTGAATAAACCCCTTTTGTAATTGAGGCCAAACTTTATTAATTTCAATCATGTTTGAAAATCTTTGGTGTTGGACCGGACGGAAAAGGAAAGAAGGGAAGAAGAAAGAGGGATGTTAGGGGGGGGGGGTAGGAGGGTGATAATAGGAGAGGAAGGGGGATAAGAGCATGAAGCAGCATAAAGCAACAAGTTTACTGATGGTTTATCATTACGGTAAGGTACAGATAGAATACAAATCTCAAAGGGGCGGGGCCTGTCCACACACACACTCAAATGTTATCAACACACCTGCTAGCTGCAAAGATGTCCAAATGTCAATATGTACACAAAACAGATAGTGTTCACACGCATACTTATGCCTTAAAACCAACTAGTGTGAAATATTTCATTCATTCAATCATGCAAACTATTAGTGCAAAGTTGAGCTAACACCTGTGCTCAGGTGAGTGTTTATGTTCTTCTAAAATGGATGGTGGAATGCGAAAAGAAGGAGGGAGCCATCCCCCACAGTTTCACCATTTTTACCACGGCACCAGACTCACATCCTGGGAGCATCAGAATCCGGGATGAGCGTCTCCTGGCTCCTCGAGTCAGGCGGCAGCTGCCTTGCAGACACGTCGAATCAGTCATTCATTATTTCTGCGCCGCTGCGCTCAGAGTCCCTGTGAGCCTCTGCAGTCACTGATTCTTGATCGACTGAGCACAGCATCCTCCGAGAAAATAACCCAATCAGATCCCAGCAAAACCCTCAGTCAGCACAGACTTGATTGTTTTTTAATCCAAAGCACTGGTGTTAATGAACCAACTGGGCTTTTAGAGCCCAGTAAACCAGGAGCTCCATCAGGCTCAGGTTGTTTGAGGGCACTTTTGTCCAGAAGCACACAAAGTCACAGACTTTATTTTGGATTCTGCTGTGAGTTTCCTGCAGCCCAGAGGAGGTGAGGCAGCCAAGAGCAGGTCACTGCTGAAATATAGGAACACATAACGCTGCTATATGTGAGGACGCTGCAGAATGCAACTAATGTGCAGCAGGCAGCTGCTCACCGGCAGGTCCTGGACGTCTCTGCCCACAGAGAGCAGAACAAATGTCACAAGTCCTCAGACTGTCAAATGTACTTTGACTTTGACCCCGTTTACCTTACAGCCTTTTCTTTTTTTGGTCCAGATTCTTCTGTTCAGTGTCTGCAGGAGGCGATGCAGCAGCAGCCTTTGAGGTTTGCAGAAACAACCATTTGAGGATTTTATTTACGAGCAAGCTCATGTCAGGCATCATTGCAACCAAGATAAATAGGCACATGGGTCAATTCATGAGCAACACACAGAAAGGCATTGGTAGAGACTCCAGAGGAGCCAAACACCAACTCCTGGTTGACAGAACAGTCGCTCAAGACTGCAGGTCACGACACACCAACCTGTGCACAGCCTGGATTGATTACAAGAAGGCCTATGACTCAATGCCACACACGTGGATCACTGAATGCTTGGAGCTGTACAACATAAACAGGACTCCAAGAGCCTTCATAGGAAACTCAATGAAGCTGTGGAAAACCACCCTTGAAGCCAATGGGAAGCCACTTGCACAAGTGTCCATCAAATGTGGGATATACCAAGGTGATGCTCTGTCCCGACTGCTGTTCTGCATAGGTCTGAACCCCCTCAGCCAAATAATCAACAAGACTGGCTATGGATACCGACTCAGAAATGGGGCCAACATCAGTCACCTCCTCTACATGGATGACATCAAGCTATATGCTAAGAGCGAGCGTGACATTGACTCCCTGATCCACACCACCAGGATCTACAGTACTGACATTGGGATGTCATTCGGGCTCGAGAAATGCAACCGGATGGTGACAAAGAGAGGCAAGGTAGTCCACACAGGAGGGGTCTCACTCCCAGAAGGAACAATAGCAGACATCGAGGACAGTTACAAGTACCTAGGAATTCCACAGGCAAATGGAAACCTGGAGCAGGCAACAAGGAAAGCTGCAACAGCTAAATACCTCCAACGAGTGAGGCAAGTCCTGAGAAGCCAGCTCAATGACAAAAATAAGACCCGGGCAATAAACAGCTACGCACTGCCAGTTATCAGATACCCTGCAGGAATAATAAGGTGGCCAAAGGAAGAGAGACAGACCACGGATGTTAAAACACGAAAGATTCTCACCATGCATGGAGGGTTCCATCCCAAATCCAGCACCCTGAGACTGTATGCTAGCCGCAAGGAAGGAGGCCGAGGACTAGTGAGCGTAGAAGCCACTATCCAGGATGAAACATCCAAGATGCATGAGTACATCAAGCTCAAGGCCCCAACTGACAGTGTACTCAGTGAATGTCTCAGGCAATGGAGAGCAGAGGATACAGTGCTGGAGGACAGATCCTCATGGGAGGACAAACCCCTGCATGGGATGTACCACCGGACCATAACTGAAGTGGCTGATATCAAGAAGTCCTACCAATGGCTAGAAAGGGCTGACCTACAGGACAGCACTGAAGCGCTCATCCTGGCAGCTCAGGAACAAGCCCTGAGCACCAGAGCCATAGAGGCTCAGATCTACCACACCAGACAAGACCCAAGGTGTAGACCTACCACACCAGACAAGACCCAAGGTGTAGATCTACCACACCAGACAAGACCCAAGGTGTAGATCTACCACACCAGACAAGATAAGACCCAAGGTGTAGATCTACCACACCAGACAAGACCCAAGGTGTAGATCTACCACACCAGACAACACCCAAGGTGTAGATTTACCACACCGGACAAGACAAGACCCCTTGTGCGGTAAAACACCGTATGATCCAATATTAAAGACAGAGTTCATGACATGTGAACCCCTGCCAAGACATTGCTGGGTCAATACCATGCCCATTGGTTGAACTTTAGAAATGTGTCAATTTAAATATTTCAAACTAAATGGCATAAACATATTTTTAAGTTAGATCAACTTATCAAATTTAGTTAGATAGTCATAAAAAATAAGTTGATTGAATTGAATTAGGAGTTACCAATCTAAGTAAATCAATTGTTGGATCAACTTTTTTCTTTTTAGAGTGAAGCTGTTAGTTTTCTGAAAATCTTGGACAGTTGAAGCTGTGTTTTTAGCCAAAGCCTGGATTTGCAGGTGTCAGGCTTTCCTGCTGTGATTACAGCTGAGCAGGAGGAGAACTGGGGGGGTCAGCGCCTAGCTGTAATGAGGTACCATCTGAGAGCGAGCCACAGGGCTTCTGTTTTTGGGTCTGACCCCCTCAAACCCTGGAAGCAGAGGCATCAGGTCTCTGCAGAGGCATCGCCAGGGAAAGACGGCTGCAGGAATGACAGGAAGTGAAGTCGGAGAGCAGCGCGGATCGCTCCAGGATGTCTGCAGGACACACAGAAACTTACAGACTCATAACATTTAAATGAGAATTTTGTTTACCAAAATGTAAAAAAATGTGTCAATTAAAACACACTTGTGCAGAGATTTTTTATACAGTACATCAAAAGGGATTAAGTTCAGTTGTGTTGGTTATCTTTAGTCACTTCTTCTCTCTTCTTTTCTCTCTTATTAAACGTCGGCCACTTTCCTTTGGATTGGAGATGTGGAGATTTCAAAATATAAACCAAAAAACCTCATATTTGTGATATTTTGCTGTATAAAATTATAGACATCATGTTTTGTGTTTCAGCTTGCTTACCTGTTCTTTGGGTCTTTTCTTCAAAGTTTTTTTTTCTATAAAGGTTCTTCTGGATTCCAGGGTTTAATCTAAGAATTTCAGTTTTGTCTTTCAGATATTTTGGTCTGTGAATGTGTCAGGAGCCAAGAATGCAGAAACTTGTAAACTCAAGGAAAAATAAATAGATATAAACAAACTATGGATCGAGGACAAAATAAAACAAACTGCGACAAACATAGATGACCCTAAAAAACTGAACTAAAGCTGAAACCCAGAGAGAAGTCTTCCCTGAAGGATATTTAGCATTTAAAACCCGGTTAGTGTGCGACAGAACATGAACCAAGAAAACAAAAATGATCAAGTGAGTCTTCCATTCATAAATTTTTTCATTTTTTATCTGCTCCGAGGCCCAGTTTTTAATGCTGATACTGTGACTTTCATACAACGATGAGCATCGTTTTTACATTTAACCCTCTTTGTGCTTTTCGATTGATTTGGTTTATTTTGAGCCATTGCAGTGTAAAAGACAAAGGAAAAAAAATATACATATACAAAATACAGCATCTATTTAGGATATCAATGAACAATGTTTTCACCTGCAGTGTTTGCAGCTCATGTGTTTGTGTTTCTAAATGCGTTTTGTTGATCATTTGTTTGATTCAGAGAGCAGAACAGTTTTCCTGCTGCCTCTGCCTTTAAGATTCAGTTCTCTGAGCATCTTTTAAAGAAAAAGATCATACATGTCTGAGTGGACTTAACTGGATCATAAAAACATAAACATGGAAATGGTTTGCTCTGTATCGATGGATTTTCTTAAAGATATAAAATCAAATTTATTTTCAAACTGGAAAACACTTCCGTTCACATCAGAATGAACTTTTTTTAAGTGTCGAGCTCCTGAAGTGAGAAGAGTGAAAGGTCACAGCGGACCGGTCTGCTGCAGGCGGGCGGCTTCGTGCCGACACCAAACGTGTCTTTCCTTTCACTGAACTCTGAGATCGTCTCTCAGGACCAGAGAGGAACAGATTTACCCTTCAGAGCCGGAGAAAACCTTTTCTTGGGATTTTCTTTGGGTGTTTTTTTTGCGAACTTCAAAGCAGAAAACAACACAAAGAATTTGATCAACAAAATCCTGAAGCTGAACTGATGCTTTTCTGCGGTGCTGCAGCCCTGGCCTACATTCAGAATATTAATTTCCATTCTGCACCGGCTGTCCCCCTGGACTCTGCAGCGTACATGTGTGTGCGCCTGTTGGATTCGGAGATGCTTTATTTGGACCGAGCTCAGGTGCTGAACCTCTCGAGACGCTCTCGGGCCTTTGACGATACCTTCAGCCGCTCGCTCTGCATCACTGATGGGAACATTTTTTGCTCTCTGCAGGAAAACAGAATCCCTGACAAGAATGTGCAGCAAATGTGGAGGAGAATAGCTGCTGCAATCATCACTTTTCTAAAGTGAAGTGAGTTTTCCAACCTCACTTTGAAGAAGCTCATTGACTTTGCTCTTTACCTGATGACACAGCATTTTGTTTTGTTAGGAAATGTGGAGCTCCTGAGCGGCGCTGAGCCTCTGGGTGTCACAGAAGCTACCTGTCAGAGAGCGCCAACTTCCTGTTTATGTTTCCTGAAAGAAGAGAAGACGATCCAGTTTGTGACTGGAGACATCTGAGTGGAAGAAGAGAAGGACAAACATCCACAGAATGATCCTGTCTTCCACCTCAGGCAGCTGCAGAAGGATGGCAGAAGGTCTTTGCATCCATCCTCAGCTTCTAAGGAACCAGAACTTTAGATGATTCCCCATCCTTCATTTTTGATTTTTAAAATCCAAACATCTTTTTTCATTATACATCCATAAACAACTCAAAGATTTGGCAAATTTGTGGAGAGAAAATGTTCCAACAGCCCAAGAGGGCACCACACTGACATACACGAGGAGCTGGTCTGCTCCCCCCACATCCCACAATGCACTGCTCTGAGAAGGAAACCTTTGGCTAGGTTTTAGAAATGCATCTGCTAAACAGAACTGGAGGAACAATGGGATTTCTCTGAGAGATTTCCCAGAGCCACTGGGATCCTCTCTCCTTCTGCCATCAGGACCGAGGCTCCATCTGAGCAGGAAATGATGAAGGAATGCTGAACGATGGAGTGGCATCAGAAAATTAGAGGTAATCTTGCAAAATCTCAGCAACAAATTGATGGAAGAGTCTATTTGCAAACAATCAGACGGTGAGACGCATGTGTGCTGCGAATTAAAAGGTGATGGAAGGAGACAGAAGCATCCACAAACGCATGATTAATGAGCGCTGCGCCAGGGACTTTCACTGCATGGTAATCGGTAATGAAAGGCGTATGAATGCCACGGCGTGGCTGCGGTAAATATTTGTCAGCACGCCTCTTTGTTCTGAGCAAGAAATGAACAAAACAGGAACAATGGCAGCCGAAAAAAAGACAGGAAAGAGAACGGTTACCATAGTTACCAGAGTCACGAAGTCTCACAACATGACAGCAGAAATTGCTGGTTTGTTAAAGTATTAATCAAAGTGTTAAAAGCAAATTTTCATGCGTGTGTAAAAGCATAGAATTAAAGTCAATCATGTCTCCGCTCCGAGGTTCACATTTTCCTGGGTGGATCTTCTGCTGCTGTTCTCATGTTAGCCGTGGGATGTCGGCAGCCTCTTCTCTCTCAGGTTTGACCCTGAAGGTGATATCAGCCCACGACCCAGCAGACTGAAGAAAAATCTGGATGGATGGATGGATGGATGGTCACGGCTCAGTTTTACAGATACACCGGTCCTGTTTAAATTCTGGAAGATCTTTCTGAAAGAAGTTTGCTTCTCAACCAACTGTGCAGAACGTAAAACATGACTTCCTGGGGCACAAAAAACCAAAACAATAAAACTCAAAGATAAAGAGCATCAATGACTTTTTGAAATACCTTAAAAAAGTCAGGTAGGTTTTGCAAAAACCAAAGTTTAGTAGGAGCAGCTAAGTGATTTGTTTATTGATACAGGAATAATTCAGTCTGTGATCTGTTATGTACCAGCAAAGATCAATGGTGGGAGCAATAAAAGTCTTGGGAGATGAACTTTCAAACACCAAGGAGGAACATGCAGAAATCCAGAGACAAGAAAAAAAACTGATTATGTTAAACAAAAAATCGAAATCTTCAGAAACCCCTGAATCCCTGTCAGGTCAGGTCACAAGGTTTCTGGAACAATTACCGTGTTTGGTAGTTTAAATTACTGGTACCAAGCCCATTGAGACCACTGTTGTTGTGAATTTGGGCTCTACGGATGAAATTGAATTGAAATTATAAAGAAAAACCTGGCTGGAAAGAAGATCCAGAGAAGATCCAGAGATATCTTTTTACAGATTTCTGTAAATTGTGAGATCAAAAGATACTTTAGTGAGTTCTTTTTCATCCATCCTGACCGCCATGATCCTTCTTGGACATGTGCAGTTTGAGAATTCACTGACAGTTAAGTCACCTGTGACCTCCCGGTGACCCCTGTGAGGCTATCAAGTCATGTGGCACCGGGAGTACGCTTCCAGACTCTTTTCTCAAGAACCCCAGGAACCCGAGGGACCCAGAACTTTGGTGGTCATCAGGGATTCATAGAACCATAGCTAGAGATGTAACTAACTCTCCTTCTACGGCCACAGAGGCTCACATACCTGCATCAGGAAGTGAGGATCTGTCCTGGTGTTCCATCTCAAAGACAGCAGCAAATTTTAGGAAAACAAAAAAAAAAAAAACAGTCAAAGTGCAGAATCAAAGGCAGAAAAGGTTGACGGTTCAGCTGTGAGAAGGACACGCCTCCTTTGACTCAGATATGCCCCCCCCACCCCGACCTTTTCGTTTGATGTAACGCGATTTCTAAATGATTTCTGCTAGTTGGATTGGAGGAACTTGGCTGGTGCGCTGAGCAGATGGACTCACAGATGTACGAAGGCGGGGCCAGACATTCACGAGCAACAGCAATGGCTCTTCTTGGCCGAGCTCACGCTCAACAAATTCAAGAGGAAAACGGTTTGATTCCATCTGTTTTCATCCTGTAAGGAAGATTTCTGAAACTTTCCTGCAAGAATCAATGTTTGACTTCAGACAATAGATGCTTCCTTTACCTACTAAAACAATGAGTTGATGGATGAAAAGCCTTTGGTATGCTCCACTGAGCGCTCAGATTCATTTTTAGAGGAGCGAGGTGCCGAGAAGAGGCGGGGTCAGACAGCTCTCTACGTATTAGCCGAGCGCCATCGCTTGATTAATGTGCACCTTGTTTCCAGAGGGGCTGCTGGCTGAAAACGGAGTCAATCAGGTTTCCTCTGATACCGTCATCCTGCAGAGGAGACGGAGCATCTCAGGCTCCGCTGTTCACCTTCTGCAGCCACAGCCTTTTCCTCACATGAAAATGGGTGAAAAATGCTAATTTCCTTCTGTTCATTTCTGATGCTGCTGTATTCAATTTCACCCAGATGAACAAATGGGAAATTTATTGCCCAGAACTAATTAAGAGAAACAGCTTGTACTGGCATTTGGTGAGACACTGACAACCATTCCAAATGAAAGTCAAAGAGCAAACCCAAGACAAGAGATGACAAGACTGATTTTAAACTACTGACCTTTTTGTCCATTTTTGATTTTTCCAAGAGCTTTGTTACCTTTTTGTGCTTTTAGTAACGCGTTAAAAACTGAAATGGTTTTTTATTTACAAACTCTCAGCAAACTGTAATATTTTATGACAGATTATCAGAAAGTTTTGTGTGTAGTCTCATAGAATTAAAGCTCAAACACTTAGGTAGAGCAGAGGAACGATGGTTAACCTCTTGTTGCAAGGTCACAGGTTCAATTCCCGTTTTTGGTAATAAAGGTTTCTTGCAAATCACAGCATGTTTGCAAATAAATCCAAAAACTAAAAATGCGACTCTACCTTCTGGCGACTGCAGTCAACAGCTGGAACTTCATGGTCATCTTTTGATGGTAGGCTCCAGGGCTGCAGAGGTCACTGGTGATTTTTGAGCATTGAACAAGTTTCTGTTCCCTGTGACCAGTACGAAGAATGATGAATACAGTAGTATTTGAAAGGAAATAAACCCCAGAGGAGCAGCGTCACCATAATGTGACTGAAAGTTTTTACAGCACAACATGAACTGATGTCTGCTTTTTATATTGTATGTAGAAATCGAAACTGCAGCAGCAGAAATTACTCAGACCAATTTCATATCTGTAAAAAAGATTTAAAATAATGACGATAAAGCCTTGTTTCCACTGAGTGGTCCGGTCTGGTTTTGAATGGTTTATTCAGGTGAGTGTCTCCACTCAAAATCAAATTGTTATCCAACGGGACACCAATCTCCAATTCAATTCAATTCAATTCAGTATTATTTGTTTAGCCAAAATTCACAACAACAGTCGTCTCGATGGGCTTCGTATCAGTAATTGAAAAAGTTCAACATGAACTCAAAAGGATCGTAAATACATAGAATTCAATAGGAAAATACTAAATTAAACTCACAAACGGTTTAAACTAAACTGGGCATCCCTGCCCTCAGACCCCCCTTCTCTGTGAGGAAAAACTCCTAAAAAAAACGGATTCCGGAAAAAACGAAGAAACCTCAGGGGTGAAGGAGGGATCCTCCCCCAGGACGGACAGGCGATTTACCAGAACTCTTAGAGAAGAATTAACTTATCTAAATCTATAACTACATGTTTAAAGTCCAGCAGACTAACAGAGGCATGGAGAACTAAATGATAAAGATGATCAAGAATCCTCAGGTCTCACAGCCTCCACCAGAACAGCAGCTCATCCATTTGGTCATCCATCCAAGCCACGTATCTCTCTCGAGGCTGAACCATCTACCACCACTGGGACTCAATACAAACTAGGACTTCATCCTACTTCAGTTTCTGTCCTGTTTCTGGGTCCAGCCCCATTCAACATACCATTCAAACAGAAAATAAGTTAAATTGAGAATATTTTTCAGATTTTTCAGCTTTTCTACATGTTCCCAGTGTTTGTTCCAATCATTTGGTGCTTTAACGTTTTTCCAAACACTTTTTATTTGCACAAAAGAAAACCGGATTTAAGCGGTGCAAGTTATGATGCAAACTGTGGAACACAGATCAGTGCTTCAGACCAAATCGACCTGCTGAGGATCTCAGATGAATTCTATTCAGGTCACCTGAGCTGAAAAAAAAAAACATTTTAAATGTTCCTCTCTGGTGTCTAATGTCTTCAGGACGTCCTAATTTAGTCGGACGTTGTGTGTTGATAGTTTCTCGGCCAATTAAACACTTCTATCGTTAATTTTTCTTCAATTATTCCTGGTTAATGGATGAAAGTTGAATAAAAGCTCCAGCAGCACCTGGAGGAACGTTGGTTAATGGACCCTCATTTGTGGGGCTGAGGAACCAGATGAGCGAGCGGGACTTGTTTCAATTCTCTCTGCACTAAATCAAAGTTTGGGAAATGAGGCAAAGAATTGGAAAATAAAAGCAGACTGCCTGCAGCTCTGAGAGGGGAAAGATCCCTGCGCATGTCCTAAAAAAGAGCAGAACATTTGTTTCTACCCTCCAAACATGCAGGCTTTCTATTTACTGGAAGGTAATGAATCATAAATCATCCTTTATATCAAACATTTGAACTTTAAAGAAAGCTTTTGGAGATCTCATCTGATACTTCTGTCAGCAGTTTTCTTTGGTTGACTCAACAGAAGATACACTTAACCACAGGGTGCATTCAATGACTATAAATTAAAAGTGAAGCGTTTAAAATACTGTTTTATCTGCTTTAAACAAATAACAGATTTGACGTTAAAAAACGCTGAGAGCTGAAAGTGTTTATTGGTGTTTATTTTATCCTTTGGTTTTCTGTAATCTGATGAACCTGCAGGAAAATGTGGTCTAAAAAGAAAATTCCTGATAGACATCTGTGTATACCTACTTTTGACTGGATTACAAAGTAACCTGTTACTTCTTAAGTTTCTGTTTAAAGAGTTCAGTGTGATGTTGGAGGTGTGGCTGATTGAACCTCTGCATGTCAGGAACAGGTGACGCTCCAGCCAGGTCCCTCTGCTCTGCAGGTGAACGTCTGGAGTCCATCTCCAGCAGCAACAGGAGGAACCCGCTGGAAACGGGACCAAGCCCTGAAGACCATAGCGAGATGCCTCAGGGACCACCGCCCCAGGTGGAAGGACATCATCAAGCCAATATGGCTCCTGAGGAGCAGAAGAGCAGGACTTCTCACCACCACCACTCCTCCTCTGGGAGCTGCCGCTTCCCTTCAGGTGACCATTCTTGTGCTGACAACACTGTTTTCTGGACAGAGGAGGTCCATGAACGGAGTAGAACCAGCAGCTCTGTGCTCAGATGTCTGTGGATAACTGAAGCTGTTTGCTCACATGCAGATGAGCTCAAAAGGCGTTCTCAGAGACACCCAAACTGGATGACAGAGGCAGAAGAAGGTGACCTTCCATTTTTCTGTTGTTTGGTCCGAACAGAGAATCCAAAGGCATGAGATCTGTGGGTTCTCATGAACTTTAAGAAGAAGAAAAAAAAAGGAACTTTAGATTGTGTCAAAGTAGTAGCTAGGAAGATGGTCTCTGTGGTGGAGTCCCCAAAAACCTTTAATGGCATGCATGGGAAAGCCTGCAGGGGGCTGCCCCTTCATGGAGGTCCTGGTTGAATGAAATGACCACCTGGTGAGCGACCATCGCTGTGGAGGCGCAGAGCACATCTATGGAAAAGGGCAGCAGGGGGGGGACACCTGTGGCGCCGGAGCTGAGGGCTTTTCAGCGCTGCTAGAATCTTTAATGGGTTTTTGATTCCTTATGTTTACTGAGCATCAGCAGCTTCCTGCTGAAAGAAAAGCCTGAGGCTCCTCCACCAGCAGGTGCTACGGGGACCAGCAGGTCCTGCGGGGACCAGCAGGTCGTTTCTTCATCTCAAACTTCATCTTGGTTCTGTGAAAGGTTCCCATCCTTTAAGTCTCGTCTCCTGCTGACCCCATGCGGTCCATGATGGCCGCTGATGACCACAGTTAGAGCTCTGACAGTCTGACCTCTGACCTTTCTGTCTCCTTCACAGACAGCAAGAATCTGAGAATGCTACTGCATCATCTTTTTCATCATCCCTAAAATCTGCATTTTTTTTTCTTCAAAATGAATCTTGTTGGAACATCTTTCTTCATCTGAAAGCAAATTCTGATCAAAAATGTTGCTGAAACCAAACTGGCTCTGACAGAAAGATCAACATCACCTGTCCACCACAAAAGGCCTTCAGCTCTCATCTGTCCAGTTGTTGGACAGAACAAGATAAAAAAAAAAAAATAAAAAGGAAGATCAATGTCACCTGCATCCAGGTGGGAGTGCAGAACATAAGCAAAAAAACTGCATTCAAACTCATTCCTGGACGTCTTTGAATGGATATTTTAGGTGTTGTTGTTGTTGGGAGGAGCGATGGTTGTGAGATTAACAACTTTAGAGATGCTTGACCCCCCCAAAAACACACATTTGTGGTTTGTTGTTATGCATAGCTAAATTCATTTTGTTTCATTAAATCAAAGTTGTTTCCATTTAGTTTAATAAAATAAAATACAAAAACCTGCAGGGTTAAACAGATAGCAGAATTTCCATTACATTGGAAAAACACAGAAATGGAAGTTTCTGAATGAAACATCTGCTGTTTTTATCACACAAGTTCATTAATTATGTGATTCTGAGTGGGACACAGCTGGGGGGGGGTTTCTGGTGGAACTGAATCTTTGTTTTTTAAAACAATGATTTTTGAGGCTAGATAAACAACATCATGTGTGAGGAGCCAAAAATCAAAAGAGACCAGGCTGGTGACGGAAATTTCATTAATAAATAAACTAAAGACACGACAAAACCATGCAGTAAAGAGCAGCAGAAAGCTCAAAAAGCAGATGACCTGACTGAAACCAGACTCTTAAAAAGAATGAGGTCAATTAGCTAAATGAAGACAGCTGTAGATGACGAGAAACCAGAACCTGGTGTGACAAACAGAAACATGAAGAACCAAAAAACCTTCTTTTAAAAACAAATTAAAGGAAATTTTTGATTGGAATATGCACAGAAACGTATGATCAGGTGTTTTTGTTTTGCCGCAGAACATTTAGACTTAGGCGTCATGTGATGCATGCAGCGCGAAGGGGGGGTCTAAGGGCAGGGATGTCCAGTTTAGTTTAGTCAGTTTGTTAGTTCAATTTAGTCTCCAAAGTCCACAGACTTCTATGGAAAAATAAATAGTATCTCTCTCCCTTTCTCTTTTTCGGCTTTTCCCATCAGGGGTCGCCACAGTGAAACATTCTCTCTTTTTGAGGATGAGTCGCATGGTTAACTTGGGAATGTTTTACGCCGGATGCCCTTCCTGACGCAACCCTCTCAATTTATCCGGGCTTGGGACCGGCACAGAAGCAGAGAAGGAAATAGGGAGCAGCCCGGATTCGAACCCTGGTTTCACGGACGGAAGGCGCCACAAACCAGCACGAGCTAAACCGGCTCCCAGAAAAATAAATAGTAACTACTGGTCAGAAAAAACATTCTGGCTCTGATGCGTTTTTTAACTTCTTCTTGATAATACTCTTTATTTCCATAATATTTTTTCTGTAGTTCAAGTAGTTATTCAAGTTATGAACTGACCATTCCTCAAATAAAGTAGGTGGAGCCCACTGGCCCCCACGTCCAACATTCATAACGTTTGATTGACAGAATTCGTGTGACCCGCTTTTAGGTGGGTGTGGCCTTCCAGCAAGCTCACTCCTGATTGACGTCTGGCTCCAACATGGTGGCGTCTATATTATAAAAAGATGGTGACTGACTTGACCTAATTTGGTTGGAGTAGGGACTAAACCGTTTCCTGTGGATGACGTCACCCTCACTCAGTCCGGTTCTCAGATGCAGTCGATGGGTGGAACCGTCTGATCGGGTCAGGAAGAGCTTGTAGAACTCAAAGTCTGCTCTTAAATTCTTGAAGAATTAAATCAAATGTTCATGTTTTGGGCTGTGGAAAAGAAAAGGGGGATGAAGACACAAAGACATGATTGAGGAGAACATTATAAAGGGTTGCACCATCAATCTGATCTGAGAACCGTCTGACCCATTTATTTAAGGGCTATAGCCCTTTCTGCAGACCTCTCCTCAGTCTCCATTTCTCCCATAATCATTTCTTTGCAGTCGGGTTAAGAAGCACATAAGCCTTTTTGTAGGTTGTTCTGCTGGTTTCCATGGTAATCAATGCCCACTTTTTATTAGAAGATGATACTTGGGAGTTTGAATTCAGTAGGTCAACAGACTGTGCTGCTGTGCACCTTATTGCAGCCGTTCTTAAATGCCAGAGATGTATGAACTGCAAACTCCCCTTATAGCAGATGGAAATGAAGCGATGCATGACTCCATCATCACGATGAAGCTCCGAATTCAGACTGCGTAGAAGGAGAAGAATCCTCACAGTTCCAGCTGAAAAACAAGAAGCTGCTCATGCTTCATTACTTATTCACCGTCTCCGCGCTCATGACTCCTTTTCATGTTTAGAAAAACCAGCAGCTTGTGTTTATGCGCCGCCGCTCTATTATTTATGCGAGGTAATCGTCAGCGTGCCTGAATGAGAGTGGGAGGTCGAAACAACACTCTGGGGCCCCTCATACTGCTTGGCTAAAGTTAGAAACTCTGTGTCTATAATTTTAGGTTATTTTATGTCGAAACAGCACAAAAATCCTCAGATTTAAACTCAGAATATTAAACTAAGTTCGTTTAAAAAAAAAAGATGTTTTCTGTAAAGGTAAAGTTAAAGTGTCATTATCTGTCACACACCATTTTTAACCCCCCAATCCAACCCCTTAATGCTTAGTGTCAAGCAGGGAATTAGAAATTCTAAAATAAAAATAATAAAAACATTTCCAGTATGATATCAATGCCATCATTCTGTGAGTCTAAAAATCTGATTTAGTCCATAAGTCATTCAAAGTTCATCATGCAAACAGCCGTGAACACCTGACAGCGCTTAACAGACGAGCAGCACCAGCTGACCATGGCGTCTTCAGCTCGGTAGTCGACAGTCAGGTGTTGCAGGTGAACTTGGTGAGTGTCATCAGCAGACTTGCATCAAGACACACAACGTACTGGCAGTTTCCCCAGGGTTGGCTTTGGTGGAGGAGCTGCAACAGTCTGGGCAGGCATCACCAATCAGAAAAAAAAACCTTTGGTTCTTGTAGATGGTCCAGTCACAGCAGGTTCTGACCTCATGGACATCATAGAACCATCCTCTTCCACCAGAACACCCCCAACTTCCCGTTCAGGGATGATAATGCCCCATCACAGGATGCCAGAACTGTCACAGCTGGACTTAAGGAAGTGGGTGTGGTCTCATACTGTATGGCCAGCAAATACTCTGACCTGAACCCCACTGGGACCAGCTGAAGCAGAGACTGGATGATCCAACCCCCAAGTGACCGGGCAGAACTGCATGAAGCACTTGTAGAGGAGTGCAACTTTTCAGGTGCAGCGTCCTGCAGCGGTTAAGGTGTCGCCTATTCTTTTGTTTACAGGCATGGAGAGGAAAAAGTAGAAAAAGTTGTTTTCATGTTTTGTCGGTTCTCTTGGGAAATTCAACTTTCATCTGTCTCAGTTTTCCTTCCACCCAAAATCAATTCCAGGCCATTACTGAAGCAGAAGGAGGAGAGGAAATTGCTCTTTCTGCAGAAACTCCTTCAGTGCAAATGCGGTTATTGATAGCACGGCCCCCGGGGGGGCCTTCAAGTGTCTGAACCGTCACGGCGTCGGTGTCGGCGCGTCTGGACCAGCGGCCAGATTTCACCCCGTCGACTGAACACGACCGATTTGAAGCAAATTAAAATTCATCTGCGAGAATCTGAAGTGCATCAAGAAGATCCACGGGGAGTGGGGGTGGGGGGTCAGGGATGGGGGGGTCCACACTTCGCTTGAAACGACTAAATGACACTCTGAGGAGATCTGCTGGTTAATGACACACAAAAACACACACACAAACAGAAAAAACACACAAACACATTCCACACACAAAAGACACACAAACAAATAAAATAATATGCAAATGAAAACACAACAGATAAAAAAAATCCCCAGCAGACAAAAAGACACAAAATAACACACACACAAAAACATACACAGACACACAAACAGATAAGACACACAAATACATGCCACGCAAAAATAACAAAGAAACAAATACAAATATAACCATAACCATAGCAACAATCTGAAAAACAACATAAATGTGGCACCTTTGTTTTTCTGTCATGCTTCCTGTTAGCCAAAGAAAGTCTTCAAAGAGAGGTGGTCCCAACAAAGAACCCTGGAGGACACCATGAGTTCACTGTGGAGGATTCAAACCTTAATCAGGAAATCAGGATCTAAACAGGACAAAAGCTGCAGGAATGATTCTGCTCCTATCAGGTCTTATCGTAGTCTTTTACTTTTGGAAAAGAACAGACCAGAGAGGTTTACCAGCAGTGTAATGAATAAGCAGCGGTACTGAAGAGGCTGAATAGTGATAATTGTAGAAATGTTAGAAAGAGAGAACCGCTTTAAGCAGGTTAGTTTCCTTCAACACACTGTTCTGACATGATTCTGACCTCCGCATCAGTACAAATGAATGCCAATCAGATTATATGTGTCATTAAACCTGAATCTTTCTGTTCATGTGGGTCAAGAGCTGACTTATGTAAAACTAAAGCTGAAATCTGACACTGAAATCTAAAGGCATTCTCCTTATTATGAAAATTCAATTAGGGTTTTCTGTTTATCCAGCTGAATTCCATTTTATGCTTTTTGATATTTCTAAAGCTCATCATGAAAAATGCCTGCATGCAGTTTGATATGAAAATGAAACTTCTGTCCTCCTGGCTTTGATATCTTCTTCACGGAGCTCCAGATTTAACTGTTTCCCAGTTTTCAGGGCATCAGCCAACCGTTTTTATGAGACCAAAGTTTCACCTAAAACCTCAGAGTTGAAATATTTCAGATACAATCACATTTGATCTGAATGCAGCGTCCAGTTGTGGCTCAATCAAAAAAACAAAAATCCAACTATTTACAAGAAAATGTCATAACTGCTTTGTTGTGATAAAATGTTAAGCCCCTCCCTTGTTTCCTGGTTCAGACAGCCCCGCCCCCTCCATTAGTGGACATAGTAATCGTGTAATAACAAAATGGATCCATTCTCAGACCAGATATAATTCTGAACACATTTATTTGTCACCACAAACATCACATCTATTTCCACATCTGCAGCTCTTTGGTTGCAGCATCTGTGGTTTTTAGTCTTATTTTGAAAGTCCTTTCCTGAGATGCTTTCTTTTTTCCTGCAAACATTCAGATCAAAAACATCCACTTGGGTTGTGCCTGGAGCACATGTGCTGGTTTGATGGGGCAGAACATTTCTGAGACTCCAGCAGTTTCTGCACCTGCAGCAGCTTCCTCCTGCGTCTGCTGCCTTGTTCCTCCTTTCTTCTGCCTGGTTTTCCTCCTTTCTTCCCTGTGATCAGCACAGAAAAAGACGGTTTCATCTGCAAATATAAGTACTCTGTGAATGAAGCAGAGTCCCTTTCTGCTGCTTCCTCCCCCTCATGGCGGAGTCTCTGCAGGATGATGGAGAACAAACGTTCCTGCTTCAGCTCAACAGCAGCCCTCACAGGAAGCCGCTTCCTTCCAGAGGTCTGGAAAAAATCCTAAGGTGTCGGAAAGCTTTTGAGGTTTGTCACGTGTCCTTTCTTCTCCCCCCTGCAGGACAGAGAGCACTCCGATTTTTATCTGTATTTCTGAGAAATGTTTTTTTGGCCGGCGGCTGCTGCTGTTCACAGCAGCATGACTTTCCGTTACCTCCTCCTCCATCACAAGCTGGAGAGATTCTGGATGTGGATGCCTGTGGTCCTAACAGCCCCTCAGCCTTGGCTGGCGTACCGATCACTGCCGTCCCGCGGAGGATGTTTGCACAGCAGCACTTTACTCACTTGAAAGCTGCTTTATCTGGAAAAAAATAAAAGAACATGAAAGGTTTCAGAGATTTGCAGAAACTGTGAAGATGAAGTGATTATTTCCTGTTGGTTTAGGTCATTCAGACCTGCAGGTTGGTCTGTCTGGTAGTCATGAAGGAACTCTAACTGCAGAGCATTCAGGACTAAAGAAAAGCTTTTGGTTTAACAGAGATTATACCACAGTCCGGGTGAATTCTTGATTCTGATTGGCTGCTGGGTGTTCATTAAAATGGGATAATGCACGCCTAAAAGAGAAGTTCCGGTCACTTAGCTTAAATGTTCTGTATCACTGCGCTGGCTTCTTCAAATCTTCATCATCTGTAGTATCATCAGTATCATCAAAACAAGCGGTAAGAGGTGAGCTTTCTCTCTGAACGGATGCTGTATTTAACCCATCGAGACCATCAGCATAAATATAGCTTTCCTTTCCGCTGCACTCAAGGTCCGCGGTGGTTAAGCCGGCAAAGGGCAACACGCCACCCAACAAATACTCCCCTTTTTGGGAAAAAAGCGATCCAAACAAGAATAATAACAAGAATAAAGTACTAGGAACTGGTTGAATATTCATTTCTTTTGTAAGTGACCGTGGTATAAGTGGGTTCATGGCCGTCCGATGCGAATCTGCATGGTTCCTCTGCTGACAGACTTACTATTAGATGTGTTACTGGAAAGTCTCACTCCTGGTTTTTCCTTCCTGTTTTTCTCTCTGCTGTCTGGAGCTGCTTTTCATGTCCATCATGATCAGCCATCCGATCAGATGTAGGGGTGGATTACCAGGCCCATACTTGTTCATTTGACATATATCGGGATCGGTCATTTTTTTAGTCAACCGGGTCGAAACTGAACTGGTTATTTTGGTGGAGGTGCAGCCGCGGCGCCCTGCCTCCAGCGTTGTCCTGCCACATTAGAATGGTCATGCAAATCACGCATTCAGCACGTTACGCTACTAGCGGCTAGGGCGGTCACTTCAAACACATTAAATGTCTTCTAGCACTTTTAATCGCGCCTTAGAAATCAACTCATCTTTAGTGAGGTCTCTGCGATTTATGAGCCCAAGAGAAGCCGTTTGGTTGGAGAACACGCATTTTTGATTCTGATACTTTCACTTTTACTGCAAATGAATATTGGCTCCAAATATCTGTCATTAGCCTTCTTGACTACTAACAACCAGTATCTGTATCGACCATAAAAAAAGGGAAAAATATAATTGTGTGTGTGTGTGTGTGTGTGTGTGTGTGTGTGTGTGTGTGTGTGTGTGTGTGTGGATCTCTTGTCAAATGTTAGGAGATTCTTGAACTCAGATTGAGTTCCTGATCTTTCTGATTCCTCCAGTTTTAACATAAAAACCACCTTCCTGGTCTCCGACATTTGGGTTCATCCTGAACCAGAATTTAATGTACCTAAAGCCAGGTAATGTATTGCTCTTAATGCAGAGGTGCCATTGATGATGCTTTTAATTCACATCTGAATGTTGTTTAACAATTTCAATTCCTGCCATCCAAATGGAACTTCATGTATGACTCACGAGGAAAAGGAGAACCTTGTTCCTGGATGGTTCCTCAGAAGACCTCGGGTCTCCCAGCTTGGACTTCAGTTGGCGCCTCGGTTGAAGCGCTCCAGCACGGTGTCGTTGGTTCGCTCAAACAGCCATTGCTGGCTCAGGGAGGTGGGGTCACAGGTGTTCATGAAGACTCGCCGCTCGCTCGCGCTGCTGTCGATGCAGCTGTTGCTGACCGGGTGAAACAGACTCTTATCCTGCAGGAAAGGAGAGGAAGAAGGCGGCGGCGTCCTTCTTTTAGTTCCATAATCAGAGAAGTCAAGGCTTCAGCATCAACTAAAATCTGCTGCGTTGGATAAGAACAGGTACTGGACGTTGTAGAGCACAGCAGGGCCATAAAGTAAGTTGAAATGCTGAGAAAAAAATAAGTTTATGTAGCAAAAGTAAGAAAAGAGATTTTCTAGAATTATTTCTGTTAACAGTCAAACTGGTGTTTTAAAAATGTACTGGTTCAAGTTCAATTAATGAAATCAACTTTATCTAAACAAATTGGCAATTTAAGACGTACATCTGCAAAAACTAAAAACAACAGTCTTTGCAAAACTGAAAAATGACATTTAAAACGATTAAAAGTACTTAATAAATAAAATGAACTGAGAAGTTTTCACTATTACGATGGTCTCAATGCTCAAAAACTTTAAATTTGGGTTAATTTTTTAAGTAGAACAGTCCACCCTGCTTTGGTACTCTCCATTTTTTCCTCATTTGCATAGAGATTAAACATCAGAAGAGCTCAGTGTCTGACACAGAAGACGCTTTGCTGACCACAGCAGTCAGAGCAGCACAGTTGGGAATTGTCAGGCCGTGTTTTCTTCCACGCTACCTTCCTGTAGCGCCACAGCTGGTTGCCCTTCATGCCGTGACAGTCGTACAGCGTGACGGGGCTGCGGTGGGAGACGGCATCAAAGCAGACCTTCCTCGTGTGCATGGGGTCCCCCACCCGGATGTCCTCCCTCCAACCAAATGTCAGCACCTGCAGGGAAAGCAGCGGATTCTCTCCTGTTTCATTTGTGATGTTGTCGGCTTCAGGAAGAAACCTGCTTCCAGTTCCACACCTGCAGATCTGTGGATGCTAGAAGTCTTTGCATGCACCAAAAATTAACACCCTACACATCAAACCTGTTGATGATTCCTGTTTTAAGTCTGTCTGAGTCTGGGGTTTCTAGTCGTAAACGTACAGACTGAAAAGTGAAAGTTTGAAACCTTTTTGGTTGTATTTTAACCACATTTTTCACAAACATTCAATAACAATGCCAGAAAAGATCATCAAAAAGGACAATGTTCTGTAACTGATGAATCAATCATCATGTCATCATCCTTTTTAAAAGGATTTCAATGCCTACAGGTGGGGGGGTAAAAATAATGTAAAGTTTGACCTAACAGACAAGTGTGTTTGGTTTTTCATACCCTTGGCTTTGACTGCAGAACCGAATCGTTACAGATTTTTTTAAATTCCTAAATCTTCATCGTCGTCTTTTCAAAGAGCAAATATAACCAATGAAAGCAGTAACGTTGGGATCCCTTGGATCAGTGAGCATCCTAGTCTCCGTCTGTCAGACGGTTGGAAAAGCCGTTCATGGGTGTGGGGTACCTGTCCGTGGCTCCAGCTCAC
The DNA here is from genome assembly GCA_037389245.1 of Oryzias sinensis. NCBI lineage: Eukaryota > Metazoa > Chordata > Actinopteri > Beloniformes > Adrianichthyidae > Oryzias > Oryzias sinensis. Next base: position 8,277,741 of record CM074497.1, read on the forward strand.
GTCCCCCCGTCCCTTCACGCAGCTCTCCAGCCGGATGGGGCTCCCGGACACAAAGTGCTTGATCTCCATGCACATGCCGCTGCCCACGCTGCGTATCTGCACAGGGAGATCCAGAACAACGCGGTTGTGGAGAGAATAACCGCAGACAGAAGGAAGCTTTTTGCACTCGTGGGGAGGCTCAGAGGACGGTTTGCCTGCAGGGGGGTTCCAGGTTTCTCAGGTGGGGGCAGATTTTTTCAGAGCGATGGGTCAGAAATGTTGCAAACATGTTTCATCACTTTTCTTTGTTTCCATCCTGAGCTGGAGCTCAGATATCTCTGACTCAGTGCAGGTCCTGCTTTGACACTTCCCACAAGTCTTTCTTTAGTTGTGGGTCAAAGGATGACTCACGCTTTCCCTTTTTGAAGCCTGTAGGTGCAGCGTTTGCATCCATAGCAGATCATCCCATGTTTCCTCAGTTCGGAACAATATTTATTCAAATTGTTCAAAATATGCCAAAAATCTTTAGAAGAACTTGTAAAATTGAATTTTTAATAAAGTCCTTTAGGGTGCGACTTCTCAAAATACTGCTTTGAATATTTACTATTTTAGCTGCTATTTATTGCATTTTAAAGACTGTTGATAATGTAAATTCTTGAAATAATATTTTTGACTGAACATTTTAATACCATTCAACTACTTTCATGGTAATAAACATTTTTACCTCTGATTTAGCTATTTCACATCTCATAAGTATTTCTTAATTTGTTCAAACACTTTCAACGTTTTCATTCAACTTAGTTTTGTGAGTCTTTCATATATATTTGTTTAATTATTTAGCGTCTTCTTGGAGAACTTCAGACCAAAAATCTTTTTAGAAATTTATTTTTTTTTAAAAATCTTTTTTTAATTTGATTTTTTTGTTTAATTTAAAGAAACTTTCTGTGAGACTGAATTATTTTTTTTTACATTTATGTCATCTAAATAGCGGTGATTTGGAGAGGAAATAGTATAAAAATCTCCTCTAAGAACAGTCAAAAATGCAAACTTTTTGGGTCTTTATTCTTCTACAGTTGAAATAGAAGGTTTTGACCCCTCACACAGCTGTGTCACGTATTGTATTTGTGTTGCATTTCAGTGTCTGTCACTGCTCTTCCTTCATGTTCTCACCTCTCCCCAGGCGGCAGCAGGGGGCTCCACTGGTGGGTAGTGTTTGGGCAGATCCCAGGCCACCTCCTCCATGAACCACCTGAAGTTCTTGCAGTTGAGGCGGCTGCGCAGCTCCTTCTGGGCCGACATGTCTCCCGCAGACAGGTGCCGGTACTCGGGTCGGCGCTGGTAGACGTACTCTGCATACTCGTCCATCCACACCTCCGCCACACGCTTCAGGTTCTGGATTGGATGACAAAATTTAACAAAATAAAGTCTAAAGGATTGAGTGCTGCTACGCGAACAATGCCGTGGTTTAATACAGCAGAAATGATGAAACAGTCCTGGGCAGAGGCGGAACCACTGTCAAATAAGCTTGCAGTTTGGAGAACATCCATGACCGATCTGCTTGGTTGCATTTTGTCGTGAGGGCCTCAGAGTGCCGTCACCTTTGCCAGGCTGATCCCACCAGGAACCTTGTAGGGGACGTACTTCCGGTAGATGTGTCCCACCCTGGAGCACGGGATGTCCTCCATCCGACCACCACACATCCACACCTACAGAGATTGAAAGTGACAGAGAGCACAGACGCAGAGCTGTGAAGGGGAAGGAGATGGCAGCTGATGCCGGCACAGGAGAGAAGGCACGAGCGCAGCGGCTGTAACAGGATTAGGAATCCACGGAGATGGGATGGCAAGCAGCAGGATAAGAGACTGACCTGCCAAAGGAGCTGGAATGACTGTTTAAATTTAGCCATCACAAGGAAAAATTATGCAAAGTATCTGCAGAAGCTTTCCAGGAAAAACGCCGTCTTGTCTCTTTGAGTTATGCTGAAAAATCTTCCTGCAGGTTTGAGTACATGTGAAGTATCCTGATGTGCTTTTCCAACTAAAACAAACCCTGCTTTACAGCATTTTTCTCATTTCTTTTCCTTACTATTGTTTCGCCTGACATAACACAGACATTAAACATTCCTCATTTTAATCCTCCAGCTGCAACAAAGACGCCTGAGACTGTTTCTGCACCAAATCTGTAGGTTAAAAAAACTAATTACCAAAAAACAAAGACAGGCTCTGCAAAGCAACAACACGGCTTAAAGATATTGAAAGACTTCTGTCTATTAAAACTGTACTTTTATACTAGAACAAGATGAGTCTCTGAAAATACAGAGAACAATAACATCAATACTTTAGAGAATGTGAAAACACGAAATGAAATGTTAAATGGTTATGACAGGTAAGGAAAGACCTTAAAAAAGCTTTAATAATCTGGTTCTTCTGTCCAGACTGGCTGTGGGGCGCAACCCCCCCCCCCCACACACACACACAAATAAAATAGAAAAGGAGAAACTATAAAAAGTGAGGTGTCAGAACTGGTTTATGAAAAGGCTAAACATACGGAGCACTATAGTGATGGAGAATCCTGGGCTGCAGGAACCAGAACCTCCAAACAAACAAATCCATTTGCAACCATCACTTGTCAATAATTGTGCTGATTGGTCGAGATGACATTGATCAAGAGTTGTTTTTTAAAGTAATCACCAAAATGTAATCCAGATTGAGAAGCAAATGGACCTGGACCCAACAGGAAATGCTGGGTTTGGCAGAACCGTCTGTCATTTTCTACCGGATGTTCCTTTGGTTTTTTTCTTGTATTTGTCCAGAATAGAACGTCACCTCGACTGAGTCTGGTTCTGCTGGAGGTTTCCTCTCCACCGACACCTTTTGAATGGTAATATCCATGTTGGTCACCTACATGGGGGGGGGGGGGGGTCAATAATGTGCAGTTCTGACCGTTTGGCCTCATTTCCATTATCTTGACAGAATTGTTTTTTGGAGTTACATGGAATGTAACACATTTAGGGGATTTAGTAAGAGGTTCTAGTTTAATAGAGCTGGTAATTTCCAGGAAACAAAATTAAAAAAAAAAAAATTATTTTGAAAGTCATTGAAAGTCAGTAATGGGATTTCACCTCAAATCTGAAAATTCTTCATGGGGCTTCAAGAAAATAAAAGTGTTTTCTGTGAAAAAAGAAAAATCTGTGACAAATGTAGAAACATTCTTTGAATAAAACTCATTTTCAGTTGAATAGCTGAAAGTAAATATTATCCCATTGTATCAGTTTAGACAGTACTTGTAAATTTTTTTTATCGTTTCAAATGATCAAACTCGGATTCTGTTAGTATGATGGGATGTCAGTATATTATGTCTTTCTTGTTCGTTGTTATTTATGCGTGCAGTTCCAGCTATGGGACACAAAATCTTTACAGCAATAATTAGCAGGGTTTAAACATTTGCAGGTTTTGGTAGCAGTATGTGTTGAAGTTGGCTAATGTTAGGGTAGGAGATGTCCATGATAGAGTGAGGTGGAAAAGGATGATCCGCTGTGGCGACCCCTGATGGGAAAAGCCCAAAGAGAAAGCAGATGTGTGACTACTTATTAATGCATTCATTAGTTTTAATGTGAAACTTAGAGAAAAGTTTCCCTTTGTTTCAGAAATTTCCCATCATGCTTTGCAGACATGCATTTTTCCTGCCTCAGGAGCAGCTCTGTGCCTGTGAAATGTTTGCACATCCTCTCGTCCTGCATGGACGCTCGGCTTCCTCGCCGCTCCTTCCGCCGTCACGCCCTGCCATCGTCTTGCTGTGAGAGTTGGAAACTGTTGGGGCTCCCATTCCGGCAACACCAGGACCGGGCTTCAGATTAACTGTTTCAGTGAACAAAATAATTGTGTTTCACATGCGGGAGCAGCCCGGCTGTCGGTGGGACCAGCCGCCCGCTTCTGGGGATTAGAAGGAGAGTGGTTAATCTTCTCTCCTCAGGAGACTGGGCTGTATCTGCTAATGGGGATCTTAATAAAGAGGGAACCAAATTGAATATCTGAGCTTATGAAGCAGACCTAAGAGGCACAGCTAGGCATGTAGTGATAGCTGCATTTTCCCAGGTTTGATAATCTAGGCTGAAATAATAACTTTGGTTTGGGATATTAGGGGAATAATTACTTCAAAAGATGAAAGCTTCAAAGCAGCATTAAAATCATGAGAGTTTTTCTCACCAGGTCAGCCATGAGTCAAGAGGAACCTTATCTGTTTTATAATCCCACAGCCTTTTCCTCTCAGTTACTGCCAAAAATGTTCAAACTTTGTCCTTTTCTCTGAATAACATTTGAGATGTAATGGTGAAGGTTGTCATTTGTCCAAGTGGCTTCATCTTGAGTTTGAGTCAGGGCTGGACAATAAGGCCAATAAATAAAATCTAATTCAATTTCCGATGTTTTTCCTCCCTCCTTTTGCTTTCTTTAATACAAATGATAGGATACATTTAACTAAACGGCTTTAACTTCCTTGGATATTGGCTCAGAAACAAAGAGAAACTACATACAGGCTGTGAATTGTTTGCAGAACGATGCAGCAGGTGCTTTGTGAGCTCCAGCATTGTGTGCAGAGAAACACTTCTTGCACTCTGAGTGTCGTCGTTTCAGTTGTCGTACTGCCACTTTTGGTAGCTACAGCCTTCAGACAGATTTTGCCGTGTATGGATTGAAGTCTGAAGTCACAACCTCAGTGGGCAACATGTTAGTATTGACACACCAGCCGAATTGGCCGATAGATTAAAAAAAAATCTACTTTTCAAGCATATTCTGTACCAGACAAATGATTTCATTATTTCACTAAGAAAACCCAAAGATGGTCCCAGATCTCCAGTCTGGGACCAAACCCAGTCCTCTGGGATGACACACCTCCAGAGGACGGACTGGGCTGGCAGCAGTCCTGAACTTGATCCCGCAGAACAATTTGGGGACCAGACTGGAATTGCTCCTCATACCAGAAGAACCCAACCCCATTGGCTGGTGTGAGGCAAACGAGGACTGTATGTTCATTTCCCCTGAGGCCCCTGAGGCCCCTGTTTGAGTCCACTGTTCAATAGTAAAATGTCTTATTCTTTCAGAGACAGTGAGGCCAATGTGGAGAGGGGAGTTGTGAAAAGGTAAAAGGGAATATTTCCTAAAAACAATGCTTAAACACAGTATGCATGCATGCTTCTTAAAATAGTTCCCTGCATGCGTTTAAAGCACCAGAATATGGAATTTAATGTTATTAGCACCAGCTACAAATGAAAACTCGTCCTTTTCATTAATCATGTCCTAACTTCTGATCCTATGGCAATTATTTATCTCTTGTATGTTTTTCCTTTTTTGGGGCAGAATATGCAATTTACACTTCTGTTTACTTTGCAACTGCTTCCTGAAATTCCACATCACTAAAGACTTTGAACCCGTAAGAAATTAATAAAGGAAGGTTTTTGGAAATCATTTGTGGTTTTGATGTTCCATGAAATGTTTACAGGGTTTATTTGCTGTTTATTTATGTTTGCCGTATTGTAAAATTCAAATGGAATACAATACAATTGATGATTATCTGGTGTTTTTACTACCCTCTTTGCCTTGAAGCAAAAAACCAACAACGAGTTGGAGGGGTGATTGGTGATCAATTTACAACCAATGTTATATTAGGGAGTCAAAAGTTACCCAAAAATAGGGTGAAATTGTTTTTTTCTCCAAAAATTCAAAAGTCAAGCTGTATAGATTTAAGCAATGTGTTTTTCCAAGACAGCTGAGGATACTGATTACAATGCGAGCAATTTTCACCACATGCAGTCACATGCAGCTTAGAGAGCCTCATAGAAGGAGAAGGGGGGAGTCAGGGGTGCGTAGTGACTCCTTAACAAGTTAAAGTTAGAGTCCCATTATCTGTCACGCACCTAGGTGAGTGAAATCTGTCCCCCGCATTTGACCCATCTCCTGGGGGAGCGGGGAGCCGCAGGCACAGCCGTGCTCTGGAATCATTTTGTGGATTAACCCCCCAATCCAACCCTTTTTTTAAATGCTGAGTGCAGTGAGGCATTGAGTCCCATTTTTGGAGTCTTTGGTATGACTTGGCGTGGATTTGAACTCACGACCTTCAAGTCACAGGGCGTACAATCTACAACGCCGCACGCAGCTTCAATTGTTTCTTATTTTTTCTAACTTGTCCCGTCCAACAGCTAAGCAGACAGATGAGAGCTGAAAGCCTTTTGTGTTGGTCATATTTTACTTTTACAACAGGGGTTATGAATCTTATGATACACCAGATGTATATTTAAATAAACCCCTTTTGTAATTTCGGTTAAACTTTATTCATGTTAATTATATTTGTAAATATTTTTTGTTGGACCGGACGGAAAAGAAAAGGAGGAAAGAAGAGAGAGGGATGACCGATGGGGGGGCTAGAGGGGTGATTATAGTAGTGAGGGTAAAATCATGAAGCATCAGAAAGCAACAAGTTTCTGGAGCTTTATAATCACAACTAACAGGTTAGGATGCATGAAAAATCTAAAATGGGCGGGGCCTGTCCACACACAAACATTACAAACACACCTGTTGGCTCCAAAAGTGTTCGCACACAAACAAGTCTACGTGGACATACGACCACTAACATTCACACACGCCTACTTATGCATCCAGACTAACACACGTTGTTAGAGCCATTTTAAACATTCTAAGGTGTTGGTACTGATATGTAGGTCAACTTTGGAGCCCAGCTGTTCTATTGGCTGAAGAGGTATGACGTAGGTGGAGTAGGTTCGTTTTGAGCCATTTTGCGAAGCTGGAGAGCTAGAGAGCGCACTAGTTTTTGACCGTACTTAAAGTTCCTTTGTTTATATGTTGTTTGTATTTACATTTTTGTAACAGCCTTTTTTGGGAATTAAACATTCAAAACGAAGAACTTGGACTGTGTAAGTTCATTAACGAAAGACGCGTCAACTATAAGTTCTGACTCTACAGCTCAAGTGTGTATTTCAGAAGTTAGACGGATCCACACTTACACACGTGAAACATTTCATTCAGTCATGCAAACTGTTTGTGCAAAGATGAGATAGCGCCTGTGCTGGAGTGTTCATGTCCTTCCGGTGTGGATGATGGAATGTAAAAAGAGGGAGAGAACCCAGCCGACCCCCCACCAAGGCCCCCACCACAGCAGCAGTGGCAGCCGGGACCCCCCAACACCCGCACAGCAGATAGAGAAAGAGCTTCAATTGTTTCTTGGTCTTAAATACAATTTTATCAGGAGACACAGCAATAATGGAGGAAGCCACAAAGAATCGAGTCCTCTTGTCCTTCCTGACCCCCCAGAACCAATGGGAAAGCAGAAAGGACTAAAACCGTCTGCTTACCTTGAAGGAGATCTCGTACTGTTCGCCTCCCCAGATCTCCAGACCGGTATCGTAACCCCCCAGCTCCCAGAACCACTTCCTGTCCACGGCAAACAGCCCACCAGCCATCACAGGCGACCTGGTGACACAATTAGACAAAAACAAAGAAGTCTGTGGGCAGCCAAGTGTCAGCAGGAGTTCAGAATCTGAGGACTGTGGAAACCAGGTGGAGGATTTGCTCTCCACATGGGTAGAGTAAATCCTGTCACTCCTGTCAGCTCTGAAGCTTTTAAAAATATTCTTGAAGTGTTTTTAAACAGCACTTCAAAATGATCCGTCATTGAATTCATGAAAAATGTCGGCTGGTTCTCTGTCGATGCTGTCAGCGGGAGTCAGACTTTAGGATAAAACCAGGTGATTCAGGAAAAAAATGGACAGAAAAAGGAGGAATAAGACCCAACATTTAGTGTAAATAGTCCTTTCTATGGCTTTCTTTGAATTAGTTTAGTTCTTTTTTTCAAAGGATGCCTTCTCAACAGTGGTTCCAATCCTTTTTTTTAGGCCACAGGTTTGATGTCACAGTATTTTCACAGACAGGTCAGTACTCGGCTGAAGCTGCCTTTTATTTTTGTTTGAGCTTCTGGTTTCTGGAAAATCAGTTTGTAAATCTAAAATACTACAACATGAAATGTATTTTCAAACGGCAGATTGCAGTTTAAACTTTGTACTCATACGTTTTCTGTAGGACCCACTCAAAGGTGATTTTGATTTTTCCTCAGACGTCAAAGTGGATGTTAAAAAACGGACACCAACTCCCCCCACCTCAAACTTTAAAGTGCGACAGATAAATAAAACAAAACTAAATCACACAACCATCATAAAACTGGTATTTTTTTAATATAATGATAATCCTGTGACTTTAATAGCAGTGTATCTGAAACATGTGCAGGGTGACTCGGTACGTAGGAACAACTGTAACAATGAATCTGCTTTTTAGGGTAAAACTCCTGGTTTTGTCTGTAAATAGCAGATTCACTTTTCCTTAAAGTTGATGACTTTTCTGCTGTTTCCTCTTATCTCCCCAAAGACCTTTGTCTTTTTATTATCTTTAATAGCTTTGGCTTTTAATTAGCTGCTCTAAGAAGGTATTGAATATTTCTAAGACATGTGACCGAGGTGAACGACTGATGTGGAGAACAAAACCCAGTCGTTTTTCCAAATAAAGCTTCCTACAGAATCAGAGAATAAACAAAACGTAAAATATGCAAGTTATGGAGGTTTTTTTGGGGGGGCTTGCAGCTCGGTAAGTGACCCAGAGACTGGTACCGGTCTGTGACACGGCCTGGGGGCCACTGCTCTGAATTGAAATGCTGTTGTGGCATTCAAAGTAAAGCAGTGCACAGGCAAACAAACCAAAGAAAGAATTAAAAAGACGAAGATCTATAGCCCAATATTACAATAGTCTCAATGGGCTTCATACCAGTTATTGCATACAATACGACATGTAAAATGTATATATAGATCTACAGTTTGATCTGGAATCTTCAGATAAAAAAGAACATATTTAGCCATTTAGAAATGAATCAAAGCACAGAGGAGGGGCTAAAGGCTCAGATTGCAGGTTGTTCCTCATATTTTCCATCAACCCACCGCAGAGACTGTGTGTGTGCTGACCTGTCCTGTTGCAGGCAGGACTTGTTATGCTGCTGATCTACATCACTGCTGCTGCACACCTGAGGCAGACAAACTGGGGCAGCAGGTGGAAACACGCAAACGCATGTTCATGTCACATTTCTGATGAAGCTGTTTTGAAAGCAGAGCCAATTATCACCTCACTCCGGCAGGTTCCCTCTCTCCTCCGGGGCAAAAATACCTTTACATATGGATTTAGTGAGAAGGTGCACGACTTCTCAAAGCCTGCAAGAAGGCGAGGCAGCGAGGCAGGTGGTCTGCTGCAGTGGTCCCTGAGGAGGATCAATTAACAATGATCATCATTGGAGAGAAACGCTCTGAAGTAGGGGCGTCCCACATAGGGTCCTAAAACTGGATAGAAGGGCCGGACCAGGAGCAGATGCGTGGAGTGAGAAAAAAATAACATGGAATCTGGATGAAAACATTTGGATTGAAAATTATATTTTAAAACAGAACATTTGAGAATTTTTAGGTTAAAACTTTTGTTCTCATTTTAGAGCCAATTACACCAATGGCTTCATGTATCTCTGTAAAACTTGGAGAAATGCTGCATTCATGTGATGTCTGAATGATGGGAAGAATGAAAAACAACAGATCCTCAAACACCACATGGATGCTGGAGCGGAGGCCCCAAACCTTTTCTAGTGAGGCCACAATAAGTCTTTCTTTAAACTTCTTTGATCTTTCTTTTATTGTAAAGCCATATAATCAAGTTTTATTAATTTATGATCCTTTTAATAAAATAAAAAACTCTATTTATGAAAAAAATGTCCAAATAACTGTGATTTCTAATACAAAAGTCAGGGAAAAATATACTGATACATTAAATAGAAAACATTAAATAGTGGATCCTCTGCCGTCATTTTCCTGCTGAGACTTTGAGGCTGCAGCTCCTCACACGTCTCACAGTTTGCACTAAAACTGAGCAGCTGTGTCCGGCACGTCTGTTCCTCATCCAGTAAAAAGCTCATTTCTATGTCTTCTGCTGCAGCTACGCATATATCTGTGTTAGCTTCTCACCAGAACAGAGTTCCTCGTTTATTACAGGAGTTACGTTCTAAAAATAAACCTGATCGGTGAAATCCACGGAGTCTGATTCCAGACGTTTCATGGCATCAAAACTCCTCACTGCCTAAATACACTTTTCTCAGACAAACATGAACATATTTACCTTTTCTCTTGTTTAAATTCTCAAACCTTCATAGAAATTAAGTCCAGGGTCTTAGAATGAAAACAAAGATCTGATCGATCACAGATTCCTGATCTGATGAGCTCCATGTTTCTGTACAAGAGACACTGAGGAGATTGATTGACAGGGTGTCCAGCCAATCAGGACACAGAACAGGATGTGCTGTTTAAAAAAACAGAATAATTGCTGTAAAATAATGATCTAAACTGGGAAAGATGAACTGTGATGTAGAAAGGAAAGACTGTCTTCTGTTCTGTTTGACAGAGACTTTAGAGGGTTTCAGGTTGGAGCACAGACTGCAGAATGGGGGAAGAAAATGTCACGTCTTGATCGTGTGGCCAGATAAACTAAAAACATGGGTCTCTGATATTGTTCAGTGGGTCGGACCAAACATGGACGGATCCAGGCCGTGGGCCGCAGTTTGCCCACCCCTGCTCTGAAAGCTTTGGGCGCCTCGTGAGCTGTAGGATAGATGGCTGGGAAAAGCCGCAGGGTCACTGCGGCTTAAACAGACTGACACCTTCAGCCTTCTCCAGCACACACTCATCACCAAAGCAGGCTTTCATTTTTAAAACGAAAAGAAACTGTGTTAACCTGGAACCATCTGTTTATTTAAATTCAAGCATACATTTCAGTTTTTTACCATTTAAAATGAAAGAGGTTTTGCATCTTAAATACCTGAGCCGCACCTGTATGTAATTCAAAGTGGTATTCTAACCAAATCAAAGCAGATCTGGATCACGTTTTTCTGAGCTCACAACAAAACCTGGATCCTTAAAAAGAGTCAACTTCCCAGCAAACTAAAACCAAACTAAAAGCTGCTTCTACTCATGTGAGAAGTCCATAACAGAGAGTAAGAGGTCAGGTCCAGATAAAAAGTAACTATAAAGTAACTAAAATTCTGTCCATTTTCCATGGAAACCTTTTTTTTAAACCTTTAACACCAGAAGTGTCACATGCAAGACTTAAATAACACACAATCTGTGACATTTTGAACATCAATCAACATGAATCCGCTGATTCTGACACAGGAAATGACACCTTTGCACCGATATGCAACACTTGACTATCAGAAATGGGATGCGTGGTCACTCACTCAAACGGTTCAGTTGGGTCATCTGTCCTCATCTCTGCAGGGATTGGGATCCGTTTGTAGTACATTTCCCAGTCAAATGCCCCCCGCATGGCGTCCCCCGCCTGTGTGCCGTAGCCAAAGTTGTCATGGTCGATGACGTCAATCATGGGACACACGATGGTCTTCCTGTTCTGGACAATCCGATCTGAAGAAGATATGTGGGCTGATGGTAGATGTTTGCAGGCTGTGTTACAGACAATGTGATGCTGCATCACAGACACAGAAGTTGGCCAACTTGGTAGATGCCTGAAGGAAAATATGTCCCACAGCAAAACATTTTGGAGTCCATCAATGGCTCAGTCATTGGAGTGGAGAGTCTGGTACAGAGGTCAATTCACTTCTTGGTCTTTCTGTTATTATCAACAGTAAGAACTATAGTATAAATTCCAGCTTTTCCAGACATTTAATATTCTCAATTCCAGCAGAAAGATAAGCAAATCCAATGGAAACACCAGATTTTACTGCTGCCTCATAAAATGGACTTCTGTTGGGATTAGGACTCTGAGTGTCATGGTGTGGGGTGGCTCGAGAGCCGGTTGGACCCAGACGCAGAGGCGGAGGCATGAGAATCAGGGGCAAAGGGGTTTAATGCGAAACAAAGGGCGTGTGGCATGGCGTGGCAAGAAACATGGGACATGGCATGACAAGACATGAACAGCATGACAGGAATAACTAATGGACCAACACAGGAGGAAGGCAGAGACAAGACTTAAATACAGACAGGGCAGACAAGACACAGGTGGACACGATCAGGGCTGATGGGGACCAAAGGAAGTAAACTCAAGAAAACAGACAAGACAGGAGACTTTCAAAATAAAACAGGAAACAGAAACAAGACAGAACAAAGACAACAAATTCAAATCATGACACTGAGATTTATTTATGAAACTGTAGCGGACACAGCAGCAGCAGGAGTTTTCGTACGCAATGTTTGACTTTAAGACAAACACACACAAAGTATTCCTAAAGACTGTATCTACTGTAGTTCGGGAGTCTCTATGTTTGTAGTCTATGAACCTCCACTGAAGGTCGTGACTTGTCGGTAGTGACTCAGAGAAGGAAATCCTTCCTCCAAAAGAAAGAGGTTATGATCAGACTAGTGTGGCTCATTAAAAAGAGGTCAAAGGTGAGGCAGAATTTTCTGGAGGTTTGGATGTTATACTTTGGTTCTATGGTAAGAGTTTCAGACAAACTTTGGATAAACATCGTCTCAGTTATCTCTGGCATCCTTTTATCAAAGCTCCTCTCAGTGATGCCAAGATTCTCACTGACTGTTACCCTACAGCCGACCTTTTCCCTCTTAATGTATGAAGAGGTCAAAAGGCGGTAACACAGGTCGCTCCATTTACTGTCAAAAGAGCGACGGCGCCCTGTGGCGGAGCAGGGCCGAGCACCGAGCGCTTATGGAAAGGAAGCAAGTGAGGAAGTGGAAATGTGTTTATGAGAGAGTTCACAGGCTTGAAGAGGAGGCGCTCAAGCCCCCAAGTGGGGGGGGGGGGTGGCTCCAGACTGCTTGATGCTTCAGGGCTGTTGGTGCTCTTGTGGAAAAAGCAATTTAGAAGAAACATGAAGAAAGTTTTGCTCCAACTGCAACAGGAAGACCTTTTGAAAAGCAGAACCATCTTAGGTCCAACTGTCAGGAACTGCTGGTGTCGGACCTAAGATGACAAAACCATGGAGCAACCGGAGGAAGGGCGGAGCAGATGACGACCGCTGTGGGTGATTGACGAGGGTCAACTCAGAACATGACCACAAACACAACTTTAACACCAGAATAAGCCACAGAATCCTCACACCAACTGTGTTCAAAGAAACACACAGACGTCTGAAATTATGTAGATACCACTTCATTTTTCCATTTCATCTGCTAAACGGATCTTTGACACAGCTGGATCAGAATATTCTAACACTAACTGAAACTTCTATTCAGGTAGCAGAAACTTTATATTATATTTACTGTTTTATTATATATATGTATTACATGTTGTATGAAAAGTATTTGATTTTATAAATAATAAATACATAAATTGTCATTTTAAGTAACAGTTAAAACACTACTGAAGTAATGAGTAACATTTTAGACAAAAGTGATTGTTAAAGCTTCAGTCACATGGGCGGGATAAGGTCCATGACCATATATGGGTGCACTGAGTGGTCTACGACCTTGATATCTCAAGCGGGTCACCTGTTTGGCCATTTGTCACCCGCAGACAGCCTGTATCCACCTATAAGAACAGTTGAGACCAACGCTTTCATTTTAATGAATGTGAAATGTCTGGTATGTCTATATATTGTCTTAAAATTGATAAGAATTATTTTTATGAAAAAGTAACATCCATTTGTCTTCAGAGTATTTGGAAACCACACGGTTTTCACCGTATTTGTGAATACGGTATATTATTTTTAAACAATATTGACACATTTTGCTTTTAATTAAATAGATTGCATATAATCCCTTCTGAAATGTTGTTTTCACCATGCTGTGCATCGTTTGATAAGCGTGGTTGGGAAAGATGGAGGACAGTACAAGTCTGTTCCTCAGAGGCCGTTATTCTCTGAAAGGTCTTGGATGTCCTATGCAGAACCAGTTCTCCACATCTCCCTGAACACTCAGAAATCCCAGAGATGTGGATGGACTTGACTCCTTTCTAAGCTGCAGCTAGAATGAAAGGCTGGTTCAGACGGCTGACCTGCATGGTGTGTTCAGTCGATTTTCGGTCTTCTGTGCTGAAGTGCAGCTCTCAGAGGGCTTCAGGACGCCGAAGAGATTTAACTTCAATCTCAAAAACTTTCTTTGGAAGCTGTTCTTGTGAATGCAACACATCAGTAAGGAAAGTAAAGACAAGATAGAAAAGGTGAACATCTTTCAGGAAAAACTCAAACACCTTGTCTTTCTTTGTGGGTGTCTGGTTTTCTATCTCGGATGCTAAGGTGCAGAGAGAAAAAAATCAACCTCTCCGGCATGATCACGAGATGCTCATCATTTTTCTAAGAAAAGACGAGTAGAGAAAGCATAAAAATGGTTCCCAACGTTTGTCTTCTTCAAAAAATCAATCTGTGGAAGGATTTTAAAGCTCAAAGGAAACATCTACAGACAATAACTTCTGCAAAAACGTGACCCGCATGAACGACAGGCCTGATGGACGCCATTTTGATGTGAGTGTGTGGTCCTTACCCAGCAGGGGGGGCAGCCAGTTGACATTAGCCTCACAGTGAGAGTCCAAGAAGGTGATGACCTCTCCTTTGGCGGCCCCAGCGCCCAGCAGGCGTGTCCTTATCAGGCCCTCCCTCTTTTTGGTCCTCAGGATCCGAACCTTCGGAAAGCGCTTCATGTACTCCTCCAGCGCCACCATCAGGTGTTCTGAAAAGATGTCAGAATTTCTGTCAGAGTCTGAAGAGCATCGTGGACTTGACCACATGATTAGCTGCACAAAAACACCAATCATAGCATGTTTGGTGACAATGTTCAAAGAAACAAAATGTCAGCCAATGCAGCACTTATACCACCTCAAACATGGCAGTGGGTGTGTGATGATTTGGGATCGTAGCTACTGAAGCTGGACAACCTGCAGTCCCTGAAGTGAGCTCCATGAGAACCTCTGGAGATTCTGAAGGTATACAGGAAGTCCAAACCCCAACAGGTCTTCAGGTCCGGGTCTTTTTTGTTTCCCAAACTCCTTAGCAACTAACATTAGTCAAAAGCTCATGACAGAAAAACAAAAAGGAAAAACGTGGAGGCACAAGTGGTCAGATGTCTAGCAAAGTCCACAATCTCTCACCATTCTCTAACCCCTAAAAGACCAAATGTGAATTCTTTCCCTTCCCCTCTGGCTCCTCCCCTTTGCTCCAACTAGAGGGGCATTTGAAGCTGTGGTGAACCAAAATCCTATTTTTCTGTCCAGTTAGTTTAGGAAATTCCTCTTCCACGTGGTAAAGCAGAGTGAAAGTGTATGATATTCACCTGCTGCTTTAGTCAGAACAGCAGGTGGAAACTGTCCAAGTCCAGGAACACTTTGCAACAGAGCCCCATTTTTCTTTAGAGTAAAATGAAATCGCAGGAGCTGTCAGGGCTTTCCAAAGATGACATACGACTGAGACAGTTTCTTTACAAACAGACACAATGCTGCCTGTGTGAAGACGAGCAGAGATTGACCGACCTTTTCCCTTCATCCTTTAGATGCTAGATTTAATTTCCTGCAGAGTCTTCTTTGACAGAATTTGAGAGAAGGAGCTTTGAAAGGCTTTCCTTTAAAAAGCGGGACGTGACCTACAGCCATACGGGGGAAACCGTGAACGGTAATTGCTTCTATTTTTTATATTGCATAGCTGAGAATAAAGACAGAACAACTGTAACAGAGTGAAAAATAATGAAAGCGAAATGAAAGCTAAACATAATGAGTGTTCTCCGTACTTAAAATAACCCGTAGTCCTTGGTTCCCCCCCCCTCCACGCTGCTATCTGAGGCTGAAGGAAGGAAACGCTTTTTATCATTGAGAGATATTGTAAAAAAAATCATGTATTCAGACCGCAGCATTTTTCTCGGTCATCGTTTAGGCAATGAGTTCTTTTATTTCATGCTATTTCTTTAAACTGTTGATATTTTTCAGCAGTTCTCAGACGATCATCTTGCCTGAATGGGGTTGATCAAGAAAACATAGAATTTCTCATTTTTATCACCATGTCTCCAATAATTTCAGTAAAAAAATGGGCCAATTAACACGTGAAGGCTGTTGCCTTCTGATCTTCATGTCAGATCAACAGTCTGACCATAAGGCGGTGAGGCAGGACTGGAACCAGTGTTTCTTTCTCTTAGATTAGAGTCGCATTTGGTTTCTTCTGTTTGAACCCCATTAGGATCTCTCTGGCTCACTCCTCAACCCAAACCCAGGATCTGCTTACAGCAACCTACTTCCCCGTTTTATTTGTTGTTCCTTCTTTACATTGTCTTTTACTGAACTTTAATCCTGCTTTTAACTGTTGCGCCTTAGTCCCAAATGCCCTCATGGGTGGATGCAGGCTGTCTGCAGGTGTAAAATTGTCAAACCTGTACGGGGCATGCTGGTGACCCGCACGAAATATCAAGATGGTAGACCGCTCGGTGCCCATGATGGGAGCCATAGGTCAAAGAGAACACTTACACAACATGTAATGGTAAGTAAGGGGGAAAGTAGGTGACATGTAGACATATTGTGCAGATTATTTATTTTTTCAACCGCTGAAAACCTGCAGACGGAGCCCGTCAGTGCTGTTCATGTGATACGACAGCATCACCCGTAGTTATAAATGGATGTAACCTCCATTATCCTTACGGATACTTCTTCATACACTAACCACACGTACAACAATGGTATGTTCCATTGTCATGACGGAAGAACCCTAAGGGAATTGCAAGACATGCCTGCGTGCCCCTTAGGATGCAGCCGCTCCTCTCTACAGCCCTCCACGGGCCCGGACTACCCAAAGAACCACAGAACCCGTACGGGTCAACCCCCCATATGGATGCATGTGACAGAGGCTTAAACTGTCCTTGAGTGACTTGAACGGGGCTCAAGGTCAGACGCATCATCGTCAACCTTAACAGCTGATTTTATGTTCTGTACAATGAGAGAAGCCCATTAAGACAACTGTCTTGTAATATTGGGCTAAATAATTCAAACTGAAGTGAACTTTGTGTTCCTCTGAACTCCCTCCTAACTCACCTTCTGCAAACATTTCAGACCCAAACAGTCCAGACTTTGTTTTAACCGTTAAAAATGCAAAGCTGAAGGTTTTCTTCCCCCAACGTTGCTGCTGTTTTGTTAACTAAACTTTATACCACTTGATGTAGAAATTTTTGAATGGGATGCCTCTTGACCCCCCCCCCC
>CM074497.1:8319769-8356462 GCA_037389245.1 Oryzias sinensis
TGTTTGTGTGTCTGTGTATGTTTTTGTGTGTGTGTTATTTTGTGTCTTTTTGTCTGCTGGGGATTTTTTTTATCTGTTGTGTTTTCATTTGCATATTTTTTTATTTGTTTGTGTGTCTTTTGTGTGTGGAATGTGTTTGTGTGTTTTTTCTGTTTGTGTGTGTGTTTTTGTGTGTCATTAACCAGCAGATCTCCTCAGAGTGTCATTTAGTCGTTTCAAGCGAAGTGTGGACCCCCCCATCCCTGACCCCCCACCCCCACTCCCCGTGGATCTTCTTGATGCACTTCAGATTCTTGCAGATGAATTTTAATTTGCTTCAAATCGGTCGTGTTCAGTCGACGGGGTGAAATCTGGCCGCTGGTCCAGACACGCCGACACCGACGCCGTGACGGTTCAGACACTTGAAGGCCCCCCCGGGGGCCGTGCTATCAATAACCGCATTTGCACTGAAGGAGTTTCTGCAGAAAGAGCAATTTCCTCTCCTCCTTCTGCTTCAGTAATGGCCTGGAATTGATTTTGGGTGGAAGGAAAACTGAGACAGATGAAAGTTGAATTTCCCAAGAGAACCGACAAAACATGAAAAGAACTTTTTCTACTTTTTCCTCTCCATGCCTGTAAACAAAAGAATAGGCGACACCTTAACCGCTGCAGGACGCTGCACCTGAAAAGTTGCACTCCTCTACAAGTGCTTCATGCAGTTCTGCCCGGTCACTTGGGGGTTGGATCATCCAGTCTCTGCTTCAGCTCGTCCCAGTGGGGTTCAGGTCAGAGTATTTGCTGGCCATACAGTATGAGGCCACGCCCACTTCTTTAAGTCCAGCTGTGACAGTTCTGGCATCCTGTGATGGGGCATTATCATCCCTGAACGGGAAGTTGGGGGTGTTCTGGTGGAAGAGGATGGTTCTATGATGTCCATGAGGTCAGAACCTGCTGTGACTGGACCATCTACAAGAACCAAAGTTTTTTTTTCCTGATTGGTGATGCCTGCCCAGACTGTTGCAGCTCCTCCACCAAAGCCAACCCTGGGGAAACTCTGCCAGTACGTTGTGTGTCTTGATGCAAGTCTGCTGATGACACTCACCAAGTTCACCTGCAACACCTGACTGTCGACTACCGAGCTGAAGACGCCATGGTCAGCTGGTGCTGCTCGTCTGATAAGCGCTGTCATGTGTTCACGGCTGTTTGCATGATGAACTTTGAATGACTTACGGACTAAATCAGATTTTTAGACTCAAGGAATGATGGCATTGATATCATACTGGAAATGTTTTTAATATTTTTTTTTTTTAGAATTTCTAATTCTCTGCTTGACACTCAGCATTAAGGGGTTGGATTGGGGGTTAAAATGGTGTGTGACAGATAATGACACTTTAACTTTTTTTTTTTAAACGAACTTAGTTTAATATTCCGAGTTTAAATCTGAGGATTTTTTGTGCTGTTTCGACATAAAATAACCTAAAATTATAGACACAGAGTTTCTAACTTTAGCCAAGCAGTATGAGGGGCCCCAGAGTGTTGTTTCGACCTCCCACTCTCATTCAGGCACGCTGACGATTACCTCGCATAAATAATAGAGCGGCGGTGCATAAACACAAGCTGCTGGTTTTTCTAAACATGAAAAGGAGTCATGAGCGCGGAGACGGTGAATAAGTAATGAAGCATGAGCAGCTTCTTGTTTTTCAGCTGGAACTGTGAGGATTCTTCTCCTTCTACGCAGTCTGGATCCGGAGCTTCATCGTGATGATGGAGTCATGCATCGCTTTCATTTCCATCTGCTGGAAGGGGAGTTTGCAGTTCATACATCTCTGGCATTTAAGAACGGCTGCAATAAGGTGCAGAGCAGCACAGTCTGTTGACCTACTGAATTCAAACTCCCAAGTATCATCTTCTAATAAAAAGTGGGCATTGATTACCATGGAAACCAGCAGAACAACCTACAAAAAGGCTTATGTGCTTCTTAACCCGACTGCAAAGAAATGATTATGGAAGAAATGGAGACTGAGGAGAGGTTTGCAGAAAGTGCTATAGCCCTTAAATAAATGGGTCAGACGGTTCTCAGACCAGATTGATGGTGGAACCATTTTTCATGTTCTCCTCAATCATGTCTTTGTGTCTTCATCCCCCTTTTCTTTTCCACAGCCCAAAACATGAACATTTGATTTAATTCTTCAAGAATTTAAGAGCAGACTTTGAGTTCTACAAGCTCTTCCTGACCCGATCAGACGGTTCCACCCATCGACTGCATCTGAGAACCGGACTGAGTGAGGGTGACGTCATCCACAGGAAACGGTTTAGTCCCTACTCCAACCAAATTAGGTCAAATCAGTCACCATCTTTTTATAATATAGACGCCACCATGTTGGAGCCAGACGTCAATCAGGAGTGAGCTTGCTGGAAGGCCACACCCACCTAAAAGCGGGTCACACGAATTCTGTCAATCAAACGTTATGAATGTTGGACGTGGGGGCCAGTGGGCTCCACCTACTTTATTTGAGGAATGGTCAGTTCATAACTTGAATAACTACTTGAACTACAGAAAAAATATTATGGAAATAAAGAGGATTATCAAGAAGAAGTTAAAAAAAAGTATCAGAGCCAGAATGTTTTTCCTGACCAGTAGTTACTATTTATTTTTCTGGGAGCCGGTTTAGCTCGTGCTGGTTTGTGGCGCCTTCCGTCCGTGAAACCAGGGTTTGAATCCGGGCTGCTCCCTATTTCCTTCTCTGCTTCTGTGCCGGTCCCAAGCCCGAATAAATTGAGAGGGTTGCGTCAGGAAGGGCATCCGGCGTAAAACATTCCCAAGTTAACTGTGCGACTCGTCCTCAAAAAGAGAGAATGTTTCGCTGTGGCGACCCCTGATGGGAAAAGCCGAAAAAGAGAGAGGGAGAGAGATACTATTTATTTTTCCATAGAAGTCTGTGGACTTTGGAGACTAACGTTGGCCAGTTTTACTTGGTACTGTCCACGATAACGTAGGCAAACTCGTTAAAGGTATTTATACTCTTCAAACCTGATGACTTGCTTGTCTCCAGCATTTCATTAGTTTGGTATTTTATTGATGGGGAACTTCGAGATTTAGTATTTTTTATGTATATAAGGCTTTTTTTCCCAATGCAAAGTCTTTGTGAAGATGCTTGCATCTATATAATACATTTGTGGTCTGTGGTGAAAGGCAGGTAAAGCCCCCTAAAACCCTCAACAAGATAAACAACTATATTGTATATTGCTCCATTTCTTAATGGAATATAGCTTTATTTATTTT
The DNA here is from genome assembly GCA_037389245.1 of Oryzias sinensis. Lineage (NCBI taxonomy): Eukaryota > Metazoa > Chordata > Actinopteri > Beloniformes > Adrianichthyidae > Oryzias > Oryzias sinensis. Next base: position 8,323,032 of record CM074497.1, read on the forward strand.
TGCTTTAGAAAGTTAAAATGGAGTAAAAACGTTGTATTTTTCAGACTGAAGTAACGTATTTGTATTTGGACTGCAGTAATGGCTGCCCTGGCTTTGAATCCGCAGACATGGAAATGACAATTTTCTGGATTGAGTTTACTCACCGCCGTCGCCTCCTTAAAAAGCTAAAAATAGTTTCTGGCTAAATGGGGTGAAATGCACATGACTGTATTGGGGCGATTCCCTTGCAATGGCATTGTGACCAATGCTGTGCGATTACAAATGGCCATGAAGTATCAGCGGGGTGTCAGACCTCTCCTTTTCCTGTTCAACATAAACATTACATTTAATTCAATTCAATTCAATTCAATTTTATTTATAAAGCCCAAATTCACAGCAACAGTCGTCTCGATGGGCTTCGTATCGGTAATTGAAAAAGTAAAACATCAAATCAAAAGGATCATGAATACATAGAATTCAATAGGAAAATACTAAATTGAACTAACAAACTGACTAAACTAAACTGGACATCCCTGCCCTTAGACCCCCCCCCCCTTTGCGCTGCATGCATCACATGACGCCTGAGTCTAAATGTTCTGCGGCAAAACAAAAACACCTGATCATACGTTTCTGTGCATATTCCGATCAAAAATTTCCTTTAATTTGTTTTTAAAAAAAAGGTTTTTTGGTTCTTCATGTTTGTGTTTGTCACACCAGGTTCTGGTTTCTCGTCATCTACAGCTGTCTTCATTTAGCTAATTAACCTCATTCTTTTTAAGAGTCTGGTTTCAGTCAGGTCATCTGCTTTGTGAGCTTTCTGCTGCTCTTTACTGCATGGTTTTGTCGTGTCTTTAGTCTATTTATTAATGAAAATTCTGTCACCAGCCTGGTCTCTTTTGATTTTTGGCTCCTCACACATGATGTTGTTTATCCAGCCTCAAAAATCATTGTTTTAAAAAACAAAGATTCAGTTCCACCAGAAACCCCCCCCCCCCCCCAGCTGTGTCCCACTCAGAATCACATAATTAATGAACTTGTGTGATTAAAAACAGCAGATGTTTCATTCAGAAACTTCCATTTCTGTGTTTTTCCAATGTTAATGGAAATTCTGCTATCTGTTTAACCCCCAATGAACCTGCAGGTTTTATTTTATTAAACTAAATGGAAACAACTTTGATTTAATGAAACAAAATGAATTTAGCTATGCATAACAACAAACCACAAATGTGTGTTTTTGGGGGGGTCAAGCATCTCTAAAGTTGTTAATCTCACAACCATCGCTCCTCCCAACAACAACCAAACCTAAAATATCCATTCAAAGACGTCCAGGAATGAGTTTGAATGCAGTTTTTTTGCTTATGCTCTGCACTCCCACCTGGATGCAGGTGACATTGATCTTCCTTTTTATTTTATTTTTTTTAACTTGTTCCGTCCAACAACTGGACAGATGAGAGCTGAAGGCCTTTTGTGTTGGACAGGTGATGTTGATCTTTCTGTCAAAGCCAGTTTGGTTTCAGCAACATTTTTGATCAGAATTTGCTTTCAGATGAAGAAAGATGTTCCAACAAAATTCATTTTGAAGAAAATAAAATGCAGATTTTAGGGATGATGAAAAAGATGATGCAGTAGCATTCTCAGATTCTTGCTGTCTGTGAAGGAGACAGAAAGGTCAGAGGTCAGACTGTCAGAGCTCTAACTGTGGTCATCAGCGGCCATCATGGACCGCATGGGGTCAGCAGGAGACGAGACTTAAAGGATGGGAACCTTTCACAGAACCAAGATGAAGTTTGAGATGAAGAAACGACCTGCTGGTCCCCGCAGGACCTGCTGGTCCCCGTAGCACCTGCTGGTGGAGGAGCCTCAGGCTTTTCTTTCAGCAGGAAGCTGCTGATGCTCAGTAAACATAAGGAATCAAAAACCCATTAAAGATTCCAGCAGCGCTGAAAAGCCCTCAGCTCCGAAGCCACAGGTGTCCCCCCCTGCTGCCCTTTTCCATAGATGTGCTCTGCGCCTCCACAGCGATGGTCGCTCACCAGGTGGTCATTTCATTCAACCAGGACCTCCGTGAAGGGGCAGCCCCCTGCAGGCTTTCCCATGCATGCCATTAAAGGTTTTTAGGGACTCCACCACAGAGACCATCTTCCTAGCTACTACTTTGACACAATCTAAAGTTCCTTTTTTTTCTTCTTCTTCTTAAAGTTCATGAGAACCCACAGATCTCATGCCTTTGGATTCTCTGTTCGGACCAAACAACAGAAAAATGGAAGGTCACCTTCTTCTGCCTCTGTCATTCAGTTTGGGTTTCTCTGAGAACGCCTTTTGAGCTCATCTGCATGTGAGCAAACAGCTTCAGTTATCCACAGACATCCATCTGAGCACAGAGCTGCTGGTTCTACTCCGTTCATGGACCTCCTCTGTCCAGAAAACAGTGTTGTCAGCACAAGAATGGTCACCTAAAGGGAAGCGGCAGCTCCCAGAGGAGGAGTGGTGGTGGTGAGAAGTCCTGCTCTTCTGCTCCTCAGGAGCCTGATTGGCTTGATGATGTCCTTCCAGCTGGGGCGGTGGTCCCTGAGGCATCTCGCTATGGTCTTCAGGGCTTGGTCCCGTTTCCAGCGGGTTCCTCCTGTTGCTGCTTGACTCCAGGCGTTCACCTGCAGAGCAGAGGGACCTGGCTGGAGCGTCACCTGTTCCTGACATGCAGAGGTTCAATCAGCCACACCTCCAAACATCACACTGAACTCTTTAAACAGAAACTTAAGAAGTAACAGGTTACTTTGTAATCCAGTCAAAAGTAGATATACACAGATGTCTATCAGGAATTTTCTTTTTAGACCACATTTTCCTGCAGGTTCATCAGATTACAGAAAACCAAAGGATAAAATAAACACCAATAAACACTTTCAGCTCTCAGCTTTTTTAGCGTCAAATCTGTTATTTGTTTAAAGCAGATAAAACAGTATTTTAAACGCTTCACTTTTAATTTATAGTCATTGAATGCACCCTGTGGTTAAGTGTATCTTCTGTTGAGTCAACCAAAGAAAACTGCTGACAGAAGTATCAGATGAGATCTCCAAAAGCTTTCTTTAAAGTTCAAATGTTTGATATAAAGGATGATTTATGATTCATTACCTTCCAGTAAATAGAAAGCCTGCATGTTTGGAGGGTAGAAACAAATGTTCTGCTCTTTTTTAGGACATGCGCGGGGATCTTTCCCCTCTCAGAGCTGCAGGCAGTCTGCTTTTATTTTCCAATTCTTTGCCTCATTTCCCAAACTTTGATTTAGTGCAGAGAGAATTGAAACAAGTCCCGCTCGCTCATCTGGTTCCTCAGCCTCACAAATGAGGGTCCATTAACCAACGTTCCTCCAGGTGCTGCTGGAGCTTTTATTCAACTTTCATCCATTAACCAGGAATAATTGAAGAAAAATTAAAGATAGAAGTGTTTAAATGGCCGAGAAACTATCAACACACAACGTCCGACTAAATTAGGACGTCCTGAAGACGTTAGACACCAGAGAGGAACATTTAAAATGTTTATTTTTCAGCTCAGGTGACCTGAATAGACTCATCTGAGATCCTAAGCGGTCGGTTTGGTCTGAAGCACTGATCTGTGTTCCACAGTTTGCATCATAACTTGCACCGCTTAAATCCGGTTTTCTTTTGTGCAAATAAAAAGTGTTTGGAAAAACGTTAAAGCACCAAATGATTGGAACAAACACTGGGAACATGTAGAAAAGCTCTTCATCTAAATCTGAAAAATATTCTCCATTTAACTTTTGGTTTGAACGGTATGTTGAATGGGGCTGGACCCAGAAACAGGACAGAAACTGTAGTAGGATGAAGTCCTAGTTTGTATTGAGTCCCAGTGGTGGTAGTGTCTGACTCTTAGTCAATGAGTTAATCATTGATAACAGCCTTAGTCTTTTAGCCTTAACAGAAACCTGGCTCCAACAGGATGACTATGTTAGATTGAATGAAGCAACCCCCCCCACTTATGCTAACTATCAGAAATCCAGGATTTCAGGGAAAGGAGGTGGTTTGGCAGTAATATCACAGTCTAGCTTACTTCTCAGCCCTAAAGTTAAAAATGCTTATAACTCCTTTGAAAGCATCATATTGTCTTTAAGTCACCCTAACAGGAAAACTGGAAAACCTGTTTTACTCATAATTATTTATCGCCCCCCCGGCCCATATTCAGAATTTTTAACCGAGTTTTCCGACTTCCTATCGACTATTGTCTTAGATTCTGATCAAATTATAATATTAGGGGATTTTAATATTCATGTTGATGACCCCAGTGACTGCCTAGGAAATGCTTTTGCAGCTTTATTAGATGATGTTGGTTTCACCCAAAGTGTGAATGAACCCACTCACTGTCATAAGCACACCCTGGATCTTGTTCTAACCCATGGGATAGAGATCAGCCAGCTGAGTGTCCTTCCTCTTAACCCCATCATCTCTGATCACTTTATGATTACCTTCCAGTTTACACTGGAACATCCTTCTGCCCCAGTGAATAAGAAACAGCTTAGAAGAACCTTAACTGACCGTTCTGTGTCTGAGTTTAAACACACAGTTCAGCCAGTACTTAGTGATATTCTGAGAAACTACTCTGAGTCCAGCTCCCATAGTATCAGTCCTAGTATAAATGACCACTTTGTTAATGATGCCTTACAAGCCCTCAGGAGTACACTCGATGTTGTTGCCCCCTTGAAACCTAAGTTCGTCAGACAAAACCGAGTAGCACCGTGGTTTAACGCTGAAACTCGTTCTCTTAAACAAGAAACCCGTAAGTTGGAAAGAGAATGGCGCCGCTCCGGTTCAGAGCAGTCTCTGGATATCTGGAAACATAGCCTATTAAATTATAAAAAAGCTCTGCGTAGAGCTAGAAGCCAGTACTATTCAACCTTAATATCAGAGAATGGAAACAATCCAAGATTTCTTTTTAGCACTATTGCTAAATTAACTCGCAGTCAGAGCTCAGTAGAACCACATGTTCCTGTTTCTCTCAGCTCTGATGATTTTCTTACATTTTTCGATAGTAAAATCTCAAATATTAGACATAAGTTAAATCAAGTTATTCCTACAATCAGCCCAGAACAGGCTGAAGTGGTAGAAATGGAGGCATCCATAGAAACTTCTGTAACATTGGACTGCTTTACTGCTGTGGATCAAGCGGAAATAACATCAATTATTACGTCCTCCAAATCCTCAACGTGTCTGTTAGACCCAATTCCCACTAGACTTTTTAAAGAAACTTTTCCCCTAATCAATGATCCCATATTAACAATGATAAATGCCTCTCTGGAAACGGGTTACGTGCCACAGTCTTTTAAATATGCAGTTGTTAAACCTCTCCTGAAAAAGCCCAGTTTGGATCCTAGCGTGTTGGCCAACTATAGACCGATATCAAACCTGCCCTTTATTTCTAAAATCCTAGAAAGAGTTGTAGTTAAGCAGCTTTACTGCCACCTACAGGACAACTGCCTCTTTGAAGACTTTCAGTCGGGGTTTAGACCCCACCACAGTACGGAAACTGCACTAGTTAGAGTCTCTAATGACTTGTTATTGGCCTCAGAAAAGGGTCTACTTTCTATTCTGGTCCTGTTGGACCTCAGTGCAGCCTTTGACACTATCGACCACAGTATTTTACTCCATAGACTAGAGCAGGACATAGGGATCAGAGGATCTGATCTCCAGTGGTTTAAATCCTATCTGTCCGATAGGTATCAGTTCGTTAATGTAAATGGACATTCCTCTCAGTGGAGTCCCTCAGGGCTCAGTCTTGGGACCGATCCTGTTTACGCTTTATATGCTACCCCTAGGAAACATAATCAGGAAACACAGCATTAATTTTCATTGTTATGCCGACGATACGCAGTTGTATTTATCCATGAAGCCTGACCAGAATGACCAGATAGAGAAACTGAACGCTTGCATCAGTGACATCAAGACCTGGATGACAATTAATTACCTCCTCTTGAACCCAGAAAAAACTGAGGTCATTATACTTGGACCTAAAAACCTCAGAGATGCTCTGTCTGCTCAGATAGTCTCCCTGGATGGCATAAGTATAGCCCCCAATTCCACAGTTAGAAACCTTGGGGTTTTATTTGACCAGGATTTATCATTTAAGGCTCACATATCTCAGGCGTGTAGAACTGCCTTTTTCCATCTGCGGAATATTGCTAAGATCAGAAATATACTTTCTAAGAGTGATGCTGAAAAACTCATTCATGCATTTGTTACGTCGAGGCTGGATTACTGTAACTCCTTGTTAGCAGCGTGTCCTAGGAGTTCCTTAAGAAGTCTCCAGCTTGTTCAGAACGCAGCAGCTCGATTGTTAGCTGGAACTAGCAGAAGAGATCACATCACTCCTGTGTTAGTTTCGCTCCATTGGCTCCCAGTTGATTCCAGAATCAAGTTCAAGATCCTCCTGTTAACCTCTAAGGCCTTACATGGAATGGCCCCGTCCTATATTAAGGACCTCATAGTCCCTTACCATCCAATGAGAACACTTCACTCACTTAATGCAGGACTGCTTGTGGTTCCTAGAATTAGTAAAAGTACGGTTGGAGGTAGAGCGTTTAGCCACCAAGCCCCTGTCTTATGGAATAAACTCCCAGCTCATGTAAGAGAGGCCGACTCAGTTTCTACATTTAAAGTTAGACTGAAAACATTCCTCTGTGGACAGGCTTATTGTCAGACTAGTTAGTATTCAGAGATTATTTAACTTAATGTTAATGTGTTTAAATTAAACTTAACTATTTCTTTTAAAAGGCTGCTAGAAGTTGAAGCTGGGGTAACTATGGTGCACTGGGGTTCTGTCTTCTTTTCTTTTCTACTTCTACCCTTCCTCTCCTCCATTCCTGATCATCATTTATCATTTAGTTCTCCATGCCTCTGTTTGGTGCAGTGCGATTCATGTATTGTCCCTCTTTTCCTCTCCCCTCTTGGGGAGTGGGAGTGCTTCCAGACTCCAATTGGCTCATCCGTGCTCCAGTTCCTGACCGTCTACCTCGCCTTTGCTCCCGCTCCTACACCTGGCTGTGGTTCCTGTCTCTGGCTCGTCCCTGCTCTGTACCTGACCGAGTACCTCGTCTCTGCTCCTGCTGCTGGCTGTGGTTCCTGTCTCCAGCTCGACTCGCGCCTTTGACTGTCCCCACAACCACGACTGGATGAAGCTCGTCTGCTGGACTTTATATATGTAGTTGTAGATTTAGATAAGTTAATTCTTCTCTAAGAGTTCTGGTACATCGCCTGTCCGTCCTGGGGGAGGATCCCTCCTTCATGTGGGCACCCCTGAGGTTTCTTCGTTTTTTCCGGAATCCGTTTTTTTTGGGAGTTTTTCCTTACCGCGAAGGGGGGTCTAAGGGCAGGGATGCCAGTATAGCTTAGTCAGTTTGTTAGTTCATTTTTGTATTTTCCTATTGAACTCTTTGTATTCGTGATCCTTTTGAGTTCATGTTTTACTTCGAAGCCCATCGAGACGACTGTTGTTGTGATTTTGGGCTATACAAATAAATTGAATTGAATTGAATTGAATTGACTGTGTGAGTGAATGTGTGTGTGACTGGGTGAATGGGTCTGTGACTGTAAAGCGCTTTGTCCTTGTAGGAAGAAAGGCGCTATATAAGTATACGCCATTTACCATTTACCATTTAGATGGTTCAGCCTCAGGAGAGATACGTGGCTTGGATGGATGACCAAATGGATGAGCTGCTGTTCTGGTGGAGGCTGTGAGACCTGAGGATTCTTGATCATTATTCATCATTTAGTTCTCCATGCCTCTGTTAGTCTGCTGGACTTTAAACATGTAGTTATAGATTTAGATAAGTTAATTCTTCTCTAAGAGTTCTGGTAAATCGCCTGTCCGTCCTGGGGGAGGATCCCTCCTTCACCCCTGAGGTTTCTTCGTTTTTTCCGGAATCCGTTTTTTTTAGGAGTTTTTCCTCACAGAGACGGGGGGTCTGAGGGCAGGGATGTCCAGTTTAGTTTAAACCGTTTGTGAGTTTAATTTAGTATTTTCCTATTGAATTCTATGTATTTACGATCCTTTTGAGTTCATGTTGAACTTTTTCAATTACTGATACGAAGCCCATCGAGACGACTGTTGTTGTGAATTTTGGCTAAACAAATAATACTGAATTGAATTGAATTGAATTGGAGATTGGTGTCCCGTTGGATAACAATTTGATTTTGAGTGGAGACACTCACCTGAATAAACCATTCAAAACCAGACCGGACCACTCAGTGGAAACGAGGCTTTATCGTCATTATTTTAAATCTTTTTTACAGATATGAAATTGGTCTGAGTAATTTCTGCTGCAGCAGTTTCGATTTCTACATACAATATAAAAAGCAGACATCAGTTCATGTTGTGCTGTAAAAACTTTCAGTCACATTATGGTGACGCTGCTCCTCTGGGGTTTGTTTCCTTTCAAATACTACTGTATTCATCATTCTTCGTACTGGTCACAGGGAACAGAAACTTGTTCAATGCTCAAAAATCACCAGTGACCTCTGCAGCCCTGGAGCCTACCATCAAAAGATGACCATGAAGTTCCAGCTGTTGACTGCAGTCGCCAGAAGGTAGAGTCGCATTTTTAGTTTTTGGATTTATTTGCAAACATGCTGTGATTTGCAAGAAACCTTTATTACGAAAACCGGGAATTGAACCTGTGACCTTGCAACAAGAGGTTAACCATCGTTCCTCTGCTCTACCTTAGTGTTTGAGCTTTAATTCTATGAGACTACACACAAAACTTTCTGATAATCTGTCATAAAATATTACAGTTTGCTGAGAGTTTGTAATTAAAAAGCCATTTCAGTTTTTAACGTGTTACTAAAAGCACAAAAAGGTAACAAAGCTCTTGGAAAAATCAAAAACGGACAAAAAGGTCAGTAGTTTAAAATCAGTCTTGTCATCTCTTGTCTTGGGTTTGCTCTTTGACTTTCATTTGGAATGGTTGTCAGTGTCTCACCAAATGCCAGTACAAGCTGTTTCTCTTAATTAGTTCTGGGCAATAAATTTCCCATTTGTTCATCTGGGTGAAATTGAATACAGCAGCATCAGAAATGAACAGAAGGAAATTAGCATTTTTCACCCATTTTCATGTGAGGAAAAGGCTGTGGCTGCAGAAGGTGAACCGCGGAGCCTGAGATGCTCCGTCTCCTCTGCAGGATGACGGTATCAGAGGAAACCTGATTGACTCCGTTTTCAGCCAGCAGCCCCTCTGGAAACAAGGTGCACATTAATCAAGCGATGGCGCTCGGCTAATACGTAGAGAGCTGTCTGACCCCGCCTCTTCTCAGCACCTCGCTCCTCTAAAAATGAATCTGAGCGCTCAGTGGAGCATACCAAAGGCTTTTCATCCATCACCTCATTGTTTTAGTAGGTAAAGGAAGCATCTACTGTCTGAAGTCAAACATTGATTCTTGCAGGAAAGTTTCAGAAATCTTCCTTACAGGATGAAAACAGATGGAATCAAACCGTTTTCCTCTTGAATTTGTTGAGCGTGAGCTCGGCCAAGAAGAGCCATTGCTGTTGCTCGTGAATGTCTGGCCCCGCCTTCGTACATCTGTGAGTCCATCTGCTCAGCGCACCAGCCAAGTTCCTCCAATCCAACTAGCAGAAATCATTCAGAAATCGCGTTACATCAAACGAAAAGGTCGGGGGGGGGGCATATCTGAGTCAAAGGAGGCGTGTCCTTCTCACAGATGAACCGTCGACCTTTTCTGCCTTTGATTCTACACTTTGACTGTTTTTTCTTTTTGTTTGGACTCATTTCCTAAAATTTGCTGCTGTCTTTGAGATGGAACACCAGGACAGATCTTCACTTCCTGATGCAGGTATGTGAGCCTCTGTGGCCGTAGAAGGAGAGTTAGTTACATCTCTAGCTATGGTTCTATGAATCCCTGATGACCACCAAAGTTCTGGGTCCCTCGGGTTCCTTGCGTTCTTGAGAAAAGAGTCTGGAAGCGTTCTCCCGGTTCCACATGACTTTATAGCCTCACTGGGGTCACCGGGAGGTCACAGGTGACTTAACTGTCAGTGAATTCTCAAACTGCACATGTCCAAGAAGGATCATGGCGGTCAGGATGGATGAAAAAGAACTCACTAAAGTATTTTTTGATCTCACAATTTACAGAAATCTGTACAGAGATAGCTCTGGATCTTCTCTGGATCTTTTCTGGATCTTCTTTCCAGCCAGGTTTTTCTTTATAATTTCAATTCAATTTCATCCGTAGAGCCCAAATTCACAACAACAGTGGTCTCAATGGGCTTGGTACCAGTAATTTAAACTACCAAACACGGTAATTGTTCCAGAAACCTTGTAACCTGACCTGACAGGGATTCAGGGGTTTCTGAAGATTTCGATTATTTGTTTAACATAATCAGTTTTTTTCTTGTCTCTGGACTTCTGCATGTTCCTCCTTGGTGTTTGAAAGTTCATCTCCCAAGACTTTTATTGCTCCCACCATTGATCTTTGCTGGTACATAACGGATCACAGACTGAATTATTCCTGTATCAATAAACAAATCACTTAGCTGCTCCTACTAAACTTTGGTTTTTGCAAAACCTACCTGACTTTTTTAAGGTATTTCAACAAGTCATTAATGCTCTTTATCTTTGAGTTTTATTGTTTTGGTTTTTTGTGCCCCAGGAAGTCATGTTTTACGTTCTGCACAGTTGGTTGAGAAGCAAACTTCCTTCAGAAAGATCTTCCAGAATTTAAACTGGACTGGTGTATCTGTAAAACTGAGCCGTGACCATCCATCCATCCAGATTTTTCTTCACTCTGTTGGGTCGTGGGCTGACATCACCTTCAGGGTCAAACCTGAGAGAGAAGAGGCTGCCGACATCCCACGGCTAACATGAGAACACCAGCAGAAGATCCACCCAGGAAAATGTGAACCTCGGAGTGGAGACATGATTGACTTTAATTCTATGCTTTTACACACGCATGAAAATTTGCTTTTAACACTTTGATTAATACTTTAACAAACCAGCAATTTCTGCTGTCATGTTGTGAGACTTCATGACTCTGGTAACTATGGTAACCGTTCTCTTTCCTGTCTTTTTTTCGGCTGCCATTGTTCCTGTTTTGTTCACTTCTTGCTCAGAACAAAGAGGCGTGCTGACAAATATTTACCGCAGCCACGCCGTGGCATTCATACGCCTTTCATTACCGATTACCATGCAGTGAAAGTCCCTGGCGCAGCGCTCATTAATCATGCGTTTGTGGATGCTTCTGTCTCCTTCCATCACCTTTTAATTCGCAGCACACATGCGTCTCACCGTCTGATTGTTTGCAAATAGACTCTTCCATCAATTTGTTGCTGAGATTTTGCAGGATTACCTCTAATTTTCTGATGCCACTCCATCGTTCAGCATTCCTTCATCATTTCCTGCTCAGATGGAGCCTCAGTCCTGATGGCAGAAGGAGAGAGGATCCCAGTGGCTCTGGGAAATCTCTCAGAGAAATCCCACTGTTCTTTCAGTTCTGTTTAGCAGATGCATTTCTAAAACCTAGCCAAAGGTTTCCTTCTCAGAGCAGTGCATTGTGGGATGTGGGGGGAGCAGACCAGCTCCTCGTGTCTGTCAGTGTGGTGCCCTCTTGGGCTGATGGAACATTTTCTCTCCACAAATTTGCCAAATCTTTGAGTTGTTTATGGATGTATAATGAAAAAAGATGTTTGGATTTTAAAATTCAAAAATCAAGGATGGGGAATCATCTAAAGTTCTGGTTCCTTAGAAGCTGAGGATGAATGCAAAGACCTTCTGCCATCCTCCTGCAGCTGCCTGAGGTGGAAGACAGGATCCTTCTGTGGATGTTTGTCCTTCTCTTCTTCCAATCAGATGTCTCCAGTCACAAACTGGATCGTCTTCTCTTCTTTCAGGAAACATAAACAGGAAGTTGGCGCTCTCTGACAGGTAGCTTCTGTGACACCCAGAGGCTCAGCGCCGCTCAGGAGCTCCACATTTCCTAACAAAACAAAATGCTGTGTCATCAGGTAAAGAGCAAAGTCAATGAGCTTCTTCAAAGTGAGGTTGGAAAACTCACTTTACTTTAGAAAAGTGATGATTGCAGCAGCTATTCTCCTCCACATTTGCTGCACATTCTTGTCAGGGATTCTGTTTTCCTGCAGAGAGCAGAAAATGTTCCCATCAGTGATGCAGAGCGAGCGGCTGAAGGTATCGTCAAAGGCCCGAGAGCGTCTCGAGAGGTTCAGCACCTGAGCTCGGTCCAAATAAAGCATCTCCGAATCCAACAGGCGCACACACATGTACGCTGCAGAGTCCAGGGGGACAGCCGGTGCAGAATGGAAATTAATATTCTGAATGTAGGCCAGGGCTGCAGCACCACAGAAAAGCATCAGTTCAGCTCCAGGATTTTGTTGATCAAATTCTTTGGGTTGTTTTCTGCTTTGAAGTTCGCAAAAAAAAAAAAAACACCCAAAGAAAATCCCAAGAAAAGGTTTTCTCCGGCTCTGAAGGGTAAATCGGTTCCTCTCTGGTCCTGAGAGACGATCTCAGAGTTCAGTGAAAGGAAAGACGCGTTCGGTGTCGGCACGAAGCCCCCCGCCTGCAGCAGACCGGTCCGCTGTGACCTTTCACTCTTCTCACTTCAGGAGCTCGACACTTAAAAAAAGTTCATTCTGATGTGAACGGAAGTGTTTTCCAGTTTGAAAATAAATTTGATTTTATATCTTTAAGAAAATCCATCGATACAGAGCAAACCATTTCCTTGTTTATGTTTTTATGATCCAGTTAAGTCCACTCAGACATGTACGATCTTTTTCTTTAAAAGATACTCAGAGAACTGAATCTTAAAGGCAGAGGCAGCAGGAAAACTGTTCTGCTCTCTGAATCAAACAAATGATCAACAAAACGCATTTAGAAACACAAACACATGAGCTGCAAACACTGCAGGTGAAGACATTGTTCATTGATATCCTAAATAGATGCTGTATTTTGTATATATATATATTTTTCCTTTGTCTTTTACACTGCAATGGCTCAAAATGAACCAAATCAATCGAAAAGCACAAACAGGGTTAAATGTAAAAACGATGCTCATCGTTGTATGAAAGTCACAGTATCAGCATTAAAAACTTGGCCTCGGAGCAGAAAAAAGTGAAAAAATGAATGAATGGAAGACTCACTTGATCATTTTTGTTTTCTTGGTTCATGTTCTGTCGCACACTAACCGGGTTTTAAATGCTAAATATCCTTCAGGGAAGACTTCTCTCTGGGTTTCAGCTTTAGTTCAGTTTTTTAGGGTCATCTATGTTTGTCGCAGTTTGTTTTATTTTGTCCTCGATCCATAGTTTGTTTATATCTATTTATTTTTCCTTGAGTTTACAAGTTTCTGCATTCTTGGTTCCTGACACATTCACAGACAAAATATCTGAAAGACAAAACTGAAATTCTTAGATTAAACCCTGGAATCCAGAAAAAAAGCAAAAGCTTTGAAGAAAAGACCCAAAGAACAGGTAAAAAAACAAGCTGAAACACAAAACATGATGTCTATAATTTTATACAGCAAAATATCACAAATATGAGGTTTTTTGGTTTATCTTTAAAATCTCCACATCTCCAATCCAAAGGAAAGTGGCCGACGTTTAATAAGAGAGAAAAGAAGAGAGAAGAAGTGACTAAAGATAACCAACACAACTGAACTTAATCCTTTTTGATGTACTGTATAAAAAATCTCTGCACAAGTGTGTTTTAATTGACACATTTTTTTACATTTTGGTAAACAAAATTCTCATTTAAATGTTATGAGTCTGTAAGTTTCTGTTTGTCCTGCAGACATCCTGGAGCGATCCGCGCTGCTCTCCGACTTCACTTCCTGTCATTCCTGCGGCCGTCTTTCCCTGGCGATGCCTCTGCAGATACCTGATGCATCTCCTTCCAGGGTTTGAGGGGGTCAGACCCAAAAACAGAAGCCCTGTGGCTCGCTCTCAGATGGTACCTCATTACAGCTAGGCGCTGACCCCCCCAGTTCTCCTCCTGCTCAGCTGTAATCACAGCAGGAAAGCCTGACACCTGCAAATCCAGGCTTTGGCTAAAAACACAGCTTCAACTGTCCAAGATTTTCAGAAAAACTAACAGCTACACTCTAAAAAGAAAAAAAGTTGATCCAACTTAATCGATTTACCTAGATTGGTAACTCCTAATTGAATTAAGTTTATTCAACTTATTTTTTATGACTATCTAACTCAATTTGATAAGTTGATCTAACTTAAAAAGATGTTTACGCAATTTTGTTTGAACAATTTAAATTGACACATTTCTAAAGTTCAACCAATGGGCATGGTAATGACCCAGCAATGTCTTGGCAGGGGTTCACATGTCATGAACTCTGTCTTTAATATTGGATCATATGGTGTTTTACCGCACAAGGGGTCTTGTCTTGTCCGGTGTGGTAGATCTACACCTTGGGTGTTGTCTGGTGTGGTAGATCTACACCTCGGGTCTTGTCTGGTGTGGTAGATCTACACCTCGGGTCTTGTCTGGTGTGGTAGATCTACACCTTGGGTCTTGTCTGGTGTGGTACATCTACACCTTGGGTGTTGTCTGGTGTGGTAGATCTACACCTTGGGTCTTGTCTGGTGTGGTAGATCTACACCTTGGGTCTTATCTTGTCTGGTGTGGTAGATCTACACCTTGGGTCTTGTCTGGTGTGGTAGATCTACACCTTGGGTCTTGTCTGGTGTGGTAGATCTACACCGTGGGTCTTGTCTGGTGTGGTAGATCTACACCTTGGGTCTTGTCTGGTGTGGTAGGTCTACACCTTGGGTCTTGTCTAGTGTGATAGATCTGAGCCTCTATTGCTTTGGTGCTCAGGGCTTGTTCCTGAGCTGCCAGGATGAGCGCTTCAGTGCTGTCCTGTAGGCCAGCCCTTTCTAGCCATTGGTAGGACTTCTTGATATCAGCCACTTCAGTTATGGTCCGGTGGTACATCCCATGCAGGGGTTTGTCCTCCCATGAGGATCTGTCCTCCAGCACTGTATCCTCTGTTCTCCATTGCCTGAGACATTCACTGAGCACACTGTCAGTTGGGGCCTTGAGCTTGATGTACTCATGCATCTTGGATGTTTCATCCTGGATAGTGGCTTCTACGCTCACTAGTCCTCGGCCTCCTTCCTTGCGGCTAGCATACAGTCTCAGGGTTCTGGATTTGGGGTGGAACCCTCCATGCATGGTGAGGAGCTTTCGTGTTTTAACATCCGTGGTCTGTATCTCTTCCTTTGGCCATCTTATTATTCCTGCAGGGTATCTGATACCTGGCAGTGCGTAGCTGTTTATTGCCCGGGTCTTATTTTTGCCATTGAGCTGGCTTCTCAGGACTTGCCTTACTCGTTGGAGGTATTTAGCTGTTGCAGCTTTCCTTGTTGCCTGCTCCAGGTTGCCATTTGCCTGCGGAATTCCTAGGTACTTGTAACTGTCCTCAATGTCTGCTATTGTTCCTTCTGGGAGTGAGACCCCTCCTGTGTGGACTACCTTGCCTCTCTTTGTCACCATCCGGCTGCATTTCTCGAGCTCGAATGACATCCCAATGTCAGTACTGTAGTAATAATAATCCCACCCCTACTGAGTTCATTCATTTGATAGTTTTACAGTGTTTTAAATCCGGTTCTGATCAGATAGATTCTCTTCAAGTAACAAAATCCAGTGCCTAGAAATGATTGATGATCTTCAGAAAACATTCATTCATGATTTCAGTAAACAGTAACGATACCGATATGTAATAATAATTGATTATCATTAGAACACATGATATGATTAAACCAGAAATTATGGCTACACATTGCAGATCAAGTAAATAAAATCAATAGCTTATTGATTGTAATTTAAACATTTCAGTAATCATTATTGCACATTACAATGTAACACTCATTGGTTGTAATTAAAAGAGCTTTGATTATTTCACCACAATCAAGTTCACACATGTATTTGGAATTATTCAAGCACCTGTTGATCCTTAAATCCTCTTATCTTCATATCCTGAAATAAGAGTTTCTTTATACATTTTCTTGAATATTTGAATATTTGAACATTGTTTGAGCTCATTACTTAAACCGTTCCCAAGTTTAGTGCCACACACCGACACACAGAAACTTTTCTTTGTGGTTCTTATCAATTTGATCTTGAAGTTCCTACATCCCCTCAGTCTGTAGCCTCCTTCATTTTCTAAGAACTGTTTTTGGATATTGAATGGTAACGATTTCTCACTGGCTCTGTATAAAAGTTGCGCAGTATAAAAATCAACAAGGTCATACAGTTTTAAGTCTTGATTGATAAAATAGATTGTTCGTATGATCAGGATATCCGGCTTTATGTACAACTCTGACGGCTCGTTTTTGAAGTAGAAAGAGAGGATGTAGTGAGCTCTGGTAATTATTCCCCCAAATTTCTATACAGTAGGTGAAATATGGTAATATTAAAGAACAGTACAATAAATATCTACTGTTGTATCCTAATATATGTTTAGATTTATTTACGATTGAAATACTTTTTGAGGCTTTAGTTTTTATGTGTCTGATGTGTGGCTTCCAACTTAGTTTGTCATCGATAAAAACCCCTAAGAATTTGATTTCTGTAACACGTTCAATAAAGACATTATTTATTTCAATTGAGAGCTCTTTATTTGCATTGTAGTTTCCAAAAAACATCACTTTGGTTTTATTTAGGTTCAAAGATAATTTGTTGTAATCCATCCATAGTTTTATATTATTTAACTCTGTGTTCACCACCTTTATAAGTTCCCTTTGATTGTCTGTAGAATAGAATATATTTGTGTCATCAGCAAATAATGAGTTTCATAAGCTTTGAAACATTGAATATGTCATTTATGTAAATATTGAATAGTAGCGGGCCCAGAATTGATCCTTGTGGGACACCACCACTTATTACCTCTTTGGTCTCTGATGTATATTCATCAATCTTGACTAATTGTTTTCTTCCCGTTAAATAGCTTTTGACCCACGTTAGCGCTAGTCCTCTTACCCCAGACACTTCCAGTTTGTCCAGTAGGATGTCATGATTGAGAGTGTCAAATGCTTTTTTTAAGTCAATGAAAATTCCAGCTGCATATTTCTTTTTGTCCAGAGCATTTGTGATTTCCTCCACAGCGTCAATGATAGCCAATGAGGTGGATCTATTTTCTCTAAAACCATATTGGTTTTCATTTATAATGTTGTGTTTTTCAATAAATAAAGCTAATTTATCATTGAATATTTTTTCTAAAATTTATGAGACTTGTGGAAGAAGAGAAACAGGTCTATAGTTTGTAAATTGGTGTTTGTCTCCACTCTTATAGACAGGAATCACTTTGGCTATTTTCATTTGGTTTGGGAATCTCCAAGTTTGTAATGATAAGTTACATATGTATGTTAGAGGCTTAGATACACTATAAATGACTTTTTTCACCACCTTCATATCTATATCCTCACAATCTTTTGAGTTTTTACTCTTGAAATTATTCACGATTGATATCAGTTCATTTTCGTTCACATCAGAGAGAAAGATTGAGTGTGGGATCCTGTCGATAGGTGGATTATTGTCTTTGCTAGTTTTGCATTTTGGAATTTCCGCTGCCAACTCTGGACCCACGTTTACAAAGTAGTTATTGAGACCGTTTGCTGCTTCATTGATGTCATAGCTTTGACCCTTCTCATCTGTAAAGTAATCTTGATAAGTTCGCTTTTTTGTCCCATTTTTAATAATGTTATTTAATATTTCCCAAACTGGCTTTACGTTGTATTTATTTTCATTCAGTAGATTATTGAAGTACACTTTTTTACTGTAACGTGTTATTTCAGTTAGTTTATTTTTATATGACTTATATCTTTGTTCACTTTCTCTTGTCCTCTGTTTTAAGAATTTTTTATACAGATTATTTTTCTTTTTACAAGCATTTTGTAGACCGGCAGTTAACCAAGGACATTTGGCATATTTGTTCTTGAATTTATAAATTGGACAGTTCTTATTGTAAAGTGAGCTAAATATTTCTAAAAAACATTTATAAGCAAATATCGACATCTTTCTCTCTGTACACAGAGTTCCAGTTTTGTCTGGATAAGTCATTATTCAGAGCATTCATGGTTTTTTCATTTCTTAGCCTTTTGTAGACTGATTCTTTTATAATTTTCTTTTATAATTTTCTTTGTCTTCACATTGATGTCAAATAGTGCAAAAACTGGTAAATGATCAGTTATGTCACATATCATTAGTCCACTCATATGAGTGTATTCTATATTATTTGTAAAAATATTATCAATAACAGTAGCACTTTGAGTAGTGATTCTGCTGGGTCTTGTTATGGTTGGATATAAACTCATAGCATACATTCTGCTGATAAAGTCGTCGGTGGTTTTATGTTTGCTGGGGTTTATCAGATCGATATTGAAGTCTCCACAGATGTATAATATTTTGTTATTTAGAGAGGTAAACATCTTTTCCATCCAGTCACTGAACACTTCTAAGCTTGACCCTGGCGACCTATAAACACAGCTTATAATGACATTTTTCCCTGAATTGTTACATATTTCAATTGTAAGACATTCCAGTATTCCATCCACTGCCACAGACAATTTATCAATTACCGTAAACTTCATATTTTTTTCCACATATATTGCGACTCCTCCATCTTTTTTGTTTACTCTGTTCACATAGTTAAGTTCATAGTTTTCCAATTCAAAGTCAGCGTCCTGTCGCGGCTGAACCAAGTCTCAGATATGGTTATGATATCAAAGGAATGCCCGATGTTCTGTAAATAGTCCTTGATGTCTTCAAAGTTGGTATACATGCTTCTGCTGTTAAAGTGAATGATTGACAGTTTTTCTTCTGGGTTAACAGAGTTTTTAAAGTCATCTATGCTGTAGTATTTGCAGTCCATATTAACAGTGGAAAAGAATTGATCAGGGTCGATGTCTTGAAGGTTGTTGTCATTATCACTGAATATTTGAAGGTCGGTTTGCTCACCATTCAGGTCTCTCTGAGAGTTGTGGTTGCGGGTGACTGTTGAAGAAAAACTGTTGTTTTTTTTAGAAGCCA
This sequence comes from Oryzias sinensis, assembly GCA_037389245.1. Taxonomy (NCBI): domain Eukaryota; kingdom Metazoa; phylum Chordata; class Actinopteri; order Beloniformes; family Adrianichthyidae; genus Oryzias; species Oryzias sinensis. Next base: position 8,342,080 of record CM074497.1, read on the forward strand.
TGGATAGTAGAGTTTGTCTTCTCATCTTGTAAGACCAGCATCTTCACGTATCTCGTTTAGACTGTAGTGGGTAAATATTTTTCCAAATCTTGCAATCTCCTGATTAGAACAACCTTGGACTGCTCAGGGGAGCCACAGAGTTTGGCATAAATTTTACAGTCTTTCACCCAGGTTCCCTGAATTTTACCCTGCTTTTTCAAGTAACGTGCTCTTCTGGCGATGTCGGCATTCCTTTTCGTGAGCCTGGATTGCACAGCTGGGATTGTAATCAATCCAGGCTGTGCAATGCTGTGCCCAGGTTGGTGTGTCGTGACTTGCAGTCTTAAGCGACTGTTCTGTCAACCAGGAGTTGGTGTTTGGCTCCTCTTGAGTCTCTACCAATGCCCTTCTGTGTGTTGCTCATGAATTGACCCATGTGCCTATTTATCTTGGTTGCAATGATGCTTGACATGAGCTTGCTCGTAAATAAAATCCTCAAATGGTTGTTTCTGCAAACCTCAAAGGCTGCTGCTGCATCGCCTCCTGCAGACACTGAACAAAAGAATCTGGACCAAAAAAAGAAAAGGCTGTAAGGTAAACGGGGTCAAAGTCAAAGTACATTTGACAGTCGGAGGACTTGCGACGTTTGTTCTGCTCTCTGTGGGCAGAGACGTCCAGGACCTGCCGGTGAGCAGCTGCCTGCTGCACATTAGTTGCATTCTGCAGCGTCCTCACATATAGCAGCGTTATGTGTTCCTATATTTCAGCAGTGACCTGCTCTTGGCTGCCTCACCTCCTCTGGGCTGCAGGAAACTCACAGCAGAATCCAAAATGAAGTCTGTGACTTTGTGTGCTTCTGGACAAAAGTGCCCTCAAACAACCTGAGCCCGATGGAGCTCCTGGTTTACTGGGCTCTAAAAGCCCAGTTGGTTCATTAACACCATTGCTTTGGATTAAAAAACAATCAAGTCTGTGCTGACTGAGGGTTTTGCTGGGATCTGATTGGGTTATTTTCTCGGAGGATGCTGTGCTCAGTCGATCAAGAATCAGTGACTGCAGAGGCTCACAGGGACTCTGAGCGCAGCGGCGCAGAAATAATGAATGACTGATTCGACGTGTCTGCAAGGCAGCTGCCGCCTGACTCGAGGAGCCAGGAGACGCTCATCCCGGATTCTGATGCTCCCAGGATGTGAGTCTGGTGCCGTGGTAAAAATGGTGAAACTGTGGGGGATGGCTCCCTCCTTCTTTTCGCATTCCACCATCCATTTTAGAAGAACATAAACACTCACCTGAGCACAGGTGTTAGCTCAACTTTGCACTAATAGTTTGCATGATTGAATGAATGAAATATTTCACACTAGTTGGTTTTAAGGCATAAGTATGCGTGTGAACACTATCTGTTTTGTGTACATATTGACATTTGGACATCTTTGCAGCTAGCAGGTGTGTTGATAACATTTGAGTGTGTGTGTGGACAGGCCCCGCCCCTTTGAGATTTGTATTCTATCTGTACCTTACCGTAATGATAAACCATCAGTAAACTTGTTGCTTTATGCTGCTTCATGCTCTTATCCCCCTTCCTCTCCTATTATCACCCTCCTACCCCCCCCCCCTAACATCCCTCTTTCTTCTTCCCTTCTTTCCTTTTCCGTCCGGTCCAACACCAAAGATTTTCAAACATGATTGAAATTAATAAAGTTTGGCCTCAATTACAAAAGGGGTTTATTCAGACATACCTTTGGTTTGTATGAAGATTAATAACCCCTCTTGTTAAAGTAAAATCTGTCCAACCCAAGAGGCCCTCAGCTCTCATCTGTCTGCCCAGCTGTTGGACAGGACAATTTAAAAAAAAAAAAAAGAAAATGAAAAATGGTGAAAGTGATGCTGCAGGGCGTGGAGGCGGGGCTTCCGTTTTCCTTCCTCATGTTCTCTTTGCTCCCTACTCAGTCGTCATCTCTGCATGTTTTGATCTGAAACAGATCACCATGAAGGTGAGCCCCCACCCCCCAGCACCACCACTGCATGTGAAGGTAGAGAAGAAACTCAGCAGAAGACATCATGACAAAGCGTGGGTGGAGACATGGACAGATAGCAGGATGAGGCATGTTTTGGAAATGTATGTTCAATAAAGTGATGGAGGGAAATGGACAGCAGCGTGGGCTCCTTCAGGGGTCAGAGAGGTTGGATGGCTGCAGCCTGCTTTCAGAGAAAGCCTTTCCGTGACATGACCGTTTATTCCAACAGCTCTTCAGGATCTGCTGCTGCTTTTCCACTCTGAAGGTTTTCTCATGAAACTCTTCGGTCCTTCTGCTTTGCCTCCCATCCGTCTTCTTTGGTTCAGATAAGCTTTGGTTTTCAACTTTTACCCTGAGAATCATCTGAGGAGCTCATGACTGATCCCATCAGGGTCAAACTTTGGGTTTGAAGGCTGCAGAAACAGCCTGAAACCTCCAAGGGATTTTGGATTTCACTCTATGGTATTTACAGAGTCTGCTGGAGCAACACTGAGTCCTTTATAATCAAAGTCCTTCCAAACATTCCATACTAACAGAATCCACCTCATCGCAGTCGTTTGCTGTCTGTGTGAGTCAGATGTGAGTAACTGAAGACAATGTCATTTTCAGCAGGATGAAGCCTTCACTTTGGTTTGTTCTCCGTCTGGCTGCCAATCACCCACAGCTGTTCTACTTTGACTTAATGACCCTCAGTGTATTTCAGTGTCTGGTTTTCAGCTGCTCTGATTTGGTGTCTTTTGGTTCTACTTTTGGTTTATTACCTTTAATGTTTCTGTCAAAGTAAATAAAGTTTTAAGCTCCTGTCAAGAGCCCAGTGATGTCGGGTTTTCCCTATATTTGCTGACATCTTGTAAAAACTGGCAATGTTTTGTAGATATTTGTGTTCAAGAGCAACAACTAGAGACGTTTGTGCCGTCATTGTAGCTTTGGACAATAAATTGTCATCTGTGAATCTGAATGTGAACATTATGGAGGAAGCTGCAGGTTTCACTCAAAAAGAGAAACTTCTGAAACACTTTTTCCCCCTTAAAGTCATCTCAAATTTTTCTTCTTTTCTTTTTTGATTTGCAAACTGAAACTAAAAATGAACGTCTGATGATTACCTCATTTTTCTAAATGAATCGTAAGATCTGTTTTCATTTCTGACATTTTTTTTAATTACAGGGAATATTTTTGGCCAAAGTCAACCAGAAGAAATGTTTTGTTCGTAAACCAAAGTTTCATATGAATTTGTCACTGATGTCATCAGTAAAATGTAATCTTTGTTTTTGTTTTTTCCTTAGTCTAAATTTTGGAAAACTGTGTGACGATTGAAAGAAATATTTCTAATTCCAGCTCTGCAGTGGAAGCAGAATGATGAATTCTTTTCACATGTAGAGATGCTGTTCTGTTTAAACCCTGAAAAGCGTCGCATGGGGTTAAACTGTGAAATCACACGGATGCTGTATGTTACACGAGGGGGGGGGGGGGGGCATTTGACATGCAGCACAGAAAACACTACACATTTTAATCCATGTCAGAATCCCACACAGTTTCCTGCTGCACAGCTCCAGAAATAACAAATGTTCGCCCTGGAAAGATTTAAATGTGTAATTCTGCTCAGTGGGATTTCCTGTTGGGATTTGAAGCTGGAATGTGCTCCTCATCCTCACACGCTCCTGTTTGTTTTGTCAGAACCAACCCCCTGTGGCTAACCACCATGTGTTTGAATGGAGGAGATATGACCGAGGTGCAGCAGTCGGCATCTTTTCACATTCATGTCATTTGAACCGACAGCCAGAGGACGGCCCACCAACGCGCCCCACGCCGCTCCTCCGCCCGTGAAGACCCCCGCACAAAGGAGGCTCCATTCAGCCACGGAGGAGCCGTGGAAATGAAAACACGTTTCACATTCAGTGAAGATCTCGTTTCAGGGCCTAAACGCCGTAAAAATCAGTTCGACTCAATGGCATTTCAGGATTTTTGTTCTTAATACTTTTCACATTTACATATCATGGAGTCAGAGTGGGCACATGTGGAGGCGCAGCTCCCTATTTAAGCTTTATGGGTCATGTGGAAACAGTACAGTAGATAATTCACATCAGTGTGGAAGTCGAGCTCAACGGAAACCAGAAAACTTTAAAGTTTCATTCATTGAATTTTTACCTTTAAGATGATAAAGTAACATGAGTGTGCGCTGATTTCTGTTTGTGTTTAGGTTTAAAACCGCCATCATGGAGCTTTGGTCCATAAATCATGGTATCAAATCTTTGCCATCTAGTTTTCTTCCATGTTTTACAATCAGAGACCTAAAGCGGAAATGATTCCTGTTAGTTTTTTACCAACAAAACCGATGAAATGCAGCCAAACGGCATCTGCTCTGATAGAAATAGCTCCTATAGATGAGCAAAATGCTAAACAATGTAGAAGATCAAAGCAGCTATGCTTGTGTCTGATGCATTTCCATTCATGCCTGTGTCCTGTGTGCACTGGTGCCTTTTCCCTGCATTGTTGTGACTGTTGTTTCTGTTTCAGTGAAGGGAAGAGTCTGTGTTTCAGTGTCATTGCTTTTTGTTTCCCTTCTGTTTTATCCTCACGTTGAATGTTTTTGTTGTGTTTCAGTGAAATGATTGAAATGTTTGTTTCCTGCATCTGTTTTGCTAACATGACCAAAAGATTTGTCCAAATTCCCTCACTATTGTACTTCCTCCTCGCTGCTGTACTTCCTTCTTTCTCATCTTTTTTTTAATAATTTCATGAGTTAATATCTCAAAAAGTTGTGATATTTGTCGTTTTTTTCCGCTTGTCTTCAGAAACTGCTTCAGAAAAACAGATTAATTGGTTTTTTGGGTTAGTGTGAAACTTTCCAGTGTCCTGAATTTCAGCATAATTCTGATCCATCCTCACTATGTTTTTTAATGCTAAATATGAAATAATCCATTTTCCAAAGTAAAACAATGTAACAAATATGAAGATTATTTCTGTAGAGACATCTGGTAAATTTTGGAATTGTAGATTCCTACATCCAGAAAAAGCAGCAAATGCCCTTTAAAGTGCACTAACAGCAGTGAGGAATCCAGACGCATGTTTGAGATGCAGTAATGAAAGCCTGCAGCTACTTACCCATAATGCCACGTCTTATTTGAAAAAAGAAGCACTTTTCTTCCAAAATATTTTAAAAAGTGTAATAGTGCATTCTAATGTAAAGAAACATGGTTCTTATAGCGATAACAGAAGGTTCTCCTCCCTGGATAGTGTTGCCATGGCAGCATATTCGATGTGAAAACCCTATCAGGAGGATGCAATATGCGGAGGTGTTGCTCTGATAAACCTGACCGCCACCTTTTGAGCGTGACACCATCCACAATCAAAATGTGATTATTTTTACTGACGTTGACATTTTGATGATTCGTGCTACAGAGTTAAACCTACAGACTGGCATGTTGGTTTAGACAGGAGGATATCGAACCCTCTTGAACCTCGGTCTGTTTCTGTGATGCTTCAGTGGGAGACTGTGGGTGTGGTGGACAGATGTCCTGCTGAATAAAAGCCTCATTTTTAACTTGGAGATGAGCATTTCTGCACATTTATGTGAAAAAGTTTGCTACAAAGGAATAATTCAAATCAACCCCATGAACTGTGCAGCACAGAATCCCAACTGTTGACTTTCAAATTGATGCGAACCAAATATAAAAGAAGATAAAAATGTAAGGCCTTTATTTTTTGAAACTTTACGAAAATAAAATTTTATTCCCACATTGTTATGAAGGAGTATTTGAACCAAGAAGATATTTTATTGTACAAAAATATTGATCCTAAAACAACACTGAAAGCCTGAAAAGAAGAGCATTTATTTTGTTGATCAATTTCAGGCACTCAGAGCCGTTTTTAAATGACCATGAATGTCTTTTATTGACCGGGTTTTCCTCGTTAGCTTACGGATGCTCTGCCAGATGTGATTTACCGACTGCTTCCATAGTAGCTAAAGCTTCCTGTTGTTTCAAAACTTATAAATTAACTCCAGCAAATAGAAAATATCAATATGAGGTTGATAAGAAAAGACAGAGGGGTGATTGCTGTGCTGTCCTTGCTTCTTTCTCCTCCAGAGTCTTGTTATCTCCGCCTTTGGTCAGCAGAGGATGTCGGAGGCCCGGCGCGAGACAAAACACGTCTCCCATTAACCCGACTTCAAAACAAAATAACAAGAGAGTGTGAGTGAGATCTGAGAGCCGCTCTGGAAATGTAATGGCAGCGCTCAAGTGAGCCCTCTGTTAATGAACACAGAGAGCACGAAACCAGCACAGGTGGGAATATGGATTTGTATCGCCACCGCTAATAATTGGAGAAACAATTAAAGCTGCAGTAAAAGTGCTGGGATTAAAGCGGATGAAATCGTATCTGTGCAGCATCTTCTCTGTTGTCACTCTTCATTAACCGTCTAGAGCAGACGCTGGGTAACACCTTCTGACCTTTAAGAGCAGCTCGGATCCCCACACACACCTGAACCATCCACAGCTTAATTAAACGCTGCCGCATCCGATCATTATCGGGATGTGGGAGCTCGGCTGCCATGTAATGAGGAATTAGATAAAGGCTAAAGACACAAAGGAAGGGTTTGTAGAGAGGCACCAAAGCTCCTAGTGATAATGATATTCCTGCGGGAAATCACAGGAGGGAAACGGCACAAATCCTGACTTTCTGTACCAAACTCAAGCAGAAATCTCCTGAACTAAGTGTTGAAAAGAAGGAAATCCTGTCTGAAGCAGTGATCTGTGATCTTTAGTGTGGCTCCCAGGAACCGAACTGGAGAATAATTATTTGGTAACTTTTTGGCCTTTAAAGTTTGAATGTTTCTCTGGATTATCGGTTTCCACCTCAGTTTGTGAAAAAGCAGAAGGTTTTACCCGCCAGGTGACCTATGGACAGCTGGGAATTTAACCCTTGAACTAGGAGACCACTGCCCCACAGGGACCACTGCTTGCTAGGGATTCAGCCTCAGTTTTACAGCAGATGATATTCCTGACCGACCTTCTCCTGGGTTTAGAACCAGAATATGGAAAAACTGGAGAAGGTCCACATGTGGTAACAGAAGGTCAAAGCACCTGGTGGGTCCTGGACGTCTCCCATACCAGAGCTGACCAGGTCCTGGTTTGTAGCTGAGTTTCACATTAACCCGGTAAATCAGTATAAAAAAGGGTAAATGGCTTTCTTTCATCTACAGACTGTAACGGAATTATATGATGGTGATAAAAAAGGGAATTGATTCCATTGTCGACCTGCGAACCTACATTTGTAATTTATCCTTTGAAACAGGAACATTTCCACAAAAAATGAAAAAAGTGATTCCATGACACAAATCAGGGGACAAACATCAACTAACGGATTACAGACCAGTGTCTCTACTCTGCCAATTCTCAACAATACTTGAAAAGCGTTCCTCACACGGCTGGAAAGCTTTGTTGAGAAATGTAAACTAATGTCTGATGATCAATATGATTTCAGAAAAAACAGATCAACATCCATGGCGGTTAAGCTACTAACTGAAGAAATGATAAATGACACTGACAATAAAAAGTTTGCAGTAGTGTTCATCGATCTGAAAAAGGCTTTTGACACTGACAAGAATACGAGGATCAGCATTAAACTGGTTAAACAGTTACATTAAAAACCCGCAAATCTTCCCAGCTAAATTTAAGCTGTAAATAAAAATAAATAAATAAAAGCTCTAATACACATGATTTCAAATACGCTCAAATACTTTTTATATGCTGACGAAACAAGTATAGTCTGTGCAGAGGAGAATCTCAGGGTAATAATAAACATAGTAAAAAACAGAGTTAGGAAAACTAAAAATAAACTCAGTGTTAACAAAACCAAATTAAGCTTTTTTGAAATTGTCACATTGCTGCAGATTTACAAATAGAAGTTGTTATTGATAATCATGTTCTGGAAAGAGTGACTGAAATTGAGTTCCTCAGAGTAATTATGGACGACAAAATAAGCTGGAAACCACAAATAAAGCAGGTCAGAGCTAAACTGGCTAAAAGCAGAGCAGTGTTGGGAAAAATGCGTCAGACACTCACAAAGCACGTTTACTATATTCATCCATAATACTACCATATTTACAGTATAGTGTAGAAGTTTGGGGAAATGCTTATCAAACAAATCTACAGTGTTTGTACGTCTAACAAAAAAAAAGCTGTTGGAATAGTTCATGGAGTGGATTATGGGACACAGACACACCCACTATTTTTAAAGTCGGGTTTATTGAAACTAGGGGAACTAGTGAAACTTAAAACAGCTCTCATAAAACAGAGGTTTAGAGAGAAACAGCTAACAGTGGAGATAAAGAGGAGAGAAAACAGTAAAAAAACAAGAAAATGTCCTGAGGTTTAATGCTATTAATGTGAGAAACGATGCAGATTTAAAGCAGAGCCTTTGTATTGGTTGGTAGATTTACTGTCGTGGATGTTGCAGTCTCAAGAACTTAGTAAAAATTCTTTATAAAGGGAAGTCATAGTGGTGCATTGGATTTACATTTTCACAGATATACCTAGTGTAAATTTCAAAATCATTTTTGTGGAAACATTATCCAGCATACAGAAAGATTCTGTCACAGTCCAACAACCAGAATACCATCGCAAACCAAGTTTTTAGGAAAATGATTACTACTTTGTTAAGAAAGGTTTCAACATCATCCTCCAGGAAGGGATTTGGTTTAATATTTCTTTGTCAAAGTCTTAAAAACTAATTTTCTTTTAAATCACTTTTTTTTTAAAATCACATTTGAAAAGAAACTCTAAAGGGTTTAAATGAAATTCCAGGTGTGAGACCACACGACTCCAGGTAAAAGTACAGGCTGGTAGTGGATTGCTTCACAGGAGTCCTAATATAACTCATCACACTTATCAAAATAAAGGCAAATTTACGCTACAAATTGTATGGAGTTGAAGAAAAGAAGATCCAGTTTCTCTGTAATAAAAGTATGTTGTCTATTTAAAATAAAAATTAAAAAAGATTTCAGTTTATTTTGAATAATTTCTCATTTCTAACTTGTTTGGCATCAACTGGTGAGAAGGGCTTGTCACAAACAGCTGAGACCCTTATCAATTAAATCCCAAATAAATCAGCTGCTTAAAATGTTTTCATCCAGTAATTGGGAGCAATCATTTTCCTTATACATCTTGTCATCACTGCTCTAATCAGCCTTGATGAACATGTTCTCTTTGCAGGAATAAGCACTGACATGACGACTCAAGCATGGAAACATCTAATACCACGGCAGAACAGTCGCAGCAGCTCTTCCCAGGAACGCACTTCAAATCGACTCATCTGTATGCAAAGCCCCACTTTTCTTTCCAATTACACACTTGCACTGGTGCAAAGTAAAGCTGGGAAGGTTTTGGAAATGACTTATTAGATTATGATGAGCAAAGTTCAGCCGAGAGGCTTAAATCTCTGAAATGCAGGAACTTTGAATCCTCTTCCTGCGGCATGATGGGAGTTTCTACTGTACATACTCATGAAGGGGCAAACCTCAAATGTAAGAGTTTTGTTTAAGTCATTACTCCATTTCATAGACCCCATATAGTCAGATCAAAGTCTGTGTCAGATCAATGTGGATTCAACTAACAGGAGCCAGAAAATCCAAGAACACAGAAGCAATAACCGGATTTCTATCATTTCCCTGACGGTGGACTGTTGCCTCAGCAGTTCAGTCAAACTTTCCACCCTCAGAGAGACTTTTTGTTCCTCCACTCTGACAGAGAGCAGGTCTGTGGCCACCCGACTGCCACCAGAGGAACTATTTTAGACCTTTTGGATGTTTGATGTGGCTTTGCTACTAGTTTAAAGTGCATTGTGGCTCCACAATAGACTGACTCTGCTTTTATTGTGATGAGTTTTATGAGTTTCTGTTGGTTATCCAGTAACCAGAGATTTGACATGTGAGGTAAAGAGACTGTAAGCCGAGTGTGAACGGGACGGAATAGAGCCTGGAATAGAGGTGAGAGAACCTCCAGCGACCCCTGAGAGCCTCGTCAAGACAAAGTGACGTGAGGACTCTTCTATGTGATCTTATTCCCTGAATATTTGATAAATGAACCCAATACTTGTGCTGTATCTACAGCTGGAAGAGTCTTGGTGTGAAATGTCACAGTGGTGTAAATCTGGTGAATCTCGCTCCAGCCTTTTTCTTTCACATTTCTATTCTGATATATGAAAGACTTGGTGTTTTTCAATTTTCTGACGGTTGGCACTTCTGTGTTTTGAAAAGGATGCCATCCAGACATCCGAGTCTCTGATTGGTCAAACTTTATTTGGTTTAACCTATAAAACGTGTTCAATGGCCACACATTTTGTACGTAGAGCCCAAAAATGGAAGTATAACTTGCACACAAGAGTTTTAGAATGTAAAAGCCTGAGAGGCGGGTTTATGTGTGTTTACATAGACTTTCATTGGAAGTGGTCACTTAACTCATCCCTGCAGACGCTGTGGTGTTCTCTTAACCTCCCCCTCCATCCTTTCCTCATGAACAGTAGACCCACTGAAGCTGCTCCACCTGCGGAGGCTGGGGGGGGGACTCGGAAGGAAGCACTTCATGCTTTCCCAGCTGACAACCATGACCTGAGACTAGAAAATGCTGATTTTCTCCCCATTTGCTTGACATTCATGCAAACGGCGTTCTTTAAGGTTTGGGGAACCTTAAAGAACGCTGTGGTCTGCAGTGACGGTTTTCAGAGCAAAAAGTCTGATTGATAGAATCTGAAACAAGGGAGGCCTGGAATTATCTAAAGTCTGCTTTTATTGGGATGAGTTTCTGTTGGTAGTCTATAGATGTGATCTGTGAATTATCAGTGGAAAATACAGCTTCCAGCTTATTGCTGTTCCAGCAGAGGAAGTGAATCTCTCAGACATCTGGGTTCAGCTTTTCTTTTCTATCACAACTCACTCAGTTTCTTATTTCCTTCTCAAATGACTTCTCCAACACTTTTATCAACCTTTCTGTCTTCATGCTGCTCTCTGCCATTCCATTCCGTACTCTCAATTTATATTTCACTTTCTGTGGAGTGCTGCGGTCATGATTTCAGCAGCTTTTAAACAGCTTTAACTCATTCAGACCTGAGGCGCCATCCGAGTGTGGGAACTGCAGCGGCATTCTTCTGTTTCATCAGCGTTTCCTGCTTTATTGATTGCAGCAGGTGTTGCTGTTATGTGAAATATTTCTTCCCGTTTCTGCTCTGCTAACTTCATGTTTGTCAAAATCTTACATTCAAAAGTTCACCCAGACCAATTTATGTATAAATCTGTGTAAGCCACATCCTCTCAGGTTTATCATATTGTAGACGATTGTCTCTGTAAACATTTAAAAAGAAGTTTTGAGGCACAGGTATTTCTCAAGACAGGTGTGACAACATGTTTGGAGAAGCCGCCACCTTAAGTTGATTTGACCTGCTGATGCTTGGCATAAAACAGTCCAATCATAAAGCCTTGTTCACCTGCTCCTGTATGTGGTGGTTGATCCGTACTGATGCTGCGGGTTTCTGGGTTGTCCGGGTCCCTGGGGGGCCATGGAGAGGCGTGGCTGCATCTTAAGGGGAGCACAGGTGTGTCTTGCAGTTCCCTTGAGGCTCAAAGGAACGTACCATCGTTGTGCATGTGGTAAGTATATAGTAAAAAATTCAGAATGGAGGTTACCGCACTTATGATGTACGGGTGATGCTGTCGTTCAGTGTCCTTGCACCACACTATTCATTGGTAAGGTGCGAGTACCGGCCCCTTACTGACTGCGCGACTCCTTACTCGTCGTTCCGTGTCGTATAAATTTTCAGTGCAACCTGTTGCTCATGCCAATGGAAAAGAAAGAGATTCTTTGAATCTTTGAAAAGAAAGAGCTGTGCGGGAACTTGATGATTTGTGTGGGTCATCTGTGTGCTCCTCACTGGTCTGATCATTTTCCACCTGTGGACAGTCCGTCTTCACTCATAGGGACAGTTGTGACCGTTGTCTGTATGTAAGAACCAGAATGACCGAGAGTAACGTCACCTATTCAAAATCCAGTCGCCATTTATCGCGACACTGACACCGCCCTGTTGGAGTCAGACGTTGTCAGTAAGCAGTGATTGGTCCATGTCGGTCTGAGTCATCGTTTCCAAGGCAACCACTCTCTCCAACCAGGAGTGAGCTTGTTGGAAGGCCACACTCCTTCCACTTTAAAGCAGGCTACACGGAACCTGTATAACATTTTGGACGTGGAGGCCAGCAGGCTCCGCCTACTGTTATTGAGGCATCTTATTGGTCACTTTATAACTTGAAAAACTTGAACTACTGAAGAAAAAACATGAAAAAAATGGATTGTGAAGATGATGTTAAAAGAAAGGTATCAGAGCGAGAATTGTTCTTCATACCAATAGAATGACTGAGTTTGTTTCTCCATGGAGTCAGTCTATGGGATTTTGGCATCTTGGAGCCAGCAGGTACTTCCTGTTTGAAAAACCAGGGGGGAGTGGTCAGTCCAGGGTTGTGATGAAGTTGACTCGCATTGACTTGTTGGTCCTTTGCACTAAGCCGTGAAGTTTAACGCTTTACAGGAGTCTGGACAGGTTCCTGAACACCCAAACATGCTGTTCTGAGATCATTGTGAGTCTGTGCTTCATAAAAGCTGCTTTATTTAGGTTTAGTTCCTAAACACCAGCATTGAAACCCTAAAAAGTCATAGATGATGGTGTCATTTTCTCTCCTTCCAGACTAAATCCGGTCTTCTGCAGCTCAGAAGCTTCTACTGCCTCTTCTTTCCATTTATTTACTAGAATTATTATGCATAAACGTCAGAGGAAATGATGAAACGTTTGCTCACACGTTCAGCTGTTTGGGCAGAAACTGTTTTTCTGACTAAAGTTTCAGCGCCGCAGCAGCTTGAGTCATGTGAGGTCGTCAAGTTTGCAAGCGGCTTTAATGTGTGGAAAATGATGCAGGAATCGTGTTTCTTCCTGCAGCTAAACTCCTCTCATCTCTTCTGCTCTTTTCTGCCGGTGCTGAGGCCCAGAATCGGGGAGTTCCCTGGGAGACTTTTCCGTGGGCTTTCAGACTATGTCAACAGCAGTCTGAAGTGCTTAATTATGCGGGGCGGAAAGAGACAAAGGAAGGGCAGAAGGAAACCAAGAAGACTAGATTTGGGGATCACATAGACGAGAGTCTGGAGTCTCCTTGACCCGGTTCTCCTGTGGGGCACGCTTGTCTTTACAATAGGAAGACGCTTAAATAATTGAAGTCAAATAGAAGGCTGTATTAACTCAGCTTTCATGTTTTATTCATCAAAGCCAAAAGGTGTACATTCATCGGAATCGATGCCCTCGGGACCAAAAGCTCTTAGGAGGGTTTGTGTTGCTGAACTTGTTCACGTGCACGAGTACGGTGTGTCTGCAGAATACCCGTTCATGCGACGCCTCAGGACTTCCTCTATTTCTCTGTTCTTGCTGACATCTTTATAGATGTCTGCAGCGAACAGATACTCCCACAAACTATTCCGATGCTCTTCCTATGAAAACCAGAAACAGGTCCTTCCCTGCAAGAGGAAACTTAAAAGCATGCGAGAAAAGGTTAGGAAAAGTTCAATAATACTTGGCATGGTGACGTAACTGCGTTCCTAAAACTCTAAATTCTGTACGGGGGTGTGGCCTTTTGTAGATGGTGTCACTGTTTAACAACTGAAGACCATTTGTCCTGCCTTTCGGTGCAGGTATGCGTCCTTAAAGAGAAGGACACAGTCTGTATGTTCATGTGAATAAAAGACAGAAAAAACAGTGTTTTAAGTAAAAACTAGACTGAGGATTTTGTAGAATGAGACAGACGGCAAATCCAGCGCAGACAGGAACATCTGTCAGAGATTACCACCACAGGGAGGAAGGGCTGAAGCTCACAGATCTCCACCGGAACGAAAAACATTAGTGAACAAAAGGGCCTTCGATCCCGTTTTAAAACAGGAAACTGCCAAGTGCATCAGTGGAAAACCACACGGATCCCTGCGGAGTCTTCCATTTAGCCCTTTCTCTGTGACCAGGAGAAAACCGCAGCCAGGAAGGACTCAGACCGAACAGGATTCAGACTCCAGACCAGCTCTGATGAGACACCCTCAGCAGAGAGGCTAAACTGGTAAAGTGGAGATATTAAAGGCGGAGGGATATACCTGCAGATGAAAGAGGACAGAATTGGATATTGATCTGTTGGAGGCTACAAAAGAGAAAAGAAATGAATTATGTGGCATGATTCCTTTCTTTTGGGGGGGCATGGAGACAGAGGAAACAGGGAGGAGACCTCAGAAGAGTCTTTGCTCTGAGTGTGTTCATTACCTTTATTTCTTAGTGGAACATTTTCCTTTCTGTTCATTTGTTTTAATGCAATCATTCAGAAT
>CM074497.1:8401277-8517479 GCA_037389245.1 Oryzias sinensis
GGGCCGCTCCCGTTCGTGAACCACTAGGGGAACATACTATCTGCAAAAGAGAGAGAGAGAGAGAGAGAGAGAGAGAGAGCCAAACAAAGGAAACGAAACAAAACAAAGCAGGGAGCCATCATAAGAATCACTCATACCTAATTTTTTTTTAAGAACATAAATCCACATCCGCAAAACGCTGTAAGGAACTATAATTTGAACCTCCAAGAACAACCCGTATGAAGACACTACCTAACAACCAATCCAAGCTTCCAAAAGCATGCTAAACATGCTTAAGTACATCCATTATACGTAGCTTCCATCAAATACTAAGAACGAGCTTAACAGCTATAAATGTTATTTCATTTGGTATACTATTTAACGAGCTTAATCCAACGACAGGACTACGAACGAGCTTAACTGCCATAATGTTTCCCCATTTGGCATAATACGAGCTCAGAACATCCATTTATTCGAAGATTTCAATCTAAGTATCAAGAACAACCTCAACGCCATATGTCCGAAGCTTAATTGGCGTAATTGAGCTTAGAAACCAAAATTTTTTGAGCTCCATCGCATACTATAATACACTTTAGAACATCCTAAATTTTTAGGCTTCCACCTGGCTATAATCTTCTTTTAGCATCTACAATCAAAGAATTTACATGCATTCTGCGGTTGACATTGATTAATTAATTCAGTCAGAAGTGTCATTGGAATGCAGAGGAGGTCCAACGCCCCGTCACTTTCAGTGCAGCAATAGGTACGTCGAGCAGTCATCGTTGCAGCACCAGATCAAGGAATGCATGGGTGACATCATTTCCTGGAAACGGAGAAGCTGATCGGGGCGTAGGGGTTCGCAGGCTCAGGATGCGATGCAAAGATAAAACAAAGCAGTATTAGTCTTGACAAGAATATATAAATAACCCAGAAACTGATCAGTTTCAAAATGATTGAGATAAATTAAATAACAGTGCTTTTAAAAAACAAATCTGAGAAAGTGAAATTTAGTAGATAGTTAAGGTAAAGACCCATTGTGGATTTATCGCACCCTAGAAACCACCATAATTACAAATTCCAACAGTGAAATAATAGTGAAATATATGACCCGCACGAAATCTTAACACCAATTTTTTATATATTCCAATGATGACAAAAGTAACCTTTGACAGTTTCAGAGGGACGCACCTTCAGGAGGCCATCGAGGAGTAGGAGTAGTAGATGGGAAGAGTAGCCAAGGAGATTTGTAGATGAGGAAGGTCAACATCCCACGTAGCAGAGGATTACAGCTCGGCTGGATTTGATGCCTTGTATATGATATTAATGGTTCTCAAATTTTATTTAGCCAAGGGAGACTGGATACTGCAAAAGAGAACTTGAGAGCCATGAGGGATCATAGGTTTTGATATTATATTTGCTAGACTGAACCTTAAGCATTTAGAGGCGGAGTATAACAAGCCTCTAAATGGGGATGCATCTAGCAGAGTGCCATCTGCTTAGAAAAGGCAGACAGAAGACTGACTTGTGGACACAAGATTTAACTCTTGAACTAAGCTTGAGAGCGCAAGTGATAAATTTCCTACGGTCAGGGTAGAAGTTGCTCAAGGTGTTATTTAAACATTAACCAAGTCAACCGATGACACAATACCATCATTCAATATTGAAACAGCCTTAATATAATCTCCAAGGATGAAATAACCGGACGACCCCTTAAGAACCATCAGAGCCGTAGATTCTGGCGGCCGGACAAACACAAACCACTCTTCTTAAATCCTTTTCCCCCAAACCAGAAGGCGCAGACTCAGGAGAACAAGTGGAGGGAGCCTGAAGACACAACAGGTATCACAAAACCACTCCAGGCATAAAGAGGGAAAGAATGACAGCGGAAAGGTAAACCGACAAACACTTCGAGCGCCAACTGAAGGCCAAGAGACGCCACTGAGAGGCATAGAGGCAAAACAGTGAGACCATCAGTGACAGTCACCCGCAGCCTTATATCGCGTTCAGAGGAATTTCGTGGAGACAGCATGGGGAGCTGAAGAAAATGTATACCAATCCTGAAGGCGCATGGGGAACCAGGCCACTGATGCCCAGAAGATTAACTGCGAGGCGCTAGCAGGTCCAGATCAAGTCACGTCAACCTGAACACTTCCTAGGGGCCACCCTCAGTGGCGGCTTTGAAAACGATGCCCCGGAAGAATACATCACATAGCCCCCACAAACCTCCAAACCAAACCAGAGAGAGAATAACAAATTAACTGTCCAGCCGAGAAAACAAGGCCGCGACGAGACTGACACACTCACCAATGTGGCCGACGCAAGTCCCTGAAGCCAGGGCATGACCCACTGGGTACACAGAGCGGGGAAAAAACAGGCGTAGCAGAACCAGATGCAGAACGGGCGGGGGCAACGAACGAGGATCGCCGAGTGAATAAAATGAGCCATAGACGCTGCATAAGAGAGACCAATCATAGGGAAAATGTCCACAGAGCAGAGACGGGTCCAAGAGACACTGATTCACATTCTGACTAGCCAGCAGCTATAACAACAAAGAAAATAAACAGAAGAACCGCCATAATAATAAAGCCAGCATCAAATTAAAAACAGTCAAGATTCACACTCAGCTCCCAAAGAACAAAACAGCAAGAGAAAAACAAATGCTAAAAGCCACGATAAATTCAGCCAGCATGAGAAACCTGTCCAAACGAGGACTGCGAGCCTTCAAAACCACAGAAAGGACCCCACGACCCCTGAAAAACAACCGGACGACGCAGAACTACGCAGCAGAAAAGGAATCAGAAGTGCATCATGAAAGACCCGGAGACAAAACTACAATTCCCAGGGTCCTTAGGGGCGTGACGTCACAGAAGTAAACAGGAAGAAAAACGCAGCCTTAGAAAACTACACGGGAAAGGACTGATTGCCGCTCACCGCAGAAAGTCGGCTGACCACGGCAGACGAGAAGACCCGGACTGCTCCTGATCGGGGGCCACGGACATCCCGAACATCGCGGAAAGCACACCCCCTGCAGATGCACGCGACCGCGGCGAAACGAACGCGCTGCGCGCCCTCAGCCGCCCGCGGATCACTGCAAAGCAGAGCAGACGCGGCGAAACGAAAACCCCACATCATAAAAAATGGGGATCATCCATCCGAAGAACGGTGGGAACACAGCAAGTCGCCGAAAGAGACGGAGACCCGCGGGCTCGGAGACCGGCAAGAATGAGCGCTGAAGGTAAGAAAGAATGAACAACTGCGCACCTGGCTTAAATAGGACGCTGAGCAGGTGAGTTAATTAACTGAACCGCCCTAGAGTATTTACCTGTAAAACACTGTGCGAGTATCTGCCCGAAATACGATAAATCGTCATTTCATGCTATTTCTTTAAACTGTTGATATTTTTCAGCAGTTCTCAGACGATCATCTTGCCTGAATGGGGTTGATAAAGAAAACATAGAATTTCTCATTTTTATCACCATGTCTCCAACAATTTCAGTAAAAAAATGGGCCAATTAACACGTGAAGGCTGTTGCCTTCTGATCTTCATGTCAGATCAACAGTCTGACCATAATGCGGTGAGGCAGGACTGGAACCAGTGTTTCCTTCTCTTAGATTAGAGTCGCATTTGGTTTCTTCTGTTTGAACCCATTAGGATCTCTCTGGCTCACTCCTCAACCCAAACCCAGGATCTGCTTACAGCAACCTACTTCCCCGTTTTATTTGTTGTTCCTTATTTACATTGTCTTTTACTGAACTTTAATCCTGCTTTTAACTGTTGCGCCTTAGTCCCAAATGCCCTCATGGGTGGATGCAGGCTGTCTGCAGGTGTAAAATTGTCAAACCTGTACGGGGCATGCTGGTGACCCGCACGAAATATCAAGATGGTAGACCGCTCGGTGCCCATGATGGGAGCCATAGGTCAAAGAGAACACTTACACAACATGTAATGGTAAGTAAGGGGGAAAGTAGGTGACATGTAGACATATTGTGCAGATTATTTATTTTTTCAACCGCTGAAAACCTGCAGACGGAGCCCGTCAGTGCTGTTCATGTGATACGACAGCATCACCCGTAGTTATAAATGGATGTAACCTCCATTATCCTTACGAATACTTCTTCATACACTAACCACACGTACAACAATGGTATGTTCCATTGTCATGACGGAAGAACTTTAGGGGAATTGCAAGACATGCCTGCGTGCCCCTTAGGATGCAGCCGCTCCTCTCTACGGCCCTCCACGGGCCCGGACAACCCAAAGAACCACAGAACCCGTACGGGTCAACCCCCCATATGGATGCATGTGACAGAGGCTTAAACTGTCCTTGAGTGACCTGAACAGGGCTCAAGGTCAGACGCATCATCGTCAACCTTAACAGCCTATTTTATGTTCTGTACAATTAGAGAAGCCCATTAAGACAACTGTCTTGTAATATTGGGCTAAATAATTCAAACTGAACTGAACTTTGTGTTCCTCTGAACTCCCTCCTAACTCACCTTCTGCAAACATTTTAGACCCAAACAGTCCAGACTTTGTTTTACCGTTAAAAATGCAAAGCTGAAGGTTTTCTTCCCCCAACGTTGCTGCTGTTTTGTTAACTAAACTTTATACCACTTGATGTAGAAATTTTTGAATGGGATGCCTCTTGACCCCCCCCCCCCCCCACAAACACACACATCTGTAATAACTCAAGACATTGAGCAGCAGCCACTTCAAGGCTGACTGTGCTCATGAATGCTAATCCCCCACATAAAGTGACGTTTACATCACTGCACTAACAAGAGGCCTGGAAAAAATGAATCAAAGCACCTTCACCCTTATGTGAGGGGGGGGGTTAATTGTGATTGGTTAATTTTGCCTGAATAAATTGGAGACTGGCTCATACTGTTTACCAAAAGCAAGGAGGTAATTAATCACTCTAATGAGAGTGAGGCGATGTCGGCGAACACATTAGTCTTTATTAGAAAGTGGAAAGAGGACATTGTTGGGCTGAAGCTGCACGGGGGGGGGGGGTCATTTAACAGTGAGAAGTTTTAAAGCGCTCAGCATTTGTGATGCACTTATGATGGGAATTGGAAAATCCTCCTAAAACCACCGTTCCATGCATCTGTTTGTGTTTTTCTTCATAAAAATGTTTCTGAGAACTAAGATCCCTAATTCTGCCTTTTCTCTGCTGGCAGCAAGCGTTCAGTCACCGTCAGGGTTCGAGCTCAGATATATAACTAACAGTTTGAGTAATGACTCAAGTCTGCCTGTTGATCAGGCTCTGACTTCAGCTCTTTTTTTGTCATTTTGTCTTTTAATTAAGTTGATTTTAATTTAGTTTGTCTGAAGATTTGATCCCAGATTTCTGATCAAACTACATTAGTTCTCAGCTTTCACTCCAAATGTGTCACTTCCAGGTCTTTTCTCCTGGTTTTCTGTCCAGCTCTCATGTACAGTCAATGGTCAGGGTGATCTGAGTGGTTCTAAACTCAAACCCCAGCAGCCAATTTCAGTCTGAATTGTGTCCATCACATCCGTTAATCAATACAGACCCCAGAGTTTCTCTAGTTTTTGACATTTTTGATTGCTGGTGTTCTTTGTGATTTTTGTCAAAGGAAAAGTTTCCCTTGGACTCAAAAGAGGTTGAGAGAAACATGAGGGTGGTTGGTTTTGAGCAACCACCCTCATGTTTGGCTGAGTAGATCCCTGAAGGGTCAGCCCAAAGGCAAAGAGGGAAGCTGTCCAAACCTGCATGAGCCGACATCAGACATGCAAACGTCAAGCAGACGCCTGTCACTGCAGGAGCCACTGCAATTGGGTTTTGGATTTCTGTTAGGGATGGACTTCTTCTCTAGCTTTCAGAATAATGATGCTGGGGGGGGGGTGCTCAAAAAGGACCAAACGAGTTTACACAGTTGTGTTTTTCCTCAGTTTATAAATGATTTATACATGAAGTTAAAAAGGGTTGTGTTGGTAGAAAGTGGAGATAAGCCAGACAGGCATGTCCCATAGAAGATTCAAACTGTGGATCTTCTGGGAGCAATAGAGTTTACAGAAACATCCTGAAGTTTATAAAACATATCTGATTCACTTTATTAGATATGCAAATAAAAATGAAATTGGAATAATAACAGAAAATGATAATTAAAACTCCAAATATTTTCCCACCTTCATGGAATTTCCTGTTAGCCCATGAGGTGAAAGGTGGAGCTGTGAGATGCTGAAGGTTGGCTCAGAGTGACGGGCTAAGTGGTTTTTAACAGAAGAGCACGACTTCTTTGTCTGACTCGGACAAATGCATCAGAGACGCTACAGCGGAGGCCATTTGCTCCATCCTCGCCACGCCAACATGACTCATCCACTCATCCACAAGAAGATGTAGAATCGATCACCTCCCACTGAGAGCTGCTTCCAAATGGCAAGTCTCAATTAGCTGTTATTGTCCTCTGTCATCCGTCTCCCTCTTCATAACCCCCACTGTCCGTCACACTTCACAGAGCACCATTAACTCATTATCTTCCCGTGCACACGCACACACAGGCTTAAAAGAGCAGACACGCCAAACTTTGTTCAGTATTTCTGCATTGCTTCCTTTCCCCCTTCAAACTCGTCTGCATCACTGCCTGTCTCACCCATCATCCCTTATCTCCTCATCAGCACGGCTGCCTCTCCCCACCACTCCATCATCCAGATGCTGCAGCTGCCACTGTTGATAAGGCTCTTCAAAGTTGCCCTGCAGTGCTGACAGCAGCTTCTCCAAGCAGCCCATGTTGCTAAATAATTGATAAAACTGTCCCAAAGTTGGAAAAACAATGTCTGAAAGAAAAGTTTGCCTTGAAATTGTCATAAATGTGCACTGCAAGCTTTATAAATGTATGTGCTTGTAACTTTGCACATCACACTGTTTCCTTTTCTCTGACCATACTATGACAGATTCCTGAGAGATGTTTACAAGTGGGTGAAGTCAAGCTCAAGAGAAAAACTCTGCTTTACCTAATTTCCAATGTGGTTTGCCGGTTTAACATCCTAGACAGAGAATCTTTCCTAAAGTAACGTCTTTCGTTAGTTGTTAGTTAGTTGGAATTATCAGCTGAATCCCAGAACAGTAGAAAAGTCTCCTGATTGCCTTTTTATTAAAAAAAAAAAAAAAACAACCAACTGTCATTCAAAACATTTCTTTTCATAATTGTATATCTAGATAGATCAACCTGCATTTTTCACAAGAGGACCAGAACTTCAGATTAGTTAAGCTGTGTTTCTGAAGATACAAATTACTGGAATAGAACTGCATCATCTGCAAAGATGTAATATTGTCATGCATAAAATGGAAATCCTCCAAGTTGAATAATCACAGATTTGAAGTCCTACAGCTTCTGGCATCTTTGGAAGAGAAACTGCTGCTCCAATATTCCCCAAGATGGTCAAAAACCACCTGGATCTAAAGGGCCGTGCACACCGGGACGAATATCGGCGCACGTTATTCGCCAGCATTTTTCAACACGTTTTTTGTGTTCACACACAGGCGATTTTCGCTGACAATGAGCCGAGCGAACATGCAGTTTCATTCCCTGACATTAGATGGCGCTTAATGTAAAACAGAAATACACCTGTACACAAAGTGGCGCTGCGCAACTTTACGCTTCTTAAAGTCGCTTTGCACTCAGAAGAAGAGAGCAAGTATTTATGCGCTTGTCAGAATCAAACAAAGAAAACATATTTCCAGCACCAGTAGCTCCAGTTCCAGCGATGAAGAAATTATTGTTCTGTTGAATGATGAAAGACGCCGGAAAAGACGCCGATTTTGGGTACATCCCATAGTTACGAGAAGAGAAGAACATGGGGAGTTTTATCGACTGGTACAAGAGCTGAAAATGTATCATGAGCGTTTTTGGGGATATTTTAGTATGTCTGTCAGTGAGTGCATCTTCTTCGTCTTATTTCTTTGCGGCAGTGTAGACGCTACTTGGCGTCTATCTTCTTCGCTGGTATGTGTGCTCAGCAAGGCAGTTTTGTGTTTGAGCGCCCCCAAGTTATGTTTTACTGTAACTTCAGAAGCTCCAGACACGTGTGCAAAAGCGCCATTCTCATTGGTCGTATATTTTTTGACGCGGCGCGTCAAACCAAAAAAACGAACCCGAGACGTTTTTAAAAAAATGAATCACGAGCCGTTAAACGTTGGCGAATATGGCGCGCGAAATTTGTCCCGGTGTGAACAGGCCTTAAGCCTCAACCACAACTAGACACATTCGACCTCTAAAGGCCGTGTTGCACAGCCTCTATGTACGTTTTATGCATAATACATGAATAGAAATTGCTCTTACAAGACTAAATATGGAAAAAGTGAGAGAAGTTGTGGTCTTTATGCAAAATTTTCACAAATGCATAACTAATGAGCCAAATACAAATAAACCACGCAAAGAACACCTAAACCAGAACTAGAACATGACTAGAACAACAACTAGAACATGAACCGTGTGTAATTGTTGTGTTGTTTATATTCAATTCATTAGTGATTTGTGCGTCAATTACATTATTTTAACGTGTACGCGATATAAAAGTCATACATCTTTGGTACAAGCGCAAAACGTCGGTTAGACTACCGTGGAGCGGTCACGGAAAGCCACAAATTTACGTATGCATCTCGCAAAAATCACCCACAGCTGCGTTGGATTTACGTAATAATTGCGTATAAAATATGTAAAACACACGTAAACTGCGTAATTCTTAACCGATCAAAAATTTTGAACAGCTCAAACCCGAACTCATGTAAAGATCTCTCGCTGACAACCTCCATTGACACTCCACAACAAATTAACTGCAGTGAAGCAGAAGACGAGTGCAACTCCTCTAAAAAACAGTTTTCTTTGGAAAATGAGCTCTTTCCTTCTTAACCCTTGTGCTATCTTAGATGACCCCCCACCCTTCCATTGACGTGTTCTCCCTACCATGACAAAGGTGGATAAAGGTGAAAAGATTTCATGTAATCCATGGACACCAGTGAAGATCACAAATCATTGAAGAAAAAAGGTTCAGAGCACTGTCTAGTGGGTCTAGATGACCCACCTCCCAATGTTAAAGTGCCTAGGATAGCACAAGGGATAATAGTGAGAATCGGTTCAAATGCTGGTCAAAATTATGTTAAAATACTAATGAAATACTAATCTAAGTTTATATCTTTCTTCTAATGATTTCCTGGAGGATCTCAGAGGAACAGCATCAGGAAAAAGTTTCAGTAAATCCTCAACCGTGAACAGGAATCAAAGAGTAGAAAATGACAAAGGAGGTTTTCCTAAAAACGCCTCATTTGCATGAACAGACGTAAACAAAAGCTGACAAAAAAGAATTTTTAAAGCTTTTGCATTTTGAATCTGAAATGAAAACTGGCTCTCAGAGGAGAAGTGCCTGAGGAATGGCAGAAATCTGTCAGCGCTCAGACTCCATTAGTGTCACTTCACCTCTTATCTGGGATTCTCAAATGTGCTTTGAAAGAAAAGCATTCAACAGCTTCTGTCGTATTGATGTGGCCATAGCACATGACAGCTCACAGTTTGGGAATGCTTCTCATTTCTTCTCTGCTGAATTTATTTCACATGCAACGCAGCTGACATCAGCGGGGCAGTAAACCTGCAGGGGTGGGGGTTTATTTTCCTTTCAGCATACAATAAAAAGCTGGGGCTGAAATATTTTCGCTCTGGTGGTGGACGTCCTGCAAGCAGCTCGCTGGTGGCTGCAGGATTGAACTCATTCCCGCCGGCAGCCTTTCTGCGTTTGACTGCAAATACATCAAACGGCGCTCTGCATAAGAGCCCAGCGCTCCTGATTTGAAATGAAGTATTGCAGCCGTTTGCTCAACAGATCCCATCAGGGAGCAGAAAGTGGGAAAGTAATTGTACGATCTATCTGCCAATGGCAGGTTTCCATCACACGGGTGCCGATGGAGGCGCGTGCCAGCGCGCTCTCGCAGAACAAACACAGGTTTTTGTTTCTGGCTGTGAAGACGTGACAAGTCAGTTTTTCACTCCTGAATAAGAATCAGTGAGTCGTGAGCTTTTCAAAGGAAGCTGGAAGCAGGTGTGCAGAGGGGGAGCAGCCAGGTAAAGACATAAAGTTTAATAAAAAGGTAGGAAAAGCAGAGGTGCAGCATAAACTGACCTGTCCATGAACAAAACATGTTAGGCAATAAACAAAGTAGGAGCTGATGTCAACAAAGACAAAGACTTTGGAAGACATCTCATTTTTTACCCAGTAGTTAGTACACATGTGCTGATACTATAGGTAAACATGATGTCCTCCAATAGTTGAAGCATAAAGGACTACAAACCGAACATCTACATCATAGAGAATATAAATCAGTCATAATTTCATAATCTGGGGAAACACGTTAAAGTGAGAAAGTAACAATGAGGGTTGTAAAGCTTTTGTCACATGCATTTATGTCGCCCACAGCAGTTTTTAAGATGGTAGGCCACCCGGTGAGCCCGTTTTTCTCTACAGGCACGCTGCGGGCGACATGTCATAGTGAACGCCTATACGATACGTAATGGTAAGTCGAGGTGAATTAGGTAAGACGCCGGCGTGTCGTACAGATTTTTCTTTTTTTCGAATCCCCAAATCCTTCAGACTGTGCAGGCGGCCTGTTGTGATATTCAAGGGACGGGTGCTTAGTCTCTGAGTTCAGCCTGACTGTCAGACAACAGAGTGTCACACATACAGTGTGTACTTTGTGTGGATGTCCTACAGTATCACATGCACACCTATGCCTAGAGCATTTGCAGACAGTCGGTAAGGAGCTAGTGTGCGTGCATCAATGATGGCAAAATTAAGGCGTAAGGATACGACAGTATCACCCGTACGTCATATGTGTGTGAAACTTCCAATAGTCTTATGAATACTCCCCAATACACCTACCACATGCATTACAATGGTACGTTCCATTTTCATGACGTCCCTTGAGGTGGACGTATGAGCCTTAAGGGAACTACGATCCTCCACGGATCCACACAACCCAAAACCCTGCAGCTCCTGTTCCTGTAGGTGCATGATGGGACTGAGACTCTATTTGTCTTTGCATGTTGCAAATGTTTGCTAAGACCTGTCGCTTCAACTGGAAAAACAGTTGCAAAAGTCAAGTAATACAAAATGCTTTAAGCTAACAGCCTTTGATGGTAGCTTCAATTTTTTAAATAACTTCTTAAACTTAAATATTTGTGTCCCAAGAGGACTTACAACAAATTTTCTCCAAAAACAGTCTTTGGTTTTCTAAGTGTTCTCGTTTTATTTTTTCAACCGTTTTTGTTGTGTCTCCTGACTTTTTGTTGTTTTTCTGACCGTTTTAGCTCCATCAGAAAGAGTGAGAATTATGCTGCAGCTTTTTGAGCTGGAGGCAAAGATACATATCTGACACTTGATGCATTTCTGAGCCCCGAACTGCACTGGAACATCAGTTTAATGTGATTACAAGTAAAAAAAATGTCAGAACTTATCAAAGCTGGAATTTTTCCGCATTCTGTCGTTGGGCAGGAGGCAAACTGACTTCAAAATGAGATAAAAACAAAATCAAATAGCAGATTCTCAGCTGGGCGAATGTTTGAGTTCTAGAACATGCTAAGCGTTAAAATCAGAGTTTTTATTTATTTGGGAGCATCTGTAAAAGTGTTTGGGGGGGGGGTCTTTTCACATTAAAGTCTGCATAAAATCAAAAGTTCTTGTTCAAAGAAATCTGTAGAAATGTCGGCTGTTCTGCTTCTTCAGGGTCAGAAGGGAAAAATATTGACTTCATTTTATATAACAGTTAACTGAGTGCCCCCCCTCCTACACACACTCACACACGCACACACACACACACACACACATGCACACACACACCTAGACAAGGAGAAACGTCCCTACAGCGACATGGCCAAAGGAGATGAATGAATAGGACTTTTTCCTGCATCATTAACTACTGAACAAACTTCTCAGTTTCTACTGTTTTAGTAGCAAAAAAGTCACGGGGGGGCGGGGGTCATGCTGGCTGCCAGCCGGCCGTAGGGGGTTTGACTATAGACAACTGTCACCTGCAGCTACGATGATAGATAACGAGTTTTTATTTTGACGGTTAATAAGCTCCCCAGTGAACATCTGTGTGTGAAATAATGCTGGAAATGTGGTGAATGTGTGGAAAAACACACATCTATTCTAATTTACTCTTCCATTTATACACATGATTGCTGTTTCTCACAGGTAGCTCGGTTGCTAAGGTGAGAGGCTACAAAGCAGGAATCCAGGGTTCGATTCCCGGAGGGGGATAAACAATGGTACTTGGTCAATTACCATATCTATGGCGAGCAATGAACATCACCCAGTGAGGGCCCTTAGGCAAGACCCTTATAGCTACTGCCTCCCGAGCGCAGTTATTTAGCATTTGTAAAAAGTCAGAGTGGGGTGTAGTTGGTGGAAGTGTGTGTATTCCGTATGGTGGACCATGAACAGAATCTTAAGGATTAAAGTTAACCCAACCAAAAGCAGATAAATTAGCTTCTTTTCCACATCATTTATCGTAAACATCCAATCCCTGCATCATTATTCTCACATCCAGTAACATCTTTTTATCTCACTGTAAATAAAATAACAGATACCACCCTATAGGTGGGTTGATAAACTCGATTAATCGCTCTGAATCGATCCAAGCTTAATAATCGGTCCATAGAAGTAGAGATCCTTTCCTTTTCCAGTGACCTATAACGCATAATAGCTAGTTCCTGCTACCAATCTTGCTGCTGCATTCTGAACAAGCTGGAGACTTTTTAAGCACCATTTTTTTTTGTTTTGTTCAAATCTTCTGGAATAAAGTGTAAAGCTATAGCGCCAGCTCCACCTAGTGGCCAAACTGAACTGCCTCCAGGAGAGACCGGACATTTATTTTTGTAATATGACGTAGTTCAGAGCCTTTACAATGTTAATCATCTGTTAATAATGTTAATGATGTGGACATTTTTGTTGGAGCTTCTCTGTTTGAGGAAACACTGGATGGTGTTAACAATCTCATTGGTTTATTATGTCACTAATACATTTAACAGTATGTGAATTGTATCAGATTCCAAACATTTATAGATAATTTTGGATTTCTATAAAAATATGTCTTAATGTGTACATTCAAAATTGAACTAAACTGAGTGGATCCAAAGAATTGGATAATGAGTTGATCTATCCAGGCTCTGGTGAATCAAAACAATTCTGGAAACTATTGGTGACACCAACTAGTAACCCCCCCCCCCACCTTTCTTCTGACCAATAGAATGAGTAACAGCTGTATGTTTCCCTATAGAATTCTATGAGACTTTGGCTTCTTGGAACCACTTCCTGTTTGGAACGCCATGGGGGGAGGAGTCACTCAGTCCAGTTCTTATTCGCTGCCAATGTTAAGAAGTAGTTGAAACCCCCACCACCTTACAATAAGAGACTGTTAAAAGAGGTTTATGAAACCTCCTGGTTCGTTTTATAATTACATGTTTTCTTATTAAATATCTTTAATCAATCATTAAAGCTTATATGTGACTTTTTTATTTAAAATAACCTGAGCTGATTGTATTTTTAGCTTCCTTTGAAAGTGTCTGATGCTGAGACATGGCACTATATAGATTTAAAACTATAAATAGAGGGTTGATACCAAAAGCTAGGAGATTTATTTTAAGTATAATTATTATTATAAGGCCTGTTTTGACATGTTTAATAAGTTCTAAATGCAACTTCTTTATCTTAACAACTGATGCACTTTTTGGTAGTTTTTTTTTTCTTTTTGTTATTGACAAAATGATACATTTTTAATGTATTATATGTTTATTAATTAGTTGCAATTTGTTGTTTTTTAAGACCAAATGATGCATTTTTTATTGATTCATTGTAAATTATTTACTTTTGTATTTTTAATGAATGATGCACTTTTAAATGTCATTGTACATGTGACAAATAAAGTGTCGTTGATCCTAGAACATCAGTCTAGAAGTAGATCCAGAAGTAAGCTGACGTGTCTGAGCATCTGCAGCTCCAAACAGCAGAACATGCGTGCAGAGACCCTGTTCCTCTCCAGTGGATCTCTGTGCAGCAATAACAGGGCTGCACTTCTCTTTTCCTTTCTCCTCCTATATGTGGAAAGTTCCAGCTACTTTCCTAACCGCTTCTGGCCAGAAAGCCGTGAAATGACTCGGGGCCCAAGCATCAGTCCTGCTTCAAAGCAAATGCCAAACGGCGAGGAACACTCTCAGCTGTTCACTCAGCATGAGCTGAGCGTGGGGGGAAACTCTGAGCATCACTTTACCGCTGTAATACTGAAACAATCACATTACAATCATTCTGCTTCTGCCAAGCTCCCTGTCGGGGAACGCCGGTCTCAGCGGGACGCAGAGAAATGTTTTTCAACGTAAACTTTCCTCTCAGCGGACGACGTTTGACTTAACAGTGGAGAGGTTAAAAATCAGAACCTCAAGTTTGAGGTAAAGTATTCTGGAATAATTACTTAGCTAAATTTACAGATTATTCTCAGAAAACAGCTGGAACAGTTTGACTAATTAATCTGCAGGGAAAAGCGACAGGGAGTTTTCCTCCTGGCTGCTGCGATGCTGCAGAATCCGCAGGAGTTTGATCCGATAAACAGCGTTTGTCGGCTGCAGTTTGATGACATCCTCCCCATCTATTTTCATAGGAGGCTTCTCAGCTCATGTTTGTGCACAGCAACAAAACCTCTTCATTAAATAATAAAACTCAGAAGAAAAAGTGTCACGGTGCATTCCTGAGTGAGTGAGTGAGTGAGCGAGCGAGCCAATAATTGAGATTTTTGAGGTCTTGTGGTCTATCCCACAAAGAGTTACACGGACTCGTCTCACCTCCAATGTCTAATTTCTTTAAGAAAATAACTCCCAGTGGTCTGAAGAGCAGAGCTGCCTCTAGAGGTGGCAGTGATGCTCTTTGTGTGACGGCCAGTGGATTTTAGAACACTTCCCTCCCTCTGTTAGAGAATGACTAATGCTACTTTCACTGAATGTAAACCAGTCGCTGGTTTAGTTTCATAACTAACTATTGTATTCTCTAGTACTTCTGTATTATAATGTAATTGTGTTATGTGTGTGATTCTATAGATGCAGGGGACAATGGAGGCAAATTAGCATCATTGCTATACTACGGTATATTTACATCTACGACTCTTTTAATGCGCATCGTCCCATCAAACAGTTAGACATCAATAATCGTAAATGATGCATATTTTTCAGCATGAAATCTAAAGATAGAAAGTGTAACAGTAAAAAAGTGAGGAAGACGAAAAAAGAAAAAAACAAATTGCAAAGAAGGTTAAAAACCGAGCTGCACAAAAGTGTTCTATTATTTAAAAATGGTTTGCCGAAAAAAGAACATTGCCATCTAGTGTTTGGGGGGTTTATGAGCCATAAATTAACACTTGACATAGATGAAAACCTTTTCTCTGTCTCTATAATGTGACATAAATAAAACACTAGACCCTCTCAGATGCAGATGCCAGCTTTGTTTCACTGCAGTTGGCAGAGGGAGGTTGAGAGTCGTGGCTTTTGATCAGTGTCGACCTCTAAACGCAGAACGTCTCATTACAGTGAAGGCGAGAGCTAGACGAATCTTTCACAGAGCTCCGGTGGCAGCGAGCGATAATCAGCAAGCAGGCGGGCTGTGGTTGAGGAGCGCTGAAGTTTGAGCCTGACTGCAGCGGCTGGCCCCGGGTTCCAGCATGCCCCCATACATTTCCCTCTCCTCCTCCTGCAGGAGGCACCGACAGGCCTCGTCATGCTTGTCCTTGGCCATTTCATTGGGACGTTAAGTCTGACTTTGCTCTGGTCCAGAGCGGCCCGTCGCCCTTCAGGGCAGAAACGAGGGGTTCTGTCACATTTAGGAAATTGGTGTTTAGATAAATTTGAGGTTTTCATCCTGCAAGGACTACTAGAACAACATTTTACTGCTTTGACAAATATAAATTCTACACTTAATGACCGTGTATGTTTAAGAGCACCAAGACACTTTAATGTTTTTGGCAGCTGATGCTGTGAGAGCTGCCTGAATGTTGCTTCCAGGTTCAATGAAGCTGCAATAACAGACAAAATCCTTCTCCGTATAGGAAAATAAAAATGAAAAAATATCTGAAGGTCATTGAGGGATCTCATAAATAAATTGGTTATTTTAGGTTAAAAACTTTCTCACTTGGCAAAGTGCCGAGAACATTTCTGTTTTCTGGTTTGAGGCCAACGGCAGAGTTAGAGTCCGCTGTACCTTTGTCGCTGAAGTCGTCCACCAGGATGATCTCAGCGACCAGCCGAGGGGGCGAGCGGTTGATCACGCTGTGGACGGTCCTCAGCAGGGAGGACCAGCCCTCGTTGTGGAACGGGATGATGATGCTGGTGTTGGGGAGCTTCTCTGCGTACAGCTTCTGCCTGCAGCTGCAAACACAGGGACACGTTTTACGCCGGCGGTGTTCACGTGGCGCCGCGTTCAGCCAGCAGCTGCTCTCTGTTGTTCTCTGCAGCAGGTCTGGGGACATGGAGGCGATGGACGAAGACTCGCAGACAGCAGTTCTGATCTCTGGACTCAGTTCCAGCAGCAATCATCTCCCAACCCAACACTGAATCCTTTTTCTATCATTCACTGTTTTACAAAAAAACAGAAACTATTTCCTGAAGAACCAGGAGAAGGAAGACTTTCACAATAAAAGTCTTTGCTTTGCTTTCTTTTCTGCTTATATACAGATTCTGGTTTTTAAACAGTCTCTGCTGACTCAGTATTTCCTCAGTCAGAAACACTAAAAGATCCAAACGTTAGTCTGTGCCTAATCCTTTAAAAGGGTTAGAACATTAGAGTCATGCTCACTAATCCTAGTCAAACCAATTCCACCAAATGTCGTGTGGTTTAACCAAAAATCAAACACTTTTAGCAGAAAACTTTTCTAGAAATGTATTGAAAAAGAGAAAGTTGAGAAAATGAAACAAATCAAACAAAGCCCCTAAAAACTCGAACCTTCTTGATTGTAAATTATAACTATATCAACAAATATAATGCAAAGCATTTAGCTGAATTAGTTCTGACTGTTTACATATAAAACCCAACCACCCCCTGTAAACGTGAGTTTGGAAAAATCCTCCACCTCTGTGAAAAGGCCTTCAAGCCAGACCTTTTGAAACAGCAGTTTTCCTTTTTTCCCGTCGTCTTTTCTAGCTGCTTTAGATCTGCAGCTGCAAGCTCAGAGATACTGAAACGGTTTGAAACAGAAAACTGCAGAAGCAACAGATCAAGGCAAACATCCATTTTGGATCCGTCTGAACACAAAGAACCAAAGAACTGATAGAGTTCCCTGCTGTTGAACGTGAAGGAACGGTTCCAGAGAAAACAGTGCTTTTCAGGAAAATCCTTCCTATTTATTGACACTTATGTAGAGGATTCTCCCTTTTTAAAAGTGATCATTCCTGTGAAGTCAAACAGCATCTACTGGACTCACTTTTCATGGCGGATGTCGGGAAGCGAGCGGTTCAGAGAGATCCGGTTGCTGACGTAAATGTTGAAGCCGTTCTCCCGGTAGGCCTGATCGACCCGGTCGGTCTCCGTCACAG
Source organism: Oryzias sinensis (assembly GCA_037389245.1). Lineage (NCBI taxonomy): Eukaryota > Metazoa > Chordata > Actinopteri > Beloniformes > Adrianichthyidae > Oryzias > Oryzias sinensis. The sequence goes on from CM074497.1 coordinate 8,418,840, forward strand.
GAAACGCTTTCCCCTGCTCTCCATTTCCTGTCAAACACAACCATCATGACGACCGGCCCAGCAGACGCTCAAACCGCTGACTTTCCAGGTCAAAGCTTTAGGTAGACAATACTGCCCCCCAAAGAGAAGCCATCGTTACTGCATGACCTTCTCAGGCTAGTCCACCCTCGACAGCACAGTGTGAAAGGCAACCGCACTAAATAAAGTGCAGGACTTGGAGCAGGAGTCTAGATCTCCTTTTGCCATTTTTAATCAACTTTAGCTCATTTTGGTGAAAATCTGACTCATCTGGTGCCTGGTTTCATTACCATCAGCAACAACTTGTTACTATACTCAGATACACACATTTGTGGAGGCAATACTAAGCCTGATCATTCCATCAGGCCATGGAAATCCAGCTGCACAGAGGTTCTTGTTGAGGAGAATCTGACCAGTTGGACCAACAGCTTAAAATCCTCATTGGATTTTTCTGTTTAATTGATGGTGGAAAATCAGCGTGATAATTATTTACAGACACCTCTCCTGACATAATTGATAGGTAATTATCCTGATTTATCCTGGGTCAATTATGAATGATTTGTGTGAAACTGAGCTAGAGCAGAACACGTCATCATCCGGCGGGTTCTGGAAATCCATCAGAGCAGAAGCTCCTTCATTCCCTCGTGTTTGGTTTATTTATTATTCACATCATTTTGATAATAACGTTTATGTTTGTTTTCCATCAGATATTCAGCTTTTGCCGTTCTAAACACTCAAACCCAGAGATTCTATGCATATTTGTGAGTATTCTTAAGGTGGACCGTTTTGAAGCCCCAAACTGGTGAACTTAAAATTGTTTGGGCGGGAAAGGTCAGAACGCTTCAGAGATTTGTTATCATTCATAAAAAAGTTAGAAAAAAAACCTGTTTCCTTTTTTTCATGTTACACAAGAGTTTATTTAAAGCCACTTCAGGGGTCAAACATAAAGAGGCAGAGATGGAAAACCTCACCATGAAAAGTTCCTCTTTTGGGAAAAATGAAGCCAAATGGTTCCATTCCCTTCCATTGAACAGCCTGTGAACCTTTGAGGCAAACCCTGAAGGCTGGTAGCCAACGACACGCCGCTCATCACGCCACCAACACGGATGCTTTCATTACAACATCACATCAACGGAGGCTTAAACCCTTTTTAAGGTTTGTGACAAGCCAGAGAAGAAAAGTGATAAGGAAAATCCCAGAATCCTCAGGCATGTAAAGTTTATTTTTTTACAGGTTTTTCGCTGCTTTAACCTGAAGTTTCAATCTTCTCTAGTGAGATAAAAGCAGCCGGCTCAGGAACTGTTCTGAATAAACTTTAAGCGATCTCACACCCACATGTTTTGCTTCTCATTCCACCTCAAAACGTGTCAAACTTTTTTAAAGAAAACGTAAGCGTCAGGATTTAAAGGAGCTGTTCTCCTTTGGCTTTAGAATCTGATCCTTATTAGTGGCAAATGTGAGCTCAGTTATAATTGGACTTAACTTCCTTCTCCAACTTTTTTCCACCCGAGCTCGCAGAGTGCACCAGCTGGGAGACATTTGGAACTGCCTACAGAGAGAATAAATAGCACATTGACTTCAGGAGCTGCAGGCCCTAAAATAACGTCTCAGCCTTTCGTGCCTCGTCTGAAATGCTTAAACAAATCAAAGTATTGATTCAACTATGAAACCTCTGGTCCTCACAGTCATTCCTCACCTTCATTTTTCTTTAAGGTTTATGAAAAGACAAATTAAACCTTTCAACAAAGGATAAAAAAGTTTTTTCATCTCAGTACCCGAGGTCCAATCAAAGCCGATTAACAGTGTTTAATTGTGACACAACAAACAGTGTTGATTTGGAAAGCCAAAACCAAGAAAAGGACTGTTTGGGCGCTCTATTGTGTCCTTTTCTAAAGTCACTGGTTGGTTGAAAACTTCTGCCACAGGGCGTGGACCTACCGGCACGAGCGGCATCTCTCCTCATGGCTTTGTAGTCGTGCCAGTCTATCCGCCGCACGCCGTCGGATCCCACCTGAGCGACCTTCTGGTGGAGCCCCTGCAGAAGCAGAACAGCGAAACCTTTGACGCTCAGACTGTCCTCAAAGTGCTAAAAACTTTGTCTGATGTCCTCAGAGCCTCACTGAGCGGCGCCATCACAAATCTGTGGACCGTACAGGTGCAGCCTGGATTTGTGCTTTTCTGGAGCTCATTCTTTCAGCAAACACAAACATCTCTGCAAAAAAAAAGGTCTAAACCGCCGAAATTCCTACTGCTGGCCAACACCCAGGAGCTCCTCCAGTGCTGGGGGGTGGGGGGTGGGGTGCAGCTCACAGAAAATGACATTCAGCCTCATCACCATAAGCTATTCTTCTCCACCCCACATTAAAATGCACAAGCAGCCATTTATGAAATTCTCTCTGCTTCACAAATGACTTCCAGTGACTCCAGATATTACAGGATCCCGGCACAATGCTAGATTAATTAGCTCCACAGGAGGATGCAATTAGAGGAATATTGTTAATACAAAAGACACGTCTGACGACGTGGATGGTTATTAATCAGGCTGTTAGCTGATCGCACGACACCCACCACAAACGCCTGTGATGGCACGGAGGGGGCGCGTCGATGTGGGAGCCTCTACACACCGTTCAATGCAAACACGTCCAGATGTGTGAGCGGATGGACGCGGGTTCAAGTGAAGAGGCAGGCAGGAAGATGGAGCTTTAACCACTGGACTGAGTGACTCCTCCCCCTGGCGTTCCAAACAGGAAGTACCTGCTGGCTCCAAGAAGCCATTCAGGGCTCAGTGTCTTGCCCAAAGACACTGTAACTGCCAAGATTTGGATTCGAACCCCCAACCAACTGATTGGCAAAATAAAAAGGGAGAGATAGAAAACCTCACCAAGAAAAGTTCCTTTGTAAGATTGTTGACAAACCAGAGAAGAAAAGTGAAAAGGAAAATCCCAGAATCCTCAGCACGTCTCAGCCGTAAAGTGTATTTTCTTACAAGTTTTTTTGTTTCTATAACCAAAAGTCCCATAGACTGTCTATAGAGAAATAAACAGCTGTTCCTCAGTCATTCTATTGGTCAGAAGAACTATTCTGGATCTGATACCTTTAATAACATCTTTTTGATAATCCTCAGTTTATATCAATACTCCAAAACCGAGGAGTAAAGACAGAATTTCTCCTTCACACATACATTTCTCATTAACTTGCAGATGATACGATAGTCGTGATAGTTGCACTCCATGATTCCACACCAACTCCTACCCAGACCGACTGCAGCCTGCACATGAAAAGAGGGACTGCTCGCTTTGCATGAAAACAGCGGCGATGCTGCAGCTGCTCCATTACCATTTCCTCCGGCATAGAGGACGCATTCAGCGCCACGTTGCGCTCTAACCTCCTCTGAGGAACAAACCAGGAGCAGGAAGGAGTTCAGATGTTCGCAGAGGCATTTTCCTCAAACATTTGCGTGTGTTTTCGTTTCACTGGAAATTCACTACACAAACACTGGAGCCACTCCTCACATACGTCCAGGATCATCATCCCACACAAGCAGAGGCCTTCACAGAGACCAAACAGCCAAGGGAATTGAACTCCCAGCAAAGCTGTCTTAATCACTCAACTCTAATATGCAGGAAATGAAGCTGGACAGCACATTAACCCAGAATTCCAGTGGAGCATCCATTTGTCCCACCACTGCAGAGGCTCATGCTATAACCTCTGCTTCAGCTGCATCCGGCTCCGTTTGGTTCAGCGTTGAACATGGATGAGGTGCTGCCTGAGCGGCTGGGGCGCCTTCTGTTGAATGCAGGCTGCAGGTCACTCAGTTCCCACAGAGAATGTAGCTGGTAAAGGGAGAGCTGCTTTTTAAAATGCAAATGAGAGCTGCAGCGGGGCTGAATGGCTCTTGCATAATCTTGTAATCCCCCTCCCGTAGGACCGGCGCAGAGCACGCCGGTGCCACCAGAAAAGATGGAAGTCAGCAGCAGTTCAGTAACTTTCTGCTTTTATATTGGTGGCAGGTTCAGAGAAAACACCCAACTTCTGAAGCATCTGCCCGTCTGTAGCCCAGAGGAAATGATGCTGCTCATTACAGCATCACTGCTGTGTGAGGAAAAATGGGACCTGATTCCCTGAAATGACCATTTCTGTATTTGAAAGGGAGCCGTTTTTGTCGCTCTTCACAAGAATAAAACTATCGGCTCATGTATGAGTGGTTTCCAGTTTGCCAGGATGGCAATTGGCTTTTTTAAATGTATTTATTTTTTGCTTTTATCCTGAGAGATCAGACAAATAAAGGTGAATGTGATCCACCTTACTCCCTTTGTGTTTTCTTCTAAGGTCAGAGGGGTAATCAGAGAAGCAGTTTTTCTCATGAGGATAAATGAAACTGCAGAGTTTGAATGAATGACTTCATTGTTCTGTTTCCTCTAAACAGCTGCAGACTGTTCCCATGAAGCTTTGCTCCACTATTTATCCCACATTTTCTCTAAAGTTTTATAATTTCTTCCAACCACAAAGATGAAATGAAGACATAAATGTATCCAATAATTGGATAAGATCACTCTCCAACATGAAGCCCAAGCTGAATAGAGACTGAGAATCCCTTTTTCTTTCCACTTGGTGTGTCATGTACACAGAGAGAAAGCCAACTCAGAACCAGCAGGACTCGCGCTTAACATCGTTACCAAACATTAGCCGTCTGACATGAAAAGCTGTTCATTGGCAAAAACACAAAAAGTAAGCGCAGAGCGAGCGGAAATGCCACGTTAACCTTTTCCCACGCAGACTTGCTGCATTGTGCTTCCTGGACTCACATTTCCCAGAAAGCTTTCGCCAGCGGAACAACACATGACAGCATAACCAGAACCAAACGGCAGTGACCCTCTGAGGTCTCACTTGGACTCTCAAAAGTTTTTATTTTCCACCAGAGGACAAGGGTTCTGGAGGAGGGAGGGATGTGCAGAATCCACAGAAAACTCCTGACATACTGACCTTTAATAACCCTCTGTTTCTTAGAGGAGCATAATGTCTGAACACTTTGGAAGATGAACTGACTTTAGAACATGAATGTTCTTGCAGTTCTATTGACATTTGCCCTGGAAAATTCTGATTTGACACAAATATCAAGAAACAATCTTTAAAAAGGTTAAATAACACATTATTCCAAAATCTTTGGTTTTAAATATGATGAAGCTCGTCTGCTGGACTATTTAAACATGTAGTTGTAGAGTTAGATTAGCTAATTCCCTCCAAGGTTCAGGTACATGGCCTGTCCGTCCTGGGGGAGGATCCCTCCTTCATGTGGACCCCCCTGAGGTTTTCCTTACGGTGAAGGAGGGTCTAAGGGCAGAGATGAACAGTTTAGTTAAGCTATTAGCTATTGACTTCTATGACTGATTTCAGGTCAATAACTGGTATGAAACCCATTGAGACGACTGTGTTGTAATATTGCGCAGCGTAAATAAAATTGAATTGAATTGTAATATCACCTGAATCAAGCGTGGCGTTTCCCAGCACTGCGATAACATGTTTCCCATCTGTATGGAAAACTGGAATGAAATCAAACGTTTCTGATTGAATTTGCAGCACAGTTAGAGGCTGACATTCCTTTGATTCTTGTTCTGGACAAGAGCAGCAAGTGTGATAAGAACAGAGCCGGCCGGGGACAACAAATCAGGCCACCCCGGGTCGACACCTTCGTCTCTGCTTCCTCTGTTCATCCTGGAAGCCCACAGAAGATTGGAGTAAGAGGAGAGCCTCTCTGTTTTCTGTCTCCTTTCTCCTCCTGTCAGATCACGACTCCCCCAGAGACACAATTACCTGGCTTTCCTGTGTTCACCTCACCTCCTGCCTCTCCTCCTCCTCCAGCATCTTCAGCCAGTTCACTCTTTGAAGACACAACAGACACAACATCTCAAATCTAACAGCTGCTGCTGCAGCTCAAACACAGACCGTTTTTCCTGCTGAGGATCATCTGATTGTATCCAGTCGGAGTTTTTAGAAACAACAACATCCAACTTTTTGCATTTATTCATGAATTCCATTCCAGTCCAGCAGCTGGTAGATGAGCTTCATTAGGGCTGTTAGCGTTTGGTCCTCTTGAAAAGACAGAAGACAGAAGCTGCAGGGATTTCCCATGAGGCGGTGGAGTTTGACGTGTTGATCTTGTTTACTTCACACATGTTGGGGTTCACTTTTGCAAACAACAAATTACGACAAAGTTGGAAGTGTAAACTGTTGCATGTTTGCCTCAAAGCTTATCACAAAATGATATTTTACCCGAAAGCTAAGCGTATAGAGCCTGTAGCACATCACAAACAGGCTTTATAGAATTCTGTTTCAACCTTGAATCAGAGATTTCATCAAACGCACAGAAAAACATGCAAATATGCATCAAATGCCAACTTCTGTCCAAACACGCAGACTTTTTGCAGAGACGGCTGGCAAACGGAGTGCAGCCCTGTTGTGATACGCATGCTCGTCCCTCTGGGGAGGGGCACTCTGCTGCACGAGAGCTACGCATCGGGGGGGGGGGCCGCACTGAGAAACTCCAAACAGAGATCCAAGAGGAGCACGGCGAGGCTGCTGCACAGTCCATCATCCCCCAGAAGGAGTCATTACCCAGAATCCTGCTGAGAAGCAGAACGGGCAGAGGACCGGAGAGGGGGGCCCCACTCAGGGGGCCCCCACACACTGCCTTCCCTCTCCGAATTCCCCCTCAGATATGGATGGTATGAGTCCCGCTCTGACAAAAAGCTTCCACTGCCTGCCGTTTTTCTTTAAACTCAGACTACATCTGTCTGCGTCTCTTTTCTTTTCTGGAGGCCCCCTGAAGGAGGAACAGACTGTGGGTTCCTTCATGGTTCCACAGAAACGTGCCTCTCAGAGCAGGAGAACTCCCTGCAGACTGGTTGGCAGCAGACTCACACCATAAACTAGACGTACATTTAAGAAGTCTTCAGTAAGATTATGCCAATGTAAAAAAGACTTTTTTTGTTCAGAAATTCACAAACAGCTTCACCTCCAGCTTAAAGCCCTATCAGCCACGGGCAGCGGCTGACCGGCAGCTCACAGCGAAACGCTGAAGAGTCTGAAGATTTCTGAGCAAAACGCTTTTGAATAACTTTGGATAACAAAGACTGTGGTCAACACGAGTCAACATCCCTGAGTTCTAGGATCTGTCACCATAGCAACTGATGCAAGAACTTCTGCTTCTCTTCCCAAGATGGAAACTTTCATTCATTCATTTTCTGAGACGCATGTCGTCCCTTTCGGGGTCACGGGGTGTCAGGTTGGGGGGGCTTTGGTAGCGTGAAGGACCCAAAATGCAGAGACGGAGGCACACGGTTCAAGGGCAAGGGGATTTAATCTAAATAACAAAAGGCGCTGCAGAGCAGGAACACAAAACTAAACTTACAGAGAGCAAAACATGAATACATGGCAGGAAGGAAGCGACGATAAAGACGTTACGGACATTACATGAGAGACATTAATGGACCAGCACAAGAGGAAGGCAGAGACAAGACTTAAATACAAACAGGAACGACAAGACACAGGTGAACATGATCAGGGCAGATTGGGACAGAGGAAGTAACCAACACAAAGAAACCCAAACCATGACAGTACCCCCCCCCCTCAAGGAACCACACCGAGGTTACAAAAGTAAACCAAGGAGGAGGGGGCCCCGAGGACAAATTTTGAATGGCAACAGAGTCCAGAGGATGGCCGCGCTGTCCGGCCTGGCAGGTCCTGGGGGACGGCCAGGAGGCCGCGCAGTCCGGCGTGGCAAATAGGCGGGTCTGGCATAACGTCTGGGGCGCGAGTGGCTAATTCTGAGTTCTGGCGGGTCAGGCATGGAGTCAGCCGGCGGGTCAGGCATGGAGTCAGGGACTGCCATGGCAAAGTCGTCGAGCTCCGGCGGCTCAGGCCAGTCGTCCGGCACCCCCCTGGGAGGAGGGACGGGTCGGTGTGCAGCCAGCAACCCCCTGGCTGCTGGAGCCTATCCCAGCCATTCATGGGCGAAGGCAGGGGACATGGACAGGTCAGCAGTCTGACGCAGGGCTAATGGAAACTTCACTTCGTAAAAAACACAATCAAACTCATGCCTTCACCAGGCCTTTAGTGGTTCACACAATCCGTCTGTGGTTGACCCAACAAAGGTGAAATAATCAGAGTATTTATTTAGCTTGAATTTAAAGTCTCAAGTCCTTACAGGTGGATACGGGCTGTCTACAGGTGAAAAATGGTCAAACTTGTATACGACACGCAGGTGACCCACAGGGAATATCAAGTTTTGGAATTAATCAATTAAATCGATTAATCGCACAACCCTATTACAGTGAATCATCTACAACCCTCAATAAAACCTACAGGTGGTTTAGCTGGTGATGCAAAAAACAACTAAACCATCACCTTTCCAAGATGAATGAAGAGGTCTACAGCGGTCTACTCCCGTCTGCTCACTAACTTTGCTCTTTTGTTTCCACTTTGTGTTTCTGAGGAATGAAAGTGTTTTGTAAGTAAAGCTTGACTTGGTTTAATTTGCTGTTTCAGGATTTTCAGGGATTTTCTTGACCTGAAGCTGCCACTAAATGTCAAAGAGGAGCCTCTGCTGTCTGAAGCACATTGACCTCGCTCTGCCAGATCTGAGCCACGATGTGTTTTGTTGATCGTTTCTTCCCTCCTGCCCACAGATCAATGCTTAGGGTGGATAAGAGGAGCTAATCAATGAGTTTTAACAGAAAGAGCTGACCATGAGCTGCTGTGAAGCTGCGCTGCAAAGATCGTCCGTCGTCCCAAAGGCAAAATTAGTGTGAAATTAAAGGAGAAGAAGCAGCTTTTTGTTCCTGGCTGGATGTGTGATGTGGTGGCTGCTCCTGAACTGTAAGCAGACTCGGAGACAAAGCACACAACGTGCAGCCTTTCTGCTAAAGGAGAGTCCTGCTAGCATCTCTGTTCAGAGACACACAGCAATGTGGATTTTAATGAGCCGGCACAAGAAACCTGCAGCAGAACTTTCCCTTCTTTTCAAGCCTTTCCTGGGAATTTATGAATCACTTATAATGTTCTGAAGTCAAACGAGACAAACATCTTTACTTAGTAGTTGTTATTCAGGAAAATAACTCCTTCCTTATCTGGGCGAAGCGAGGAAGAATAGATTTTGACAACTTCAGTCATTTTTATGCAGATTAATTTTGAAAAAGTTGATCAAATGTATTTTTTTCAATGTAATACTCATTTGGATATTTTTTGGAACATCATAAACATATTATATATCCTATAATTATAAAGACCATTCTAGCATGCCCAGTCCCAACCATGACACTGTCACCACCATGCTTCAGTGCTGTAAGAAACCTTCTCTTGAGAGAACTGTTTGGTCAGGGGTTCAAATCCAAGGCAGGACTGTGTCCTAGAAAATGAACCACCAATATCCACATCTCACCCAAAAACTAAAGTCACTCAGAAATGGATTCAGACGATCATCTCGTCTAGACTCGATCTTTGTGATTCTGTTCCAGAACCGAATACCTTAGAACTTGTTTCATAAGTGCTGCAGCAAAGTTCTGGTTTGTTCTATTTAAAGTTTTCCTGATTCTGCACCGGTTCCCTTTGACATCGACTGAAATGTAATTTTTTTTCTCACTTTGACAGTTTTGATGGGACAGATCTTCTTTTGCAACATCGTTCTAGGAAAACCTGGTTTCCACAAAAAGCTGGGAGGTCCTAAAGTGTCCAAGAACAAAGACTTCAGTTTGCAGACTTGTTTTAGTAAAACTTTTTGTCAACAAAAATCTGTCAATAATTCATTTTTTGTGTTCTACTTTCATCTGTTACTTCCTTTGGACGGTAGAATCTTTTTCCTACTTTTAAACCCCCTTGATGAAATTTCTCTCTGCTCTGTGAATCAATTTGACGTGTTGGAAATCAACACTCGTGTGTAGGAAACATGGATTTGTGGGAACATTTACTGTTGAAGTGCAAAGTTAAGTTGATGTCATGTAAATAAAATCAAACTGATAAAAGTCAGAAACGCAAGATTCTGTTTTTAAAACATAACCAGTCTTGTTTTTGTTAACTGACTGAATCATTAATTTAGTCATAATTTCATCTATTAGCATTTTTGCAGTTAAGCAGCATCAACTTTGTCCAATTTAAGCTTGTTAATTTTAACAAACAAATTAAGGCAGAAGGCCGCACATGTCAAAAAGGTTGTTTATTTATTTATTTATTTTTTACAAATCTTGATGATTTCTATTCTGTTGTATTAAATCCTTCAGAGGTCTAGCAGGCGTGAATCTGCAGCACATCCTGTTCCTTTTTAATCGCCTCTGATCTTTTTCTGATGGTTTAAGCCGGCAGGGAAGAGAAGATCAGCTCCAAATGTCTCGAACAAGAATGATGTGGGAAAAAGCCTGACTGGGATTAAGGTATTGATTTTGATCTACTTCAGTGAAGCGAGCCCTCCGGGAGAACGCAGACACACAGCTTCCCTTCTGTTGTCTTCTTTTTTACAATTAAAAGTTTCAAGAAAGAGAACCAGAGCACTAAAGATGAATTATTTCCTTAAGTTGTGAGTTTTTATAAAGAAGGATCAAAATAAACCAAACACTAGTGGTGGTGCTTCCTGTTTTAAGTCAAGAATGATCCAAACTCAGATTGATCTCTCAGCTCCAAAAAGCCGCAGCAATAGATCAGCTGTTAGAGAAGCATTTCCGTTCAGTCATTTCTCACATGAACTCGGGAAAAATAGGTTAATAGAAACACGAGCTGCTGAAATATTCATGTTTTCTCTGAGGGCAAAATATGTCACAAAAATGTTTAAAGCCATAAAACAGTCGTGAGCTGAATCAAAGAGGCCATACATCCCATGTTCTACAAAGAACTGCCACGGAGGGATTCTCGGGGCGAAACGCTGCGGGGCTTTCACGCCGAAAATACAAATAGAACAGGAATTGAGAGGAAACAAATCTAACTTTCTGCAGATGTTTAACACAGAAACCATCATATACTTCTTTTATTTTCTTCCAAAATGAACGCAAAACATTTAAACATTTGAACTGAGTCGGATTGAGTTTCAGTTCAGTTTGGCTCCATTTGCCTTCTGTAAAAAGCAAACAAGTCAGTCAATCAGCAGGAGATCGATTCTAATCACCTTCTGGCGTCTTTTCCCGTCTGCTCGGTTAGAAAGGAGGAATCAATGCAACACTGACACACATCACACTTACTGAAAGGAGACCCAAAGCTAAACAAGGAAAAAGCAAATATGTCAGGACTAAACCAAGATCGCTGCACCAAAACTCAGAGGATTTGGAGAAAGTTCACTAAAAACCTGGTTTTACTCTTAGCAGCTCCTATATCGGTCCACAAAGGAAGGTGTGAGGAGACGCAGACAGGAAGTCAGCTCTTCGCCTGTCACAGACTGAATCCTCAGAAGGACCAGCCTCTCTGCTGCCGTCAGTTTCTGCAGCGTCTCATGTAAAGACAATTCCTGCAGTTCTGATGTTATTCCTGACGCTAGCATGTTGGCCTGAGCTTTCAGGAAGAATGTGGTGGAAAGCTACGTCACATTTGACATCATTTATCTTCAAAATAATTTATAACATTCATTAAAATCACCAAAACTAGAAAAAACAAACAAGACAAGAGCAAAACTCTGTCAAATCTATGACTCCGCCCCTGGTACAAATGTAATTTCAGAAACCATAACAAGCTGAGGTCCGACTGGCAGGGTGAACTGGGATAGGCTCCAGCAACATCCTGACCCTGAAAGGGATTGCGTGTGGACAGAAATGGATGAAAATTCCGTCTCTACCTGGTTCATACTGTTGCAGACATGATGGAGAAGCCACGCTGAACAAAATTCACCTCAAAATTTTGGTTCTTTGAACATTTTCCAAATATTGAGCGAGAAAATCTTCTTCCTGTTTAATCATATCCTTGCTTTCTTCATACTGTTTCACATTCTTTAGGCTGCTTTCAACTCTTTGCTGAAAACATTAAAAATAGCCATCAGTGAATTCTTTTCAACATTTTTAGGATTATCAGATTTGGTTTGAGAATAGATTTTGGTTCTGAAGGTTTTTTTTTAAATAAATAATTTTGTCTTTGAATCTCCATTAGATCTGAAACTTTCTTCTGTATTCTACTTTAACTTATTATCAGTCTATGTGTGTTTTTGCACCAAACATCAGAGCAAGTTCTCTGTATGAATGGTACAAGTCGGATTCTGGTTCTGGTTCAGGATGCCTGAGGTCCGGATCTGGAGCAGCCGTGTTCTTCCAGCACAGCCTCGTGAGCGGGTGACAGACTTTAAGCGGAGCTGTTCTGTCATCATCTGCTTCTCACACACTGTACCTTCAGCCCTCATTACTTCAGCATGATGGAGCATTAATGTCAAGAGGCTCCTAACAGGCAGTTCATTCACGGCTGTCCAGCTTTTATAGGATTAAAAAAAAAAAAAAAACTCCCGTTCGCTTTTTTTTTTTTTTTAATCTACCACTTTCAGACAAATTCATAAAAATATTCTCTGGGTCTTTTGGAATAAAAGCGAAGACTTCTGATGATTTTTCTCACTTGAATAATAAGGAGAATTTCTGCAGCAGATCTTCAGTCTAACCTGATGATCTAAGCTGATCTTGAGAAAAAGGAAAAAGAAAAAAAAACCTGATCTTGAGCGCAGAGGGGGAAAAAAATCAGTTTTTCTTCGAATCAAGTTTTCATCGCTGTCCATGGTACTGAAACTGCGCATCGGTCGCTGTTCGTGGTGCTGATTTAGAACTGAGGGGCTCCCACAGGATTTTTAACGGTTCAGATTTCGGGTTTAGATTGTGTATTTATTTATTTTAATGCTACAAAGTCATATAGTTTTATTCACGTAAAAAATATAGAAAAAAGCCACCTATTTTCTTAAAATGACGTCAGCCGGCACAAACTCACCGTATGAGTAAAGAGTACCCGCGTTTTCCCGGGCTCCCCCGTTACCTGCTTGGTGGAGAAGACGCCCGGACCGTCCGCCGCGGCCGGGTTGTTTTCGAGCACCCGCTCCCGGTACAGAGACCACAGCCCGACGTTCGGGAGAAAGAGCACCGCGGCCACGAGCAGCCCCGCGACCTGCAGCAGCCTCTTCTCCTTCCGCCTCATGTTTCCGGAAACGAGCCGCTGCGGCGGAGCGAAACACCGAGTCCCGGCGGCGCGAGGGACCGACCGACAGACTGCAGCTCCAACCGGAGACAACTTTCACTCCGACTGAGGAGCACGCGCAGCTTTAAAGCTGCTACGACGGTGGTCTGCACGTGGTATCCGGCCGCTGAGTTTCAAAATAAAATCAACCTCGGTTTTCTTGGGTTCTTAAAAAGAAGAAAAACAGCCACTGTTCTTTTTCTTCATCCAGTGATGATGCCTGGATCTTGGTTGTGGACCCAATTACAGAAGCTAGGAAGCAGTGAAATCCATAAAACGACAAAGCCAAAACAAGAAGAAGCCAGGATCTGGAGGTGCCTCTGAAAAACCGAGCTGTTACTACACCGACAGTGATTAATTCACACAAAGCAACTGAGTTGATTGAATGAATACACGTTGTGTGAGCATAAATGATGGCATCACCAAGCATTATAAATTTAACCTCCCATAAAGCTGAACAAACAAAATAGGTAGGTAAATATTAAAATACCCATATGTGTGTATATCTTGGAGCATTTTTATGTTTTCACACTTGTGTAAATACACCTGAGCTGGCTAAGCACCAAAGCTGTAAATTCTTATTTATTTTTTTATTTATCTTACCATCAGACGTTATTCTTTTAAATTTGCTGTATAAAAAATATTGTTTTGAAAGACAGTGAAAGATACAGTGTCACATTATTGTTATTTTTATTTATTTTTTATTATTATTTTGTTTAAAATGTCAGTATCAGCAATTCTATATATTTTTTAGTTTTGGAACATAAACCACCAAAGACACTGGCACACAGCACTAAATTTCAAGAGCTGCTTTTATTTTGAAAAGATTTATAGTTTTCTTCTTGTGGATGGCTGTTTAATTCGTCATCTCTGCTGTCAGTCAGGTGATCCATACTTTCTCCACACAGAGAAAGTGTTAAATGATGGATGGTTTTTATATGTATGCTGTTCCACTGTTTGTTGAATAATGTCTATTCAATTCAATTCAATTCAACCGTCGTCTCAATGGGCTTCATACCGGTAATTGTAAAAGAGCATGAAATCGGCCATAAAATACAATAGTTGATTACTAAACTAACTAAGTTAAACTGGGCATCCCTACCCTTAGACCCTCCTTCTTGGTAAGGGAAAACTCCTAAAAAAAAAAAGAAGAAACCTCAGGGGTGTCCACATGAAGGAGAGATCCTCCCCCAGGATGGACAGGTGATGTACCAGAACTCTTAGAGAAGATATAACTTATCTAACCCTACAACTACCGTATTTTTACGATTATAAAGCGCATTTAAAAGTTGTGCATTTTCTCCAAAATGTACGGAGCGCCCTATGGTGCGTTGCTGATGTGTTGTTTCTCATCATTGATGAGGAGCCGCACGGCAACGAGACGGACTCTAACAATGACGGAAGGGAACTTGGCGTGTTTAATAGAAATGTTGCCCAGCTGTTCATTTCAGATACAGAAGACGAGGACTTTAATGATTTTTGGATGCTGATTGATGGCTGAAAAAATGAAAAATAAATCACAACCAACCCGCTGCCTTTTTAAAACACACACCAGCATGTATGTTTTACCGGAATGTTTAACGTGCCCGTGCCTTAAAACCTGGTGCGCCTTTTGTTTATGTGAAATAGAAAAACCACCCATAATTGAAACTGCACTGAAACTGCACCCTATAACCCACCCTATAACGTCTTAAAAATACAGTCCATGTTAAATAGTGCAACAGATCGGCTTCATCCAGATGGAGTTAGGGGACGACTGGGGGCGCGAGACGAGCCAGAGGACGGATCCACAGCCAAGGACAGGAGCAGATACGAGCCGACTACATTCGGAAATTTCTTATTTTTTATAGCGAGAAGAAAAATAAAATAAAAAGTCCCCTAATTGTATTTTTGTGTTTATTTTCCCCTCTCGGGTTATTGTGGGGCAGTGAGCCTTCAAAGAGGGTCACAGAGACACAGAAGCAATGTGGAAATCTCAGAGAGAGCGGGAAAGAAGCTGCCGTTGACAGGAAAATCTTTGAACGATCTTATGAATCCTGAATAGAGATGTGATTACCGAAGTTTTAGCGAAGTGGAAATTTCAGAATAAAAGCACAGCAACTTCCGTTGCAGATATACTGTCATGGGGCCTGTCAGACTCCTCCCCCTCCAGCTCTGCCTGCTCTGCTCCCTGATTGCCACCAGCTGACGCCACTCACCTCATCTGCCATACTGCTTAAAAGGAGACCTCACTCATCAGTTCAACGCCAGTTTGTTACCCCTTATGGTGACTATGCCTGGTCTTAAGTTTATGCTCTGCAAACTCTGGTCTTGTTCCAAGCCTCCAACTAATTCTTGCCTTTTTGTCTCAGGATTACCAGCACCTCATGAGTGACGTCAGCGCTCTCTTCCTTCAGCTTCCCTTCAGCTGCTCAGAGACATCCTGAGGATCCCACGGCTCTCCTTAACCGCACTAAGCCCTCCAGCCACGCCACCAGCCATTGTCAAGTCCAGACCTCACCCAGCTACTACTACCATCTTCCTAGCAGGAATAATAAACCTTTTCTTGCTAAATCCCTCACCTGTCTTCCTTCTAGGTTGCAGCACCTGGGTCCTCACGCTAGAGCGTCATGACATATACTTCCCTTTTGAGATAAGGTGTTGTGCTGTGAGTTGATTTTGTTGTTTTGTGAGTTAATTGTTTCGTGTTCTGAGTTAATTTTTAGCATTGTAATGTGTCATTTTGTGTTGTGTTGTGAACCTAAAGTGTCCCAACACAACACTTTGTTGGGGTATTTTCCAGTCTCCCTCCGAGAGACACCAAGAAGGCTGGGTATTCAGAACTGCCGCTCGGCCCAAAAGCCGAAACCACAGTCAGAGACCGGTCGCCCACCTGAAGGCTAACATAACCCTCTCGCCCTTCAGGGTGAACTCAAACACTTGGCAGCTGAGCGGGGGGGTTCATGCTGCCTTGTTCCATGAGCAACTCTCGAATGGTTTCCTCTCAAGGGACTAAGTTTGGAAGCCCAGGCTGTGCACTCAGATGAGCCCAACTATATCTCACCGTTATCTCTCAACCTCTCTCAAACCTCAGGCTCCATCCCTCCAAGTGGGGTGATGTTCCACGTCCTAAAACCCAAGTTCTGTGACCAGGGTTCGAGTTGTCGAGGCCCTGGCACTGGCATCCAAACCACATTGCACCGGCCCCTTCTGAGCTCTCCTGCATGTGGTGGGCCCAAGGCAGATTAATCCCATGGTTTTCCTTCAGGTTGAACCCAATTGGGTCCCATATTTTGATGCATATTTTTATTTTAGAAGTGTTTTATTTGAACTTGTACTTTGGAACAATAAACAAAAAACTTGACTTTTCAGTCATCTGTAACTTTAGTTTAAGACCCAGAAACTGGATCCTAGCTGTTTCTGTATTCATGAGGTTTCTTTGAATCGCCCTTAGTCCTGCCTGACCCCCCCAGGAGCTGCACCATCATATGAAGGTTTGGACCCACTGTAAGTCCAAACCTTCATCTGATCTGCCCTGCCCCTGTTAGGAGCAGGGCAGAGGCCTTTGAAAAACTTGCTATTGGGGGTAAATTCAGGCACTCAAACCCCTCCACCACGATAAGGTGGCGATTCAGGGAGGGGGAATTTTTCAGTCACAGGCCAATCACTAACAATTATGGTGGGAAAACAGAGTACTCTGAGGAAACCGACAGGCCGTTCAATTATTTGGAACGAAGAATTTAGTGGGACTGATTTTTTTTGGTCCAAATTTAAACTTAGTTTTTTGTTTTAGTTGTCATTTTTGGGTAGTCGTCCTGCACAACAAAAAGCTGGAAGTCGTCGTCTGTGACTCTTCTAGTAGATCCTAAACTATCAGGAATCACAGAATGGTTCTTCTAAACCTTCAGGCACTCAAACCCCTCCACCACGATAAGGTGGCGATTCAGGGAGGGGGAATTTTTCAGTCACAGGCCAATCACTAACAATTATGGTGGGAAAACAGAGTACTCTGAGGAAACCGACAGGCCGTTCAATTATTTGGAACGAAGAATTTAGTGGGACTGATTTTTTTTGGTCCAAATTTAAACTTAGTTTTTTGTTTTAGTTGTCATTTTTGGGTAGTCGTCCTGCACAACAAAAAGCTGGAAGTCGTCGTCTGTGACTCTTCTAGTAGATCCTAAACTATCAGGAATCACAGAATGGTTCTTCTAAACCACCAGGCACTCAAACCCCTCCACCACGATAAGGTGGCGATTCAGGGAGGGGGAATTTATCAGTCACAAGCCAATCACTAAAAATTAGGGTGGGGGGGAACCGAAGCCCCTCGGAGGAAACCCACGCAGAGACGGGTCCGTCAGGCACCAGAACTGATCTAACATACCAACATGATGCCCCATTTTTTCTAGTTTATTTTGGGAACCCATTTTATACGAAAACCCATTTTATACAAGGGACTGAGTCCCTTGTCAGGTGCAGATACATGGTGGTTTGGGAAACAGTGAGATAATGCTGCTAACACTCTGAAAACTCTAAATATTCTACACAACAAAAGCTAATTTGGACAAGTGGGGGGAACCGAAGCACTCGGAGGAAACCCACGCAGACACGGGTCCTTTGGGCAACAGATTTGTCCCAACAAACCAACATGCCGGCCCATTTTTTCTAGCTTATTTTAGTAACCCATTTTACATAAGAAATACCGACATTTGAACTTTGACTATACTAACCCTAACCTTAAACTCCGAGCCCAAAATTTCTATATTACTTTAACAACCTTAAGTCACAGCTTTTAACTTGCTGTTGTGTATTTTATCACTGACAGTCTACACCATACTTTAATTTGATTATAATTACAACCCTAAAACAATTAATTTAGAATAGTCGCATGAACAATTTGAACAGATTTCCAGATTTATTTTACAGAAGAGAAACTTTTTTGCATTAAGGGTGAATTTGAAAAAGAATTTGAAAGAAAATATAACATTTTTCCTACAATAATTACAATAGCAATCTAAATAAATAAATAAACTAAAAAAACAAACAAATAAATACTAAAAAAAGATGAAACATCACTAGGTCATCTGAATCCAATCCCAGACCATAACACACACACTAAACAAAGATTTCTAGGGTCACTGAGTAAACAGTGAACTTCTGTCTTTGTCTATCTCCAACATCTTTCTAACTCTCTGAGACTCTGTTTTGCCTTAGATATGTTCTTTTTAGGAGCCTTGGGAGCCTTTGTTGGTTCTGATTTTTTCATAAACACAGGTTTGGGTCCCAAATGTGGCCGGTTTCCAGCGGGACACTGAGACTTGTTCACGTCAGCTTTCGGCTGTTGGGTCTTTCTAGTATCCATGGAAACCTGCTTTGGTTCTGATTTTCTCACGAACACGGGTTTGGGTCTCAAACTTAGCCGGTTTTTAGCGGGACTCTGAGGCTGTTGGGTCTTTCTAGTATCCATGGAAACCTGCTTTGGTTCTGGTTTTCTCACAAACATGGGTCTGGGGATCAGAGTTGGCCGGTTTCTAGCAGGACTCTGAGGCTGGTTCTGGACAGATTTCTTCTGGTGGATCTTGGATCTACATTCTGAAACCTGCTCAGCCAGAACTGCATTTTCCTTCCTCAAAGACTCCTGTTCTTTTCTAGAAGCTTCAAGCTTGGCCGGTATTCGTTGTCTCTCAAAGAAATCCACGTTAAGCTCCATGAATTCCCATTTCAGGTGGTAGTTTTCCTTTTTCAATTCATCTACATTTTTTACCACCTGATGGAATTCTTTTAGCAGCATTTTAGTGTCTGACTTTGAATTTTCCACCTTCCTTTGTTCTTCCAGAAGGTCTTCCTTTTCTTTTTGAAGGGAATTTATTTGACATTTTAACTCCTGGATCTGTTCAGGATAGACGAGTTCTCCACCCTGCTGTTCGCTGTGGATCTGAATGACCTCCCGGATGTGCTGGCATTGGTCTTCCAGGTTGCCTTTTTGGGCTTCAAGGCATATCAAATCGATCCTCATTGCTGCTTCTTTACTGCGTTTTTTCTTGAGATCTTCCAAGTCCTTCTGGAGAACTGCATTTTCCTGCTCTAAGGCCTGGATCTGATCTCGGTAATCTTCTGCAGATCCTCAGGAGAAATGTCCGGAGTCCTCATCAGGAGAGCTTCCTCTTGTTGGATCTTTGATTTAAGTTGCAGGAGCTTTTCTTTAAGGACTGAGTTCTGGTCCTGGGCAGCTTTGAGGTGGTCTCCTGCAGGCTCATACTTGGCTTCTCTGTCTGACAAAACAAGAAGTTTGTCTTGAAGCTTTTCAAGTTCCTGGACCATTTCCTCATTTTGCTGCTCTAAGTCCAATATGCTGGTTTGATCTTGTTGGTGTTGACTTTCTGCTTGAAATCCAGGCTGATCTTCCTGAACTCCTTCAGCCTCACGTGTCAGATACGTGAAGTTCAGAGGGTTGGCAGTGAGGTCGGCTGAGATGGAATCGTTTCTCAGCTGTTCAGCTTCCCAAACGTGCATCTGCAGGTTTTGGAGAGCTGTTCGGAGAGAATTGTTCTTCTCCGCAAAATAATCCAGTTCCTGCTGTTTTTCTTTGTACAGGTCCTCCCAGGACATCTGATCACTGGGGATTTTGTTTCCACATTTGAACCATTTGGACCTTGGTAGTCCTTATTTGCGGGCTTTGTTTATTTATTTTCAATAGTTAGATTTTGTTAGGCAGCTTTAGCAGGGAGCTGCTGACTCCGACGGTCAACGTGGCTGGGTCAGTTGTCTCCCTGACTTATTTTATGTTTTGCCAAGGCTCCAATCCCTCTATTTTGTCTTTTGTTGGGACCAGCACAGTAATTATTTATTTTTGATTTACAGGACACAGGTTCTTCTTTCCACCTAATAAACTGTGTTCCTAAACTTATTTGGTGTCCATCGTTCATATGTTTTGGTGCCTTTGTGAATTCCCCTAGACTGCAACAGGTTTACCTGTCGGGGTCCGTAACAGGACAGGACAGGACAGGGCAGGACAGGACAGGGCAGGGACTCTGCCTGCGTGTGAGTAAACAGAAGGGTAGCCACACTCCATCAGGATAGCCTAGGGCAGTCATAGTTACTTCAGTTACTGGCACTTGCTTTTGTCTGCAGGTCCTGGTGCGTGTGACTGGAGGGATCCCTGGCAGTGTCCTAGAGGAGCCGGCTCTGGGGCAGGGTCTGGCTGGGCAAGGACGCTCCTCTGTTCTAGACTTTTGACTCTCTAAATTCAAGCTTCCTCATATCCTGTGTTTTAACTCTTACCCAGGACTCTTAGAACTTTTTATGTCTCTTTTAGTAGTATTTTAATCAAGTATCTCAGAGGTCGTTCATATGTTTTATTTACTATTTTGTAAAGTGTTTGTATTGTCCAAGGGTCTGGTCCTCTCTGGTAGCATCACGTGTTCTCTCACCCACTCCGTCTTCTTAGCTCATAATAATAATCAAATATTTCCTTTTCCATCCATAGCCAAACCTCCAGTCCTCACACTAGCTAGTCTGACAATAAGCCTGTCCACAGAGGAATGTTTTCAGTCTAACTTTAAATGTAGAAACTGAATCGGCCTCTCTTCCATGAGCTGGGAGTTTATTCCATCAGACAGGGGCTTGGTGGCTAAACGCTCTACCTCCAACCGTACTTTGACTAATTCTAGGAACCACAAGCAGTCCTGCATTTAGTGAGTGAAGTGTTCTGATTGGATGGTAAGGGACTATGAGGTCCTTAATATAGGACGGGGCCATTCCATGGAAGGCCTTATAGGTTAACAGGAGGATCTTGACAGTAATCCAGTCAAGACGTAACAAAACCATGGATGAGTTTTTCAGCATCAATCTTAGAAAGTATATTTCTGATCTTAGCAATATGCCGCAGGTGAAAAATGCAGTTTAACACGCCTGTGATATGTGAACATTAAATGATCCATTCATTCATTAATTTATCCATCCATCTTCTTAACCTGCTTTATTCCTTTTGAGGTCACACGGCTGCCTGCCTGTCGCAGGTCAGTAAAAAACATTTTTTATTTTTATTTTTTTGAATATCATACAGAACTAGTTAGATCAGAAATACACCTTTTGATGGCTGGCAATATTTTAGTGGAAAACTATAAATTAAGTTTCCTGGTTAAAAAAAAAGAAAAGAAGAGAAAGGTTGTCTTAATTTTTATTCAAAAGCTAAAGAGGATGGAAAAACGGGTAGAGGTGGCAGTTTCATGATGTGGGACAGAAAACATTTGAAAGCAATGTGGATTAATGGGCCCTGCAATAGAGGAGTGGACCATCCAGGGGGTACCCTGCATTTGTCCAACGGGGACTGGGATAGGCTCCAGCTTTTATCCACACCTCTGTGAGTTTGTGTCACTTTTCCTCATGAATTCTGTTTTTCTGCTCGTTTGACCTGCAGTTCCCACATCTCGGCTCATCGGGAGGAAACCACGCCTCAGTAATTGCTCATCATGGAAGCCGCGGCCCAAACGCTTGAGCGGAGGCTCCGCTAATGACTTTCAACGAGGAGGAGCCGATCAGGGGCTAGCCATCAGAGGAGGATCATTCTGGCATCTCCTCAGCTTTGATGCTGTCCAAATTACCGTGGCTTTATCAAACCCACAATGAGGATGTGACAGGAGCATATAAAACCTTAATTCCCCCCACATTGAGAGGTTGGGGGGTTCATCCATAATTCAAGCAGGGAGATGCAGAACAGATTGAACTGTCGTAGGTCTGCCTGATGGAGGGAGGAATCAGACGTTTTGTTCTTCTTGCCCAGAAAAGGCGCCGTGGACACGTTGCTGCTTTAAGTCCACTCTGTCAAACAATGCAGAAAATCCTCGGTTAACCCCCCCAACCCACTCTGTGTGTGCAGGCCTGTGGAATGCAGAGTTAGAGGACATTAGTGAGATGCTTCAGAAATGAGGGTGTGTTCTCTGCGAGCCAGAACCAGCCGGCTTCTTCTCCATGTGCAGAAATGCTCTGAATGAAAACGGCTTTTATCAGAGACTTGACTTTAAATTAAAGTTCTGTTCACTCATTCATCAGAACTGCCAGGGGACAAAAATATAGCTTTTGTTTTAAGGTAATAATGAGTTAAATTGTAGACTGGCAATATTAATAACAGAAACTCTGGGTTAGGAAGCATGAAATGCTTTAGCTGCTCAGGTCTTTTCTTTTCCAGGAACATTTTGTTTTTTGTTTCGATCAAAAGCCTTTTTGTTCAGAGCGGCGTTCTCTCAGCCTTCAGTCATGAATCACTCCAGGATCAGTGCGTTCTCTGTTCTCTAGGTTTCCTTCAGCCTCCAAACGTCTCTTTGCTGGGGTTTAAAATGCTCTTCACCAACTTTTGGGTCAAATTTGCAAAACTTTCCATTAGGAGTCGGTCATTCTTCAAGAGTTAGAAATTAGCTGAAGCCCTCGTGACTCAGGTTTTCTTCAGAATTTGCCCCCAGCCCTTTCCCCCATCTGCAGTGGGACCTTTCGGTGCTCTCTGGCTCCAAAGCAGAACCTGGAAGTGTTTCACTTTTACCTTCTGCTGGAAAAGCTAAAAAGCTGCATTTTTGGTCCATTGCAGGGCCAGGTTCCCACATCATCTACACAACATTTACTCTTTGGTTTTCTCACAGTAAAGTTTGTGTCAGCCAGGACCCTTCAGTTATATACACGGCCAAACAGGAATGTTGTGAGTCCTCTGCAGGAGGCCGGTCCCTGAAGCCCTCAGAGTCTAAGATGGTTCATACGGTGCTAACGTGTCAGAGATGTACTTTGGTGCAAGGCCAAACTGTCAGTAAAACTACAATGAAACACAGGAGCTCACACTGAACAGCAGAAAAGCAGATTTATATTCTGAGGACTAATTCCTGAGCTGTGATCATTAAAGCTGGAAGGTTTGGACATGAGGGGAATAAGAAAATCCTCTAAACAGACCCAGAACACAAAACATGACAGAAAGAAGAACAAAAAAACAACAAGAATGAACCAAACAGCAAAACTACATAGCAAAAAAATGCTGCAGATCAGTTATTTACTGTGGTTTTTATTCTGAGGAATTTTAATCTGAAACCTTTTTAACCCAACTGAGATTAGTCTTTTTTTTTAGAAACCACTAAATAATGTTTCAAAACAATGTAATATCTGTGTTACAGTAATAAGTATTTATAATGCAGTAAATCTCAGTGAACTCAGATCACTCTGGAGATTGAAAGGATGGAGTCAGACAAGTGGGTGGAGCTGCAGTATCTTCTCAATAAACGTGGATTTTACTAAGTTTCAAAGAAAAAAAATGTTATAAGAAAGTAGAAAAAAATGTGTTATTAGATTCAAAGAAAGGTTACTATTTTACACTGAAAGTATGAGGAAAACCCCCATCAGTAACTGTAATCTGAATGTGCGGCAGATTATTAGCTTCCTTTTCATCAGATTGAGTGAATTTTCATGCAGCTTCAGTAAAATGTTTGAGGATAATCTCATCTGCTCCAGAAAAGCCTCAAATGTCTGCAAAGGTATGCGGAGAGAACAAACACCCACCTGAGCTTCCTGTCAGACTGGAGATTATATGATTAGGATGGAAAACACTTTCTCTGTCAAATAAAAGCACAAATAAATGAAAATACAAACCATAAGTCTGTTTTCTCTCACAGAAATCTTCCAGACTACTTTCGCAGTGAAATCTGACATATTGTGTTTTTTTAACTATCTTAACATTTACAAGCCAGAAAGATGTTGATGACAATAAAGCTGCTTCTCTAAAAAAAAAACCTCAACTTGACATTTCAAAATTAAAGCTTCGGGGATCTGATGGCTCAGACATTACTGTTGGTGAGGCAAAAGATCTCCAGAGGAGGCGTGGAGCTCTGGCAGAAATGTTTTATGGGTCCAATTTACAATTCTCATCAGAGGCTTCCTATATAATTGCTGAGCTTTTCTGCCTATATCTGAGCGGTCCAGCAATCTATCACACGGACAAGCAAAGGAGAGTTCAGGATTCATCTCAGAGGAGCCATAAAGCCTCCACATGCTTTCAATGAGAAACTTTATGCTTTTTATATCTGCTCTCAGCCAGGACTCCAGAAGCAAGACAAACACTAATCAGCTTATGATCAGTTAACCCCTGATGACCTACAGTCAGGACCAGAAGGTGGAGCGGTTTCTGCTGATCCATCAAGTTCTTCTGGGTCTTGATGTTCACAAAACACAACTTTGGGGGGGGGAAACTTTTCACTTTACGTTTATCAGCAAAAGCTAAAGACCTTTGTTTAACATTAAGCATCACATAGTTAAAAGTATAATTTTAAAACTAAAAGAAAGTAGGAAAATCGGTTAAAGATAATATTGCAGTGATCAAATTCATTAGAACAAAATCAAACAAGGGAGAAACCCAGGGCTCTATGTTAGGACCACTTATGTAAATTAGGGTAATCACTGAAACCATGTCAAACTGGTTAAGTGTAATGTATGCAGACGATGCTTTGTTGATTATTCATAGACAAAAACACTTTCAGTCAGGGTTGGTTCTGACTTTTTCCTTAATAAAGAGAAGAACCACACAGGAGATGAGAACTTTTGCTAGACTTCTGCAGAAGGAGAATCGGTCTGTGACAGCGGGGACTGTCACAGAGGAGTTCTGCCTTCCCAGTGGATCCAGTCTGGTTTTATTGGTGGCCGGGGTTGATAACATAAAAGTAGGTCATTCAATTAAGCAGTCCATCATATTATTGTATAATCAGAACTTTTCAGGTCACTGTTTTCTTACTGAAAGATTGAACTGAGACAATCATGTTATGGTGATTATAGTGTAAAAGCAAATGATAATTACATAACTCTAACAGTTGGTTTGATCTTAAGGATTTGCAATTTCACGAAAAGAAAAAGAAAATGCAAATGAACTTGTTGAGGACATAACTGAAGGTAATTGGGGTTTATTATTTATTTGCAGCTCTATAGTAGACATCTAATGATCTCACTTTCCATCCAATAATCCCCAGGATTATCTTTATTCTGAATGTACACCTTTGTTATATCTTTTTTTAAAAGATTTTTTACATTTAACTTTATGTAAGGTCATAAAGTGGCTGGAAGGCTCAAGTGGCAGCGTGTAGGACTGGCTCATGGGAAACCAGGGTTCGGTTCCCAGGAGGTTCAATGAGCTTCATCCAGTCTGGATACAATCCAATCTGGCAAGACCCGTAACCCTGAGGCCTTATATGTGGCCATGAGAGGGCCCAGGTATGGGTCTCTCTTTGCCGGTCCCCAGCCTGGATAAAATACCAGGTTGCGTCAGGTGGCTCAGGTGGCTCCTGACGGGAGCTGAAAGGCGAACATCAACGTTGTTTAAAACCATGTAATGTCCCCATTGAGGGTCAAAACCTGGTGGGGGGAAGAAAACAAGTAAAAAAAAAAAAGTTTTGTTTTGAAAGTCTACTTAAGGCAACCAGAGAACAAGAACTGATGTGTTCACGGAGCGTGGGAAAACCAATTACCTGAGGTAAGACTTTGCATGTAGAGCAAAGCCACATGTCCATCTAACAAAACTGTACTTTGCTCAAATGATTTACTGTAATTACTGACTTTGCCAAAAGTCTTTAAGTTTAACATTGGTGTGGATCATCATCCTCTCCTGACGGTTTTTGACGGCTACATTCATCGTTTTCTCAGACCTGGAGAAAATCGGAACCTGAAGGAAACCCGAGCTTTTCCTGTTTGTGCTCAACAATCACAGTGATGGAAAACTCTGTTGTTTGTGGAAAGTTTCACAATAATTTTACAGTGTACACTTTCTTATTTTCCTCTGCAGTTTTTTCTGTTTCCTCTTCAAATAAAATATAAAGAAAGAGGCTGTTTAGTAAAGATGTAGATCGAATCGTTACCTAATTTCTTTGGACAAACAAATGACAGTTGTTGAGCAAATGTGGCTCAACATTGACGGTTACCTTCTTCCTCCTGATCAGTTACTTCTGTTCAAGGTTTGGTTTTCCTGCAGACTATTTTCCTTCAGATTCATTATTAATCTCTATTTTCAGAAACTGTCCTTGGTTCAAGGATTACAGCCGAGGACCTGAATCTGATTCATAATTAAACTGGTTTAAATCAAAAACGTCTTTAAAAACAGCCACAGAAGGTTTGAAACTATCATTTGGAAAATCAGAAATAATAAAATAATGCTTCACATTTTTAAATCATCGTTCAGATGTTTTTTTTTTTTTTTACAATCTATTTTAATAGCAAATTATTTATGACTTCATAATTTATAAGAACCAAACAGCACAACCTGATGAGGCCTCCTGATGGTTTTCAGCACATTTCTTTGTGCCATCAAACAACATAAACAGTAAAAAAAATGGAATTATACTTGAATCCCTATCAACGTTTTTCCTTATCCATCTGTGGAGTTAATGAGATGAGGTGAGGTTGTCACGTTGCTTCATGTGAGTGTTCAGTTCCAGCCGGTTCTCCTTTCCCATCATTTTTCAGCTTTTATTTGCAGGTGAGCAGGTTCAGCTGGGAAAATCAATAATTATCAGAAAGAGAAGTCAGAAAGCTGGAAAAAAAAAGGCTAAGAATCGACTCAAAGCCATCAAAACCAGAGAACAAAAATAACATCCTTCCTTAAAAAGGCTTTCACTTAAAGAGAATAACTGAACTGTGACATAAAGTGCTTTAAAGACAGCATCAATATTTATTGAGATCAAGTAAAATCAAGTAAAAGTTTGAATAAATCATAAGAAAATCACAGAAAAAGAAACATAAAGTGAAATTAGGTTAAAATAAAAATTCCCTTTTTTCTCAGTATTTATTGACCACCGTTTCCATGGTGATCAAACCTCTGCATGTCCTCATATCACGTGGGGTGCCTCAGGGTTTGCTATTTGGACCTCTGCAGTTCCCTTTGGGTCAGAACCTGCAGACTAAGGATTTTTCATGTCACACATCTGCAGTTATTGGTGGTCCGTCACAAACCACAGGCAGACGCTCTGCTGCTGCTTAGAGCTGCAAAACTCCTTTCAAACTTCCTTCAATTCAACAACGACACCAGAATCTTTGATTTTGGACAGACGGAACGAAAAAAGGTAACTGAAGAGCTGATTTATAAAAAAACAAAAGTTAGACATTGCAGAGAAATGATGGAATCATAGGAACCAAACAGAACAAAGGTATTTTCAGCTGTTCTGATGGAAGCAGCTTCCAAATAAACTCACATGATCATCAACTGGACTTTAGCCAGAACTTAAAATAGCCAAATTTCTGCTTTGATCCAGTACTGCAGTTTATTGCAAGGTGGCCTGAGTTTCATTTTTACTTTAGCATCTTTGCAGCTTTGAACAGGTTTTCTACCTCGTGTGTTTGTTATATGTTGAAATAATATGTTTTATGATCTGAGTCCTTTTAGCCTTGAAATTATTTCTTGTAAATTGGAAGCTGTGTACAGCATCCAGTAAAATGACAGAGATCAGAAGTGGATGTGATGTTTTCCACAGAGAGGCAGATGATACGAGTCCATACGAGCGGCTGTCGCTGTGATCTGCAGCTACGTATATAACCCCGGACACGATTGAGCTTTTATTTTGACGTGCCTGAGTGTTTTCCTGCATTTATGAGGCCTAACGTCTCTCTGCAGCTCTGCTGTGTTCCTCTAAATGCTAATTCACTTCAACCCACCCTTCCAATTTTACAAATGACAAAGATGAAAACAGAGCACTTCCCTCTCCAGAGCTTTGATCTTTGTTTGTTCATCTCTCTGCTTGTGTTTGTCCGTCTCCGTCTTCTGCGCTGGAGTGTTTCCGATGCTTCATGATCTGCTCTGGGTTCAGCCAAAACCTCCAACCCCCTCCCCCTTAAAAAAGCTCACTTTTCCTCCCATTTTCTAATAGATCTTCTCCCCGCTGCTGCCTTATTTCCTCATCAGCCTGGAAACAAACAATGCTGGCTTAATGAGTTTGGCAGATGGTGCTGACAATCTAACTGCTTGAAGTCTAGGAATTCATTTGAGGATGAGAGATGAATTTCAGAGCAAGACGACCTTCAAGCCTTGAGAGGTGCAGTAGGTGTGGAGAGTATCCTTTCTGTCTGGGAAAAGTCCATTCATCCTACAAGTCTGCTGTAGCTTCAATCTATATGGTTTTACCTGCAATCGAGAACCTTGGAGAACGTTCTGATGTGCTCAAACGGAACTCCTGAACCTTGCAAATTCACCTTTAAAGTCTTTGAATAAGCGAAGACAAACGCTTGTGGACACCTTCAGATGAATCTGTGATCTCACAGGTTTTGGTGAGGTGACAGGATCAGATCTTCTTCTCAAACGTCCCTGGTGGAATTAGCAAGCGGAGAAGAGCCGCTCCACACCCCTCCACCGCCCGCTGAGTGTCTGAGCCTTCGCCGACACCTGAACCCTGCTGGCTTGGTGCCATGACAGCTGCTCAACCCTTTCCTGATCACACCGGGAATACCTGACAGAAATACCTGAGCTGGCCTGATGGTGTGTCTGTCAGTCAGTGCGTTTATGGACCCGCCCCCAGCTTACCTGCACACACCTGCAACAGCAAACCAGGTCAGAACTTCTGTTTCTGATCATTATTGTTCCTTTTTAGCAGCAGCTGATGGAATTTTCTAAAATAAATCCTCACCTGCTCCAAACAGGTAACAGGTCGATGATCTGAATCCACAATAATTCTCATTAGAAGAAGGAAAAAGGGAAAAAGAAGCACTTTTTTAAACTTTAGTTTTTCTTACCTTTAAAGTAGGGGGTGTATGTCTTATGGTAAAGGTCCAAAGTAAACATGTGGCCTTCATGTCTGTCACAGCAGCACAAATGGTGCCGAGGCCACCAGCAAACGCCTCCCAACAGTGGATCAACAGGCCTGATTAATGAGACGCTCCTGCACACAGTTATACATCTGCAGCTGCAGCTTTAACCTCTAGCTGAGACATATTGATCATCTGCACGGAGACGCTCTCGCCGTCAGCCCTCACCCCATCGACGCCTGCGACCACAACCCAGCAGAAATCAAGAAACTGATAATAAATGAGACTCCTGGGTGATTCGGTTCTGGACTCATCCATTACAGCTGATTAGTGCGGACTGGACCAGCGCAGAATCTCAAATGAGTGAGCCAGAAACACGGGGATGTTTACTGAAGGGATTCATGGGTTCTGAGATGCCTCCTCTCCACTGATTTTCCCTGTGAAATCTGGCAGAATGATAAAATCTCTGTGCTGGTTCTTGATGAGCTCCAGTTGAAGGTTTCCATCAAGATTTCCCAAACCTGAAGCTGCAGGTTTACTTTCTCCTGTGGTTGAATTTGTGCAGAAGATATAAAGAAAAAAACAAAAAAAGATCTCCTTAATTCATGCATGGATCAAATTCATTTCAATGTATGTTATTTAGGCACCAGTTCAGAACCAATGCATCCAAAAACTCTACAAAAAAGCAAACATCAAACCAAGCGATAGTTATAATCCAATCCAGATCAGTCTGATTAATCCAGATTGCCTCAGCTGCATTTTAAAAACAGCTTCACGTGTAGCCCACAGATTACAACAAATGATTTTTCCTTTTAGAACAAAGTCCATCTCTGTACTAGCAGGTTGTTGAAAACAGTTGGACGTCTGTGCAAAAAGCTGGACGGCTCTTCCCAAAGTTTTCTGATGGTTGCTAAGCAATTGATGGTGACCTTTCAAAGATGCAGAGGACGAAAAAGAGATGCAGCCCTTAAATTGCTGCCCCCTCCAGGGGATGGATGGATAGAATTTGAAGGAAAGAAGCCCAGATGGACAGATGGAGCCAGCTCAGATTTTTCAGAGAAAGAGGACCGCTGATGGAGGAGGAGAATGACAGAACCGGGCTTTGAGTCGGTTTCAAGATGTAAAAACAGTCTGTGACGTTTCCTTCAGGATCTGAAGGACAGGCGGTTTATGTTGATCTACATCAGTGTGGATGTGCATTTTGAAGGTGTGTGAGAGTGAAACAACAAAGGGCCAGCTGCCGCCTCAGCACTCTGCAGGCTGGAGCCAAACTAAGGAAACTGCAGGTCTGGTTTGCAGAAAAGTGACTGAAGCCAAAGCTCTGATAAAATAGACACTAATCTTTGCCAAAACCCACTAAAGACATAAATATGGAGAAGCAGGAAAGTAACTGACAGTCATTGAGTTATTGCAGCATCAGCAAAACTGCAGGGAGAGCAGGAGCCGAACTCAGAGGCTCCAAATGGAGAGATCTCCTCTAGTTTATCAACATCCTGCAAATGCTAAACGTATGAATTTAAAAGCTGCACAGTGCACATCCAAGGCTGTCAACACAATATTGCCTAATTAATTTTGATTGCTGGCATGAAAAGGCCTGCAGATTGCCCAGAATATGGAAGCAGCCTGCAGCGGCAGAGCTGCTGCCGGTGGAGGAGAAGTGCTTAAAGATGGAGCCAAATCCAAACCACAGAGACGTGTTTGAAGAAAAAGGCCCAACTCTCCCAAATGAACGGTCACAGTCCACGAAAAGAGAGGTGGAGATGATCCCACAACTCTGATGGAGGTCTGATCTCTAAAGATAGACAGACAGACAGACAGGCAGGCAGGCAGACAGACAGACAGACAGGCAGGCAGGCAGGCAGGCAGGCAGGCAGGCAGGCAGGCAGACAGACAGGCAGGCAGGCAGGCAGGGAGGCAGGCAGGCAGGCAGGCAGGCAGACAGACAGACAGACAGACAGACAGACAGGCAGGCAGGCAGGCAGGCAGGGATGGATGAAGGGATGGACGGACGGACAGATAGATGACTCCACGTAGGGGGTGACCGCTGTTCCAGTTTGGACAGCATCCTCTGCTCTGCCACCGCCTCCACTGTCAGAAATATGTCACTTGTCTGGTCACAACAAGAGTTCACAGGGTTGTTGTTTTTATCCCTTTAGTCACCAATCCAACGGGATACAAGAATGAATCACAGTAACTAAAAACTGTAGGTGGGTTCTGAAAGATATCTGCATGCAGAGGTCTCCTACATCTAATCTGTGGATACTCATATTGGTGTATGCTGTAGTGTATGCTGAAATAATTACAATCAGCTTTATTTTCAATTTTGTTCAAAGACAAGTAATAATAACAAAATCCTAATGCCTGGGCTTCAAAGGCCTCATAAAACTTTCATCAAAACAACGATCCAACACGTGTGTAGTTTCAGCACACTCATTCAGAAGAATCAGAAAAGTACTACTATTACTAGTACTACTAGTACTTTTTCAACAATCTTACAAATCGAAACACAATTTGGAACAAACACAAAATAACAACACAGATAGAAACAGAAACAGGCTGCAGACGTTCAACAGTCTTTTTCACCAAAGTGATCCAGTTTTTAGACACCATCAGATCGTCCTTAAGCTCTGCAGCTGTTGTCCTTCACTGTGTTATAGAAAGTCTGAAACATGGCCTCTAAACCCCACAAAGCCTCCATGAACGCACTTTTAAATGATTCTTTATGTAATTTCATGAAAAATAATAATTTTAAGTATTTACTAGGAAGTTAGACTTTAGTCTGCGTGATTTTAGGGAAACGACTTGATCTACTTTACATGTTAAGTAGATCAAGTCGTACATGTTAATGTAAAGTACTGCTGAAACCAGGAGGGTTTCAGCAGTACTTTAGTTTGTGGTAATGACAATATTGGTAACTACACATTTCTACTCTTCTGTATTTACAGGATGCTTTTTGACGAAGAAGATTGTTTGGAATTTACGGTATAGAATTCTTCATGATAAATTGGCAGCTCCAACGGGTAAGGCATGATGGGACTGCAACGCAATGAATTGTGGGATAGTCGTCTGTTAGAGGCCTGAATGGCAACGTGCAACAGACCTCCATGCAGTGATAACTCTATTGAATGAATATCTGTGGCTCTGAACATTGACATGATTTCGATTTCTGACCGACGTGTTAATGTCGCCGTTCGCTCACAGTCGTCCCACATTCCTCTTCGATGGTTTATGTGCAGATCTAAAGAAAGGAAGATGGGGGGGGGGGGGGGTAGCATCCTCCAGGTCAGTGAAGCACGAGATTCACAAAATATAGGAAAACGATTCAAATAAACCCGCTAACTTATAATAAAAGGTTGTGTTTTTTAAAGAAATAACAAATCAAATCACAATATTAATCTTAAAAGGTTAAAGCTTCAAAAGTGATTTTTTCTTTACATAGGAGACACTCATGTGATTGTAATTTGCTTTCTCAGTGTTTATGATGAAACTTTGTATTGAATCGCAGCGTCTGCAATGCATCATTGTTCCGCCGCTGTCACGCCGCGCTGCTTCCTGTTCTCTGGGTAATAATAGTAATAATAATGGGGGGATGATGGTGGGATGTTCTGCAGGTATTTTCACAAGAACTGAGAGGAAGTGCTGGCCTTCATCAGGCCGCAGAGAGAAACCATCAAAGGTTTTTTCATGATCAGTTATTCAGAGACTGCAGATGATAAAATTTGGACATTTGGAACTTAAAATGGAACTAAAATTAGTTTCTGCTGAAAGTGTATTTAATATTTTAAAAAGCTGAAAACAACAAACTGAGTCGACGTTGTGGAGCAGATTCTAGTTGTTCCAAGCTGAGCGTCACAGCCCGATGAACCCGCAAACATTCATCATATTTACACTCATAGGAAACTACACAACTGGGAAGAGAACAGAAAGTCCCACAATGCACCTCACCACAGTGAGCAGGGTTCATTCCACAAGAATTCCTTTTAAGGTACTATTCTTGTTGTTTTCTACACCAGTGAGTGTACAAAAAGACACATGAAGCTGATTTCAAGGAGGATGTCATCAAACCAGCTGTAGGGGACTTCTGTCAGAGTGGGAAGGTCCAAGTCCTGCTAGAAACAAGGTCAGCGTCTCCAAAAGCTGCTTCCCCGCCCATGAAGAGGAGACAAGAGACTCCAAACCAAACAATGCAGACGGCCTGAAGACACCTGGGCTTCTACCACACGTCTGCAGAGAAACAGGCCCATGGTCCCCATGCCAAAGAGCATCTATCAGACCATCCAATCATCCATTCATCCATCTAGTTATCCATCCATTCATCCATCCATTCACCCATCCATACAGTCATCCATCCATCCATCCATTCATCTATTTAGTTATCCATCCATCCATCCATCCAACCTTCTGAAACCGCTGAATCCTGTCTGGTTTCATGACGTTGCTGGAGCCTATCCCGTCTACGGTTGGTTTAAAGGCAGGGTTCATCCCGGATGGGTGACCATTCTGTCAAAGAGCACTGATGCAGAAACTCATTCATGTTTTAAACATTTTTGGCTGTTCTGGTGTGAAGTTCTCATTTACTGAGTCACTGAATCATGAGCTATGATTATTAAAAATGAAGACATGTAATGGTTTGAACCGTGTGTAATGACTAAATAAAGAGAACTTCACTTTTTAAATTGAATGCCCTTAAAGGTGATCTTTTTCCCAGAATTCATGTTGTTTTTTTGTTTTTTAAAGTGCTTGGTTACCAACAACATAATGAATGACAACCGTAACAAAGCAAATGCACAAAACGCTGCTGGTGTGACACCAAATCCCCCTTCCAATGAGCTCGATGGGGGGGTTAAATTCATGGTCATTAAAGTAAGCAGACCGGTTCATTCATCGCTTTAAATGTCAGATTACTGAAGTAGCAATTATTCTGTTGGAGAAATGAGGCTGATTTTCCGTGGAAAGCTTCTACTCTGCCTTTTCCCAACATGTGAACTCCTGCAGGAACTCCAGGCCATTAGAGCCACATCGATGAAGGACTGGGGGGCTTTTGTTGCTATGGTTACAGTTCCGTTAAAACTACACATTTTCAGGGCAATGCAGGCTCTTCTGGTAATTCCTTTTATTGTCTGTGGAGGAAACAGGATGAGCTCCGGCAGCGGCGATGACTCCAGTCCAGAAGAGAAGATCCACAAAAATGCACCGTTCTGTTCAGTTTATACAGCAAAGGCACCAATTTAGGCCTTATTTTGGCTTTTACTTTGACAGCTAACGAGATTGGTGTTTCATGAATAATCCACTAAAATCTCTACATTTATTGGTTGTTATTCTTTCATATACCAGCAAATGAAAATCTTTTATGGAGTTTTGGTTTTTCAGTTTGCTACCTGTTCTTTAAATACATTCAAATGCCGTTAAAAATTACATTATTTTATTATGAATAACATCTGAAGGAAACAGCAGTGGAAGAGTCGTTATGTCTTTACAACAAATGCTGATACGTTTGGCATTTATTGCATGTTTCAGTTGCAAAAACTGCAGGTGGAAATGTTGCTCTGAAGCTTCACAGGTTTAACTAAACGCCCCTCAAACTACTTCTTTGTTTACTCTGCATTATTTTAGAGTAGAAGGCACCAACCAGAAAATGAAACGTTAACTCTTGTTCTTGTGTTTGGAGCGATTAGTCAACAGATTTGTTTGTGAATTTTGTGCTGCATCAGCTTAAGAATTTTAAAAACATGTTTTTTTAGTGTTTTTTTATGAAGGGTGATGGAACAACCCGATGTAATCATTTGAAGCCTTGTAGAGTGTTATGTGGGAACTCATCTGTATGTTTAGCTCCACTGTGGTGGAATACAAACATCCATAGAGCGACGGGTTTGCAGGCTGTTTTAGGCAGAGTAATCAGAGTATTTCCTCCTGAATCTGCACCCTTTTTCATTTTGGTTTTGAGTCATTTCCAAATGTGCAGCTTTGAATTTGTTTTGTTTTTTTCCTGGTTTTAATTACCTTCGAGTTTCCTTTCAGAACCTCATTGTTGTTAACCGAAGGATTTTGATTTTGTGAGATTGGATTTCAGACGTGGCATTTTGCAGATCGCAAAACGAGTCTTTTCAGAAAAATGAAGAAAAAGCAACAGACTTCTTTCATTGCAAACATTAGAAAAAAGAAAGACTTTCCATGTACATCATTTCTGGCGTTCTCCTCAGGCCACGTCTGACACACTTGACTTTATTCATGAAGATAATCAGGAAACAAAGTTTTACTTTAAGATTTTTTATGAGATAAACTGGATGTGAGCCGAAAATCTGAAACGAGAAAAATGTTCTGGGTGAGAAGTAAAGAAGGAAAAATGTCAGTACATAAAGAACAACATAAACTGTTTTCTGTTTATGAACTTTTTTTTACCTTATGTTTCACATTTCTTCATTTTAGTTTCTGATTTCTTAAATTGACTGTAAACTAAAACACCATTTTTTTTATCAGTCTCCTCTTTTTTAACATTGACATTATTTTTGTGAGACGGTTAATGAGCACTCTGGACACCAAACATCCTTCCATCCTTCATAAAACTATTCAACTATGACATGAGCCAGAAATTCAGGCCTGCGGTTTTGATTGTTTCCATTTCATTTTATTCCGTATTTTCATATTGTGGGGCCTCCTCACATTATTCAAATGTTAAACTAAAAGCATAAACATTTGAATTTTGCCTGCATTTATGGAACAATTTAGAACATTTCTGCTGAAATTATTCCAAAAGACTTCATCTATTTGAAATTCCAAATCCATCCTGCTCTTCGGGAAAGTCCTTAAATATTCATTTTATTGTAGCTGCTCGCTATTTTGGACCCAGAGGATGACCTCAATTCCACAGTCATCCACATTTGCAATTCAGAGATAAAATTCAAAGCCTCTTTCAAAACAGCGACAGAATATGACCTTCATTACTCAGCAAATGTATTTAGACACCAGCAAATAACCTTGCAGTGGCGTCAGAACCCGCTGATGGAGCGCCAAACGGTTCAAGGCTCAGACCGAACGACCTTCGCCTCCCATTAAAGGTCTGCCCGGCTCCAGAGAGGAATCTACCTGTGGTGTTTCCAGCAGAACAAAGGACCAATCGAAGCAGAAGAAAAGTCCTTCCTGTGTGGAGCTCTGTGAAATGAGCAGAAAACCCCGTTTAAGCTGCCTGCTGCAGAACCGCATGTGGGAAGGATCCGGTCTGAAGCTGCAGGTGGACCTCATGAAAGACTGCTTAACTAAAGGTGGAGTGAAAACATTTCACATGCGGGAGATGCAGTTTGTGCTTCTATACATTTTGTTTTATTGAAGGAAATACGTTTACTACATTTACTTGTCTCTTCCTCAAAGTCATCATCTGTTGTTTTTGTAAAGACGATGAATGAACTTCATTCGTGTGCAGATATTCTTGTCTGTCCTGCGTGTTCCAGATTTATTTGGGTCATGGTGGTGGTCAGAACAGAGTTTCTCCAATGTTTCTGTACCAGAACAGATGGATGGAGGTGACCGGAGGCCAGGAGGAGGGAGAGTTAGAACAAGAGGACGGAGGAACAAGGAGAATCAGAGGTGAGTGGAGCGAGTCCAACATCCTTCACAGTGAGAGCAGTGGTTCAAACAACTCCAACGACTCGGACATCTTTAGCCCATTACAGGGAGGGAAGTCGGTCCAGTTCCCGCTTTGAATGGAACTTCAATCAAAGTCAAATATGAACTGAAAGACAAACCTTCACTTTGCTCTCAACCCCTCAGTGAAATGAGCTTTTCCTGACAAACAGGGGAAAAAGACACTAAACAAAGAAAAACTTCACTCAGGTTTATGTTTCTACAACAAAACTAAAGTTAGAGATTTGAGAAAGTCACAAACCAAAGAGTGATGTTGTCTGACAATCATTTAGGCAACTTTTTAAATCCACTCCAATGAAAACAGTCTTTTTGGTGTTTTTAACATGTTTTTGTATCTGATGACAATAAAGAAAATTAAACTCAAAATGTCATGTGGGGATTTCTTTAGTCAAATTGTTGTGAATCAGCAGCAAATGAAAAAATGCAGTTGGAAAAAGATCATATTTGTTACGTAGAAAATAACAGTGGGTGGAGCCACAAGCTCCCTGCTCCGCCCCTTTCTGATCATCCACCTGCAGACCAACAGATCCATGAACGTCTTTGTTTTCCTGGTCTGAGCTGGAATCTGGATCAGAACTGGACGCATGGATAGCTCTGATATTGCAACACTTCTGTTACTCCTGTAACGGCAGCTTGGGGTGGGAGGGGCTGTAAGCGAGCGCGAGAGAGTTAACAAAGGGATGATGGGAAATGGAATCAGCCTTACTTTGCTCCAACAGTCCCGCCCACAACTCAAAGGTGAATTCTAATGAACTCCTGCTGCTCTGCAGAAACTAAGTCCTAGAAAATGACACAGGTTTGTGGATTTTGGCTAAAAACGACATCATCACAATGAAAAGTGCACCTTGAAAACAGATCAGAAAATGATTGGAGCGGGACTAACATTTACATTATAATGTAATGTTTAGTTTTAGTTTTTTGCTTCTATTATCTCTCTGTCAGGATTTGAGTTCTGCTTCCTGTTTTATTTTGAAAGGTTTCCTGTTTTGTCATGCTTTTGAGTTTTACTTCCTTAGTCCCAATCTCTCCTGATCATGTTCACCTGTGTCTTGTCTGTCCTGTCTGTGTTTAAGTCTTGGGCTGGTCCATTAACGTCTCTTCTCTGACTCCCCTCTGCCATGTGTTCATGTTCTGCTCACAGTAAGTTTAGTTTTGGTTTCCTGCTCTGCAGCACTTTTTTTAGTTGAATAAATCCCTTGCCCTGGAACCGTGTGCCTCCCGTCACTGCATTTTGGGTCCTTCATGGTCACCAGCCTTCCCCACCTGACAATGGATGCTTTTTCTCTAATGTATTTCTGTCAAAACAATTCAGATTAATAATCCCTTTTCACTTAGAAACAGCACAGAAAAGGACATTCTTTAAAAACTAGCAAATGCAGTGGATGAAAGTGTAACTCCAGCTGTCTGAAGGACATTTTTGATGGTTCCTGTGTAATGGAGATCCTCTTTGGTCCAGATCAAAGCAGATGAAGCACTCCAACCTGCGTCATCTGTAAAAGCTTTACAGCAGGTACTGGAAGACCCGCCAACATGACTAGATGTAAAGATGTCAGTCCTCTCCATCAGTTCTGAGAGCAGGTGTCATTTTGGAACCATGATGGACTCCCAAGTGTGTTGAAACCACCCATCAGTCATGGCCGCGAAGCTGGTAAATGCTGAGGATGCAGGCGCACAGGAGTGTCATCTGCATAGGTTTTAATCGGACCCAGAAGATGACTGGCATGAGGCGTCAACACTGAGGGAGGTTTTTGCTGGAAAAGCTCCGATCTGAGCGGATGAAGAGCTGCAGTCCACCGTGTTGGTGGCTCAGAGACGGTGCATAATCTCCAGAACCACATGATGAGAAAAGTTTGTTATCAGTGATAACACAAAGTAGTTCCAGTCACTACGGCAACTGGAAGGTTAGTTGTGGTCTCCTAGCAACATCTGCTCTCAAGTGCCAGTCAAGTGATGGTGTGAGACCCCCCAGACACACACTGTCATGAGGCTCAGAGAGAAAAACAATTTCACATTAAATGGTGTTTCACAAAGTTTCAGTTCACATCGCCTAACAGCAGGTCCGTTTGTGCTTTTTAAACATTCATGTCCTTTATTCTGACATCACCAGCTGGTTATTTACATGCAGCACAAATAGAAAATGATGCCTGTCCATCTGCAAACATGACGTAAACACAGGGATTATGAAACATGAACAGGAAAAACAAATCTGGAGAAAATTCAGGAGAAGAAAACCTAAAAACAACTGGAAACAATCAGGCAAAAGCAAAAAGGAGAAGAAAAACTTGAGGTTTTGAATTTCTGCGTCTGCTTATTTCATTGTGGTTCTTTTTCTTTTAGAATCGTCTCGTCTGTCAATCATGTTCCATGTTTAGCTCCGGTTTAATGAATTCTCTTGTCACCAACGCTCGGCGTTTCATAGCTGGAAACAGTTTAAAGATAATGAAGTGCTGGTGGGCTGTGTTTACAGGGAACGCACAACTTTTGCTGATGGATGTCAGATCTTGTTACAGATGCCGTCCATCAATTATCAGTGTGCAGTTAAGCAGCATAGAGGTCAACAGATTTTTAAAAACGGGGAGAGTTGTTGTTTTCCCTCCTCCTCCGTTGCAGTCAGCTGTTGTTTGTTTGGTGTAATTATTCATCTGTGAAAAACAAAAGTTGCATACTAAAACCACTTCAGTTCTTTTGAACTAAATAATGGATCCATTGGTGAACATGGACGACCTGAACGTGACCTCTAGAGAGATCGGTTGGCCAGTCTGTACAGTCTGATAAACTAACCGCCATGTGTTCTCAAAGGACAAATTATAATGTACGTTTCAAGAAGGTTCTTGTCAGAACAACAGATTACCTGAGCGGCTGGGGGCCACTGAGGCCTAAATAAATCTGAACTTTGATTTGTTGGTGTAACCCTTGTGCTATCCTAGGCACTTTAACGTTGGGAGTTGGGTCATCTAGACCCACTAGACAGAGCTCTGAACCTTTTTTCTTCAATGATTTGTGATCTTCACTGGTGTCCATGGATTACATGAATCTTTCCACCTTTATCCACCTTTGTCATGGTAGGGAGAACACCTCAATGGAAGGGGGGGGGGTCATCTAAGATAGCACAAGGGTTAATTATGCCATTGATGTTGTCCTGTGAGTTCAGCCTTTAATGATTTAGTGCATCGCAATGTTTGGTTGTAGTTGGATCTAAAGCGTTGGTCACATGCACCTTCATGGAGGTTTGACCCATACGGGTGCTGCAGTTTTTCAGGTCGGTGGAAGGTTGTAGAAAAGAGTGTGGTTGACTGTAAGTATAGAGTCACACGCACTTATGCCGCACGGGTGACTCGTACGGCATCCTTACCCCACACTAGTGGTAAGGTGTGAGTTCTGGATCCTTACTGACCGTGATACTTAAGTGTCTGTTGGACGTCCACACAAACTACTCTCTGATTGGCTAATTTCCTCATTTCCAACAGTCAGGTTGCATCAAGGAGCGTGCACGTACCACGTGACCAGCTCTAACGAGCTCCTCGTTAAGTCTGCAGGATTTGGAGTTTGAAAAAATAACAAATCTGTACGACACGCCTGCGTCTCGCCTACTTCCCCTAAAGGTGCTGTATAAGTGTTCAATACAATCTGTCAGCCACAGTATGACCGTGGCATGGCGTTCATTCTTGCATAACCTGGGCTGGGGGGCTCAAATAAAACAATGGGTTAAATGCTATACAGCAGGGGATCTCAAAGTTTTAGTAGCGGAGGGCAAATTAGGAACTCAACATTAGACTGGGGGCCAATTTTGCTGAAAAAAAATGGATAAGGACAAAAAGTTTTTTTTGATCATTTTAATGACCAAGTGTCATTTGTACAATTAACCAGTTAATTCTTTGAGCATTGCATTTACCTGCTTGTAAATAAGGCACAGGACTATATCCAGCCCTTAATGTTCAACAAAGTAAGCATTTGTCCACTTTGTTTGAAAGCGCCTGTTCTCCTCGCCAACACAACGTTATTGCAGCTCCTTCTAGTTATGAATAAAACTGCTGTTTGAGTCTCGCTGTGAGTTCGGTTCTCTCTTCTGCAGACACACCTTAGCATCAATCCTGAGCCGTTTGCTCGTACCCCTCCACGAAACCTCCATGAGGTCCTGCATCCCTGCACTCAGACTTTGGACAAATGAGGGCTAAGAAATGCAGCGTCAGCTCCAGAACAGCAGCAAGAATGTTTAGGTAAAACCGAGGAGTTTCAAAGAAATCTATTCTTGGTAATTTGTTCCAAAATCTGATGCTGCTTTGACTTTTTCCATCATGTCATACTTTTCACTCTGCTGTCATTCCTGCTTTCTTTATTCTGAGGGGCTTCAACAAGGAAGTTGGATGTACTGTATAGACAGACGACAACATAGATTTAAAAAAAAAAGAAGTGCTGTAAAAAATCAACAGAAAAACAGCACACTCCCTGTATTTGCATTGTGCAGAGCCACAGCAGAAAATGGCAGCTATCTGAAAGCTTTTTCTCCTTCCTTCCATTAGCAGCCCTGTGGGAAGATGGAGAGATTCTTCTGCTTTTAAGGAGGAGGCAGGAGCGGGAGAGTCAGTGTGGAGAAAACAGCAAGTGATTGCAGCGATTGAACAGGAGCTGGTGCCAAAACACAAAAATTATCCATGATGTGAGGATTCTGTTTTCATCCTACTTCACCTGATAAACTCTGATGTTTAAGATGTTGCCTGGTCTTCTGTTCCACTCAGCCGCGTTTAATGGAGATGCCATCATGGTTTCAGGCATTCCACAGCTTTTTCTTCCCTCTCTTCCATTTCTATCTAAAATCAAATCTGAGTCCGACCAACACGGCTCCTTTCATAAACCACCAAACTAGAACGTTTCTGCCTTTATGTTTTCCGAAACACGTTCAACCCAAGTTAATGAGCAGTTCATGTCAGGCCTGGATTGTGTTTATTTCATCATAAACGTGGTCTGACCAGCTTTATCTTTGCTTGGGGAGTCATTTATCTTCCTCACCAGATGAATTACTCTTGTGTGTACATCCCTGTTAACGCGCTCGCCGCCCCGCTGCCTTTCGGACGCTTTTGTTGGTGCAACACGCCGCAAGGCAAATTCAATCAATTTTCATGCCTGCATGAACAAGAAGCTGCTTTCTGCTCCACAAACCACATTTATTCAACTTTAATCATTTAAGTGATGCAATCAAAGTGGCTGACAAAGAAACTGAGAATATTAATTGGGATGCGTTTGCTGTTTCACTCTTGTGGTCTTTGATCTTGATGGTTTCTTTGTGTTTCTTGGAACAATGTGTACCACATTTCCCAAAAAGCAAAAACAGAAAAATATGTTTGAAGAGATGATTTCTGTGAAGCAACAGACTTAAGGAAGCTTGAACATTTAATAAATAAACTTAAGACATTAAAAGACCCACAGAGAACCAAAAAGGTTAGATGACTTGAAAACGAAGACCCTTAAATAAACTGAGCGTCATTAAGATGAATCCCAACAGCTGCAGACCTGCTGTGACTGACTGTGAGCACAGCAAACAGAACCGACAACACCACTGAAAACCCACAGGAAAGTATTCAATCCTCACGGATCAGCACAGAAAGACTAGATAGAAATCCTGCATAATTCAGCGTAAAGAAAAACCTTTGCAGATTTCTTTTTCACGGGAAGGAGGTTCTGATTTCTGCTTCCACGTGTTGTAAGGTAAGAAGGTCGACCTGCTGGCCGGGAAAAGCAGAAAACATTATAATGCATCAGAGTCAAAGGCAAAATTCATTATGAAGAGCTATCAAACATGTCAGCAGCTTCATTTAAAAGCACCTTCTGAGCAGATGAAGCTAAAATTCTGCATTTGTCAACATGCTTTAACATCAAGGACAAGAATGTTCTTAGATCAATCTGAAGACTTGTCAGGAATGTTGATGAAGGAGAATCCGGAAGACACCTGATAACAGAAATACCGTCTGGATTCTCTGAAACATCCAAGTTTAGTACAAATGTTTGACACAACACTGAATGGTGACTGAACCAAAGATGATAAATCGCTGAAAAACTAAGACACCAAGCAGCTGAGATGAATCCGACCTGGATCCTGGCGTGAAAAGGCATCAGGAGGAGGCAGAAAGACAAGGAACTAACCTGAGAAAACAGAAATCCAGATCAAATGTCCCGGAATCAGCCCAGAAACGGAAGAGACATGACAGAAAACTGCTTTCATGAAACCTTTGAGAACCAGCTGCTTCAGCTTTCAGGGAGAAGGAACCATCTGAAATGGAGGCAGATGAAGGTTCTGAGCAGCACAGACTTCCCTTTCTGCCCAAACCCCGTCCTGATGAGTCCAGCACCAACATGTCAAAGACAAATCTTCTATGTTCCATTACAAACAAGGAGTTAAACCCTATTAGCGCACAAACGAATGGCAGCAATATGGCGCTCGGAAACCAGGGCGCCACATAAACACACTCATTCATGACTGGTTGATTGACAGAAGTGGAGATGGAGCTGATGTATTTTCAGGAAATTGGAGAAAAATCGGATTCATCTCATTGTGTAAAACCTTGTTTCCAGTTTAGTGATTAGACAATTGCGGCGTGTTCAGCGGCTCCTCTCCTTCCCGCCATGCAGCTGATTACACTCAGAGGTGTGTCGTGCACCTTGCAGCCGCAACAGCTTGTTTAATCGCACAATCCTGGCTTTCATGGCCCCATTTAGATGATTGATTCTGGGTATCTTAACCAGCTCCGATCTGCATTAGTGATGAATGGCGCAGTGATTTAATGTTCTCTTGTGGGAGCACTTGGCAATCAGTGTATTCTGTAAACAACACCTGTACTCCAGCGTTTCCTCTGTCGAGGGGAAGGAGCGCTCCACGTCAAAATGAGCCTAATTCCTCGTGGGAATGAAAATGTCTTTAGAAATGTGTCTGCTTGGCATTAACTGAGGACTGTTTATTGGCGTCACACTCACTTTGTTGTCTGAGAGTTATTGTTGCTCCTGATGCAGAATGTGGAATGGATTTATTTTTTTTCACCTGTAGCTCAGCGTTTTGGGTTTAGGAGGAGATTCAACTGAAAACATTCATTTTTGATTAGGTTTATGTTGGTTGAAGGGACCCTAACCCAGCCTGATGTGTATTCTGCTGAGGGCCACGTCAGCAGGACGTGATAAATGAGCAGCTCTTCTCACGACACTCTGAGTGCTCACAGGGACTTTCACTGCAGAGGAATGTGTCCTTTAGGGGTTCTCCTAAAATCTACTGTTGGAAGGAATTTCATCCTCTCCATTTTCAGGACGCGTGTACCTGTACGGGGGGTAGACCCGTACCTGTGCACAGGTTTTTGGGTTGTCTGGGTCAGTGGAGGGTCGTGGAACGCATCTTAAGGGGAGCACAGGTGTGTCTTACAGTTTCCTTGAGGCTTGTACAGCCACCTCAAGGTAAGGCATGACAATGGAACGTACCATTGTCGTCTGTGGTAAGTGTATTTAGAAGTACTCATAAGGCTATTGGAAGTTACCGCATTTATGTTAAAAATGAAAGACGTCTACGTCTCACCTATTTCAGCTTTGCTGACCGTAACGCGCTGCATTTATTGTGTTTATTTAGAGAGGTGGATGGGCTTCCACGTTTCTTTGGGATTAATAAAGTACTCTATCTATTTATACCTAAGTGTTTTCTACGACCCGTCGCCCACAACTGAGCGGTGTACAACCTTGATATTTCCTGGGGGTTACATGCGTTTGACCATTTTTCCCCCCTATCCACTAGCAGGGGCAGTTGGAACCGAGGCTTCAGTAGTAGTATTAGTCTGCTGGTCTCCTTTGTTAACAAGCATTTTGTAAATTGGTTGAATGCTATAAATCCTTTAACCATTGTTTTCCTTTTTGTCTTTCTTTATTCTAGTATTTGCCACCGTCTTTTGCTGCTTAACTCCTCCTACAATCTTTCATCTATTTTAACCATCCAACTACTCAAATGTTCAGCTCTTTCATCTTTTTCCAGCTGTGACTTTTGGTCCTTCAAATCCTTGAACTTTATCAGATATTCCAGGATTTCCAGGATTTTTGCCTCCATTGAAACACATGGGGAATCCTTGGTGCAGAAGCTCGCTGGTTCAATACCCGGCTCTGGCATTTTTCACAAACATGTCTTTATTGTTATTGTGCTGTTTTCATTTTATGTATGGTCAACTTTGATCATTTCTTAATTTCTTTTTTTAGTGCCAATTATCACCCTTTAGGTTTAATTTTCTTTCACCTATTTTCCATTCAACGCTGCATTTTCTTCTGGGAATTCAGCTCCCTACTTAGTTGCTGAAATCTGCTGAAATGATCCGTCCTTAGTTAGAAAATAATCAGCTTCAAACAACTTAATCTTTTTTATTGTTCCCCTAAAATGGCTGCAGCCGTCAGACCCGAGCATCAC
The DNA here is from genome assembly GCA_037389245.1 of Oryzias sinensis. Classification (NCBI taxonomy): domain Eukaryota; kingdom Metazoa; phylum Chordata; class Actinopteri; order Beloniformes; family Adrianichthyidae; genus Oryzias; species Oryzias sinensis. The sequence continues at coordinate 8,463,811 of CM074497.1, forward strand.
TTGCTCTCCTTCAGTGTGAAATACTTTCAGGTCCATTTCCCGTGAATGACTTCTCTACATAAATAAGCAGAACTGGGCTGAATTTAATCAGTGTGTTGGGTTTGGTCCAGCGGGGCATAAACTGGGGACCGGACAGATAAATAATCCAAAGTGCCGCCTAACGGGACAACCCTGAACAATTTGTTCTTCTCCCCTGCTGTTATCATTCATGTAGCTCTAATTAGCAAATGTAGGACAAAACAGATGATGTTTTGTTTGTGGTGACAGTTTCACTTTGCTCAGTCAGTGCCCCATCCTTCACCGGGTGGCAGACATGGAGATGTTTCACTTTTTATGGTCGACTGTGTTTTATTAGCAGCTAGGTATGTGCAGGGGAAAAAAAGCATAAATGAAAAGAAATGAACGTTTGCAGCTTTGGAATTAAAGAGGTTTGTACAATTCTACCCCTGCAGAATCCAATAAGCAGTTGACTTAACTGCTGATGCGGTCGTTACAGCTGTCCAACATGAAGGGCCACCTTCAGGTGATCATTAGGCTACTGAAGAAGGTGTTTGACAAACAGATGCTCCTTCTATCTCCTAACAGAAGATTCAGGCTTTGAAACATTCCTCCACTCCGTTTGATGAAACAAAATGACCCCCTTTGTCTCTGTGATAATGCACGGTTAATAGGTAGAGGATACATTAGTGATGAATACAGAAAGAATACAGCCTTGTTGTGTTTCAGCCGTCACCATGGCAACAAGCAGCTAATTTCTTACCAACAAAATAGAAAAGAACAGGGAGAAGGGCGAAGCTGTTCCTGCAGCTCATTGGATTCTTGGTCACAGATTTTGACCTTCAGGTGGTTTTTGTTGGAAATAAAAAAAAAGGCTTCAGCGTCAACCTGGGGGCGGGATTCTCCAGGAAGATGTGAAAAAAAGTTTGATCCTTTCAGTGAGGTCATTCCACGTGGTGGCAGCCGTCCTGGACGCGAGCACCGGATCCTTTTAATTCTTTCTTCCTGCACCTTTGAGCAAACATTTCATCCCCACCACAAACTCAGAAGCACCAAAGTTTGCCCGGTAAAGATGAATTTTTGATGTAGTGCATGAAAACTTTATTTTTGTTGAAACATGAATGATTTTTATTTGTTTATCCAAATAACCAGGAAACAACTGTGATTCTGATTTTGTGAGTCCGTTTTTTTTTTCGTCCGTTTCCCCTTTTGGATTCACTGACCTCTTTCTTTACCTCTCTAACCACGTCGGACGGCGAGCTGCCGACTGAACTGTGCAGACTCTGAATACTGAACTGAACTGAACTTTACCACTGAACTCTGGAAACGTCACGTCAGTCTGAAACTTTAGACAATAGAAAACAAGTCATCCGTGTTCTCCCTTCGTTAGCTTTTTTTTAATCATTTCTCTTTTATTTGTGTTTGTTTGTTTTTATGTATTTTATTATAAAAGGCTCATTTTATTATATTATTGCATGAGAGGGGATTGGTGTTTTTGTCTTTGTCTTTATGTACAGCACCTTGAGCTGTTCTTTCTTCATCAAAGGTGCTTTAGAAATCAGATTAATTTGAATTATGTCTGTTGCTTGATGATATATAATTAAAGTCTAGCTGCGTTTGTTCACACATATTGGCCTCCCTGGGACAAACACTCCCAGTGTCCAGCCTTAGATGGCGTTACACTTTTCAATGTTCCAGTTTACAGTTTTCAAATCAAATTTATCTTTAATCCTGTCTGTGGAGGAACGTCATTCTTCACATTTGAACTGCTCCAATGGAGGACGGCGTTCTTGTGATAAGCAGGTGTTGAAGCTTCAGACAGCCCCCAACCACTACACCACCACCACCTGCATGTTTGCTGCACTGCCTGTCACAACTGTTCTTCTTCTTTCTTTTTGTCGTACTTGTCGGCTGGTCATGAAGGTTTTCTAATGTTGCCTGCATGTGTTAAAGACTCACGCTGAACCTAACAATCCTCCTCAAGCAGCAACTTTCCATGTTTTTCTTCTCGTCATTCTTTCACCCGGTTGATGTTTTATATTTTAATCAAGTCTGGACAAATGACATGAACGTAAAAAAAAAAGTTTGAGAGGTTCACTCGTGATTTAACAAGGCGTATTATTGCATCTCACAATATCACAGAATCCTAGGAATTCCAGCCAGTAAATCATCTCAGAGGGACGTTTAATATTTCCCAAGGATTTTGTGACAGTTACACAAGTCTACATAATTCTGTCACTTGAAAAAAGAATTTCATCTTCATATTCTAAACTGTTTTATTGCATCAAAGCCTGAAAAAAGTCTAACTTTATTCTAAAGAACTGTATGTCTGCATGCCAAGTTCTTCCTGCTGCAGCTATGATTACTGTAAATGTACCGTAAACCTGCAGGGCGTCTCAGGGTGCTTCTTAGAAAACATCTCCCGTAATAGTTGCTTTTCATGCTCCGAGATTCAAAATTTAAATGGAGCTAAAAGCTTAAGTCCTGCAGGAAGTTTCCATTTCCTTTCCAATCCATGTTCAGCTCTGGATCTGTCCCGTCTGACAAAGGTTTTTTTTTTTTATTCTGCTTCTGTCCAGGTTTTCTGGCTCTGAGCGCCGCCGGCTTCCAGGCCTGAATACAAACCTCGTACAGTGTTACCAGTCTGCAATAAATATAACATCAACTGAAGTATACAAACATTTCATGAGCAGCTCAGATGTGGATCACACTGCAATTCTAACAGGATTTATATCGAATCCAAGCAAAAAAGCAAAAAGCTGAGGCGGGGTCTGGCACCAGTTCAGGTCCAGTTTCAAACAGACAGACCGGTTGATTTCTGTAACAAAGGGGTTTGATGGGAAAAGCAAATCAGCTGACTGCCAACATGGCGAAGGCCACAGGAGACATCTGCAGTCGTGACTCATTCTACAGAGTCATCCTGACTGCAGGGGGTTTCCTCTGCACGTCTGAAGCTTCACCACAAGCTTCTGATTTAATTAAAGACAGAATCTTTCTCCAAATCATTGTGCCTTAAAACAACAGACTGAATCTCTCGTTTGTGGTTCTTCATGTACACCGCCATGCAGATGCATTCCAACCTGTTTATTCAAATTAAGGTAATAGAAATGTTGACAAAAGGAGATAAAAGCACGTTTAAATTACAAGTGGAATTAAATAAATTACATTCAGACAAATAACATTGGACATTACACGAGTGAACGACAACAAAAAGCTAAATTAACTACTGAAATAATTGTTTCATGAAGCCAAGCAGTCATTTGAAATGACATTTTGACCCCATCCACCTCAAAGGAAGACATTCGGCTTCATGCGTCTGAAGGTTTTTGTGGTACGCCACATCATTTCACATCCTAACTAACAATCTGAAAGAACACACAACGGATGTGAGGGTGCAGGCTGACCACAAGGTCCTCAGATGGACACCCAAAAAGTTTGCTGATAGCTTGAAAGTCCCAGCTGTGGATGCAGGCTGTCTGCAGGTGAAAAATGGTCTGAACTGGCGAGCGTCCCACATGAAATATCAAGGTGGTAGAGCGCTCAGTGAACCCAGAGAGGAACTGTTCATGAACATGTTTTTCTACATCCATGCTGCAGGCGACAGGTCATAGTGAACACATATACAACATGTAAGAGGAAGTAGTTGACACACAGATCTTTTCTTTTTTCAACCCCCCAAATCCTCCATGTATTTCTGCATGTTTTTTTAGCAGCATCATATCTGACTGAGAGTTTGAGCAGGTTATGTTCTAAGGAACTCGAGTTTCAAAACAAACATGGTGGACATGCAGAGTCTTGGGTTGTGGATGTGAGGGGCGGTCAGCTAGCAGGAGAGACTATACAAAGAGTTCTAAGTCATGGGAAGTGGCAGTGGGGTTGCTCCACATCAAAAATCTAATAGGCAAATAACCTAAACTATATGCAAATGATGTCAGAGCAGTCAGATAACAGCCATGGTCTTTCAGCAGTGTTCGGTCTACAGGATCATTGAAACTGAATGGAGGATCTCAGGATTTTGCTCTTTGAGCCTCATCAGTTTGACGCGTTCAGTGATTCTCCACTGAAACTGACTTTAGCCATAAAAACTAGAATGTTTCCGTCGCCGTCCTGACAGGAATCTCTGGAAAGGCAGGAGTTGCCTGTCGTGCAGCATCTGTAAAAACAAAAAAAACCTGCAGCGTTATCGTTTTAATCTCCAGAGTCTTGCATCGTTCTACACACTCCGCCAACCATCCCTCCATTCTGCAGCCTGACTGCTTCTGCCTTTGTTTTCTCTCCAGTTGGTTGGGGATTTGATGATGAAAACATAACTGTCCTCGGTCCTTCAGCGTCAAACGTGTGTCCTGATGCATGTGATCGTATTAAACAGTGATTGTTTTTATTGTTTGTGAGTGAGCGTGGAGGTAAAGGGACTGTAAGCAGCAGCTTGTAATCCTGAGAACGCTCAGCGCTTTTGCATTTCTGAGGTAAACAAAAGCCAGGAGACCATATGCCCACCGTCACGCTCGCTGCTGCAGGGGCTGCTGTCACTTCAGTTAGGTTGGGGTCATCATTGCTGCTGCTGATGTGACTGTAAGCCATTCCTCCCCAATTATTTCTCATGAAAGTCCTTGCAGACCCTTGGAGAGGGGGCTGTTACATTTTCATCGGGCTACATCCCACAAAGCTCAAGAACAGGTCAGATGATGATAAATGACTCCCATCAGGTACGGGACCAAAGGCCGTGTTGGCAGAGCGCATCTAAGCAGAAAGCAGAACCTTTTCAGGCGGAGAACGCAGACGGAGCGCGTCCTGCTTCTAGCATCTTTTCATCAGACTGACCTGCTGACCTCACCTGTCCTGCTGCAAACAGGAAATCCTTTAAAAACCATTTCATACTATATCAAAATCATTTTTACATGTCATAGATGGTTAAAGTCAGTATTAAAAGCTGCTCTAACCTTATTAACACCCTTTTACATGCGACCATGGTGGAAATCGGTTTAAGACTCAAGGACCGTAATACAGCTCTGGTAAGGAACATAACAGACACAGTTTTCTGCATCCCCTAGTCCCACTGTGCATGTTCACACTGCTCCATTTGGTTCTGTTTGACCCACGATGGAATACACATCCTCTGATGATCCTCCAAGAGTGTATTCAGACTAGAAAAGTCTGTTGGTCTGCTTGTTTTGGTCCTGATCGAGTCCTGAACCTTGCATTTGGTCTGTATTCAGACTGCCGTCAAGCGGACTTTCCTGTTCTGGACTAAAGCTTGTAAAAAAAAAAACATATCACTAAATATGTCTTCACTCATTGGCCAGGAATTAAGAGGGCAGGGCAAAGCAAGGAGAGGCAGAAATTATGGAAGTCATGGGCTTTGCAATCCTTGTCAGGATAGCTAACTTATTTAAATGTTCGCTGACCAATTTGAAGGTCAGTATCAACGTCAGGTACGACACTTTGGTAAAGCGGAGGCGGGCTGCACGGCGGTTACTGAGGCTAAGAAGGTACGCTGAGAAGTGTTTATGACACGCTAAAAGTTGTTTTAATAAGCCTGCATTCATCACATTTCAATAAGTTGCTGGGTCTCATCGTCATGTTTGCTTACTTCTTACTCTGTTTACATCCCATAATGCCCAGCTACGGTTGCTGTTTTGGTCCAGTTGTTCTGCCCCCGAGCATGGAACCAATGCTCAGTCAAATTGGAAACGAACCCGGACCACCTTGATCGATGTGTCTGAGAGCAGTTCCTGGTCCTGGACCAGAGTCTGCTTGGGTTTATTCAGACTGAAAATTTGCTCCAGATAATCAGAGGAAACGAACTCTGGTTCACTTTACGAACCAAATGTGTCCAGTCTGAATCCACCCTTAGGTCTGCAACTGTAAAGGTTCACGTGAACCCAAGAGAATTCTGGTTCTCTTAAAGACAAGGTTCTCCGTTCTCTCGCAGATGAACTCTGGTGCGGTTCACTTTAGTGTGAACACAGATGGACTTTCCAAAAAGAGCAGATGCTGTAAGCTCCGTGGGTTTGGAGGCTTCTGACACAGAAACAAACATTCCTGACACTCTGGATGACTGTAGGAATCGCTCCATGAGGTGAAACAGTTCTTTGAAGACGGTCCTGAAACTTCAGACTTCATGCAAATGTTTGGGGTTAGATTAAGAAATGTTTGAAAATGCCTGAGAAAAAGCTGATTTTAAAATCCCTCTAGGCTCTGAACAAACTGGTTCCTGTTCTGGTCCATCTCAGACCTTCTCATGAGTCCGTGTGTGTCGTTGGTTCCGTTTTGATGGGCTGCACATGAGTCACCTTTGAACTGACAAACAGATCAGAGCTTCTGCTAAACAGCAGCTTTTCATGAACGTTCACGTCTAATTAAAACATCAGAGGGTCGTGTCCTTGCACGGTGAACAGATCCGAACGCTTGAACTGACAATTTTGGTGACGAGCTAGAAAAGACGCCACATGCCCTGATCAATGGTAAAACTCTGACAGCGCCACATGAGGCGGACCTGTGGGCTTTCCATCCGCGGGATACTTACCACCGTTTGAAATACGAGCTGCAGACTTTATCCTTCATTTACAAAGAGCTGCTCTACATGTTGGCGATTCAGTCAAATCTCTAAACCTGGACTGCCAAGGCTCTTTTGCTGCTCGGTTTCCACTGTCCAGTGTTTTTTAAATTCCCAGGCAGTTGGATGGCGCCACATAGTCCGGGGGGTTGTCTTTTTGTGTTTAGGGGAGGGTGTAATCGGGTGCGAACAGGTTCAGTTGCTCCTCTTTTAGATGTTTTACCGTGTTTTTGCTGCTTCAGGCAGAAGGTGTTGGCCAACGTTTGGTAATCGAGTTCAGTCATTTGCTCACTGCGTCACTTGTTCAAGGCTTCCACATCCGTGGTTTTTATGGCTTTTACATCTACATACCTTTATTAAAGCTTTATTGTTGCTGGAGTGCTCAGACACCAAAGTTCGAACGTTTCCATGTAAAAAAATAAAAAATTAAGTGAAATCTGCAGGCCAAATGACGTTTTTCACACGTATGTGCACCATTCCTCTGACATCAGATGTCCTTGTGTCAAAGAGGTCATGGCAGGTTTATGGAGGTAGGGTAAATGATCTGGTTTTGACCTTCAGACCATCACATTGTTTCAAATAATTCAGCTGTAAGAGCTCAAATCGTCCATCATTAGTTTGTATTTACTGCAGTAAATGGTTCTTCTCATATCTATTCAGTGCCTAAAGTTGCTAAAATAACCATTTTTAGCTGCAAAAACTGTGAAGAAGCGTTGTGTAAAAAGTAGAATATATTTTTGATATATAAGTCAACAAAAGGCAGTTTTTTCATATTTCGAGGTTTTTCTCTTTAAGCTGGTGTGGCTGGTTTGAGCTCCTCTCCTGAGGCCTTTTTCTGTGTTATCAGTGTCAGCGGGCTTCAGCCCAACAATCTAACAAACAGCTAAAAAAGCTGGGGAGAAGAGAAAAAGAGCGGTAAAAATGCAACAACTGCAAATCACATCAGCAGCCGCAGCACGAGCTTCCCGCAGGACTCATTCATAAATATGTGAGGAGCAGCGCCGGCCGCCAAGACCGTGGTACAGTCCGGCAGTGATGGATATTGGGGGTGAAAGGGGCCTTGTGAGAGCAGCATGTAAAGGATCACTGGGCCGGAGTTAGTAACACGCCATTAACCGGCTCGTCAGGATGTTCACAGAGGAGGAAGAGGAGGGGAGCTCAGCTGGTTGGGAAATCGATATCTGGAGCACATCAGTGTGTGAGAGAGGCCAGAGAAATGATGGCAGTTAAATGTGTTGCAGATAACACTCTGCTCCTCCAGAAGCTTCAGTCTGGCTGGATGATGCAGATGTTACTGCAGCTGTTTAAGCTTCTCTCAGTACGAAACACCACTAGTTTGTGCAGAAACTGCTTCACACCAAATCAACCTTTGACTCTGAAGGAAAAGGGGTTTTTTTCTGTCTAAGATTTGTTCTAAGACGCTCTTTAAGACGATGACACTCCAAAAATATGATCAGATTCAAAACTGGAATGTGCAGAGAAAATGCGTATTTTTTTGATGTATTTTCTTTTCCTAGAGTGGTCGTCTTCACTCCGCTGAATGGGCAGAATTTCAGCTTTTAGTCCAAACGTTGAGGAGTCGACTCATCATCACTGCTGGGTGGTTTCTGGACCCTGTTGTTCTCAATTTGCTTGCTATTGAAAAAAAAAATTTTAAGTTATTTTTTGTTTAAAAGTTTATTTGTCATCATTGCTTCTTTTTTCTTTTGTCATGAGCTGATGAGAACGACCCAAAATGTAGGAACTTCAACCTTTGATAAATAAACCTAACAAGAAAAAATGAGGGAGAAACAAAAAGAGGCCATCTGAAAACCAAGAGACTTAATTACACCAGGGGTAGTGTGAGATGAACACAAATGTAAGGGACTCAGCAGATGAAATTAGATGAGACTTTGGCAGAAAAAACAAACCTGAAACAGTAACCAAGAGAACATCCTCATACCTTTATTTGTAGGGATGTGGATCATGAGAATCTGTTTTGATTGATGTAGCAAAATCAACTAAATTTAAACTATCTTGTTTTTATTCAAATTTTCAGCCATATTTTAAACAAAATAGTTTTTCCAGAACTTTTTTCCCTGAATTAAACTTAAGTTTCTTTTCTTTTAACTACAAAAAACATTTAATATGGTTTTCATTTGAAATTTTTATTTGAAGATTTATTTACATCAGTGACCAAGCTCAGTGGGTTTTGTTTGGTTTATATATACAGAAGCGCAACAAAGTATTTATTCAGCCACCAATAGCACAAGTTCTCCCACTGAAGAAGATTAGAGGCCTGTAATTTTCAACTATGAAACACAAAATAAGAAAAAGAAATAAAGAAAAATCACATTGTCATGGCAATGGCCAAATATTTGGTCAATAACAAAAGTTAATTTCAATACTTTGTTATACACCCTTCGACAACGTAGCAGCAGTCAAACGTTTTCTGTAAGTCTTCACAACGTTTTAACAAACTGTTGGTGGTGTTTTGGCCCATTCCTCCATGCAGATCTCCTCTACAGCAGTGGTGTTTTGGTCCATTCCTCCATGCGGATCTCCTCTAGAGCAGTGGTGTTTGGTCCATACCTCCATGCAGATCTCCTCTAGAGCAGTGGTGTTTTAGTCCCGTGTCCCTCCCATGTGGATCTCCTCCTAGAGCAGTGGTGTTTTGGTCATTCTCCATGCAGATCTCCTCTAGAGCAGTGGTGTTTTTGGTCCATTCCTCCATGCAGATCTCCTCCTAGAGCAGTGAGTGTTTTGTCCATTCACTCCATGTCAGATCTCCTCTAGAGCAGTAGTGTTTGGGTCCATTCCTCATGCAGATCTCCTCTAGAGCAGTGTTGTTTTGGTCCATTCCTCCATACAGATCTCCTCTAGAGCAGTGGTGTTTTGGTCCATTCCTCCATGCAGATCTCCTCTAGAGCAGTGGTGTTTTGGTCCATTCCTCCATGCGGATCTCCTCTAGAGCAGTGGTGTTTTGGTCCATTCCTCCATGCGGATCTCCTCTAGAGCAGTGGTGTTTTGGTCCATTCCTCCATGCGGATCTCCTCTAGAGCAGTGGTGTTTTGGTCCATTCCTCCATGCAGATCTCCTCTAGAGCAGTGGTGTTTTGGTCCATTCCTCCATGCGGATCTCCTCTAGAGCAGTGGTGTTTTGGTCCATTCCTCCATGCAGATCTCCTCTAGAGCAGTGGTGTTTTGGTCCATTCCTCCATGCAGATCTCCTCTAGAGCAGTGGTGTTTTGGTCCATTCCTCCATGCAGATCTCCTGTAGTGCAGTGGTGTTTTGGTCCATTCCTCCATGCAGATCTCCTGTAGAGCAGTGGTGTTTTGGCCCATTCCTCCATGCAGATCTCCTCCTAGAACTTGATGGTGTTTTGGTCCATTCCTCCATGCGGATCTCCTCTAGAGCAGTGGTGTTTTGGTCCATTCCTCCATGCAGATCTCCTCTAGAGCAGTGGTGTTTGGTCCATTCACCATGCGGATCTCCTCCTAGAGCAGTAGTGTTTGGTCCATTCCTCCATGCAGATCTGCTCCAGAGCAGTGATGTTTGGCCCATTCCTCCATGCAGATCTCCTCTGCAGCAGTCCTGTTTTGGGGTTGTCGCTGGGCTAGACAGACTCAACTCTCTCAAAAGATTTTTCTATGGGGTTGAGATCTGGAAGCCAGGCAGAGCCACTCCCAGGACCGTCTCTGGGTATTTTAAAATCAACCCTCTTTCTTAGAGCTCTGAGCAGAGCTTGTCCCCCACCTAGCATATTTTCTGAACAGCAATTTCTTTGTGTTCTCCTGATTCACATTGATTTGAATGGAAAAATACTCAATTTAATTGAATTTCTTTCTACATGTCCTCCATCACCAGATAAACGGCACAAGAACGTGTTAAAACTGGATTTTTCTTCAGAGTGGGTCTTTATCCAAGTTGATGTTGAGCCTGGTCTTTACATAAAATACCTTTTCAGACTCATTTGAAGTTAATTTCTCAGCAGCAGCAGCTCGTTGTCCGTTGCTGAGATCTAAACTTTGAAATGAAGACAGCAGAGAGCTCCTGGCAGATTCCTCTGTTAAAAAAAAGTCTGCTTCTTCTGAGGAGCTGGGGCAAAACAAATGTGTGTCTACAAGAGTCTGTCTGCTCCGTTCGGGTGGGTGGGTTTGCATCAGATTTTGTTTACACAAGCTGTTGCTCCCATGTGGCATTGCATCTTGTGTAAAAGCTTCCAGGAAAAACTCGGTGCACTTCCAAATGAACAAACGTGCACTGACGACTCCACGGCTCTATTCAGCAGAGATACAGGAAACAAAGGCTTTTTCTGACGCCGGAGACGGCCCGTCTCTGCCAAGATCGGCTTTCAGGCTGCCATCTTTCTCATTCAAACAGTCGCCACGGCTCCCAGCTATATGAAAACCTCACACAACAATAATACTCGATCAGGCAGAAATCCAGGATTGGATATGGAAGAAAAATGAGCAATTCTTTTGCAAGAGTGAATAGCCCAGGTTCCCTCAACGTGACTCGCCTGCATCATTTCCAACTCCTGCCTCCCAGATTAATTGACAGTAACACGCAGAGGCCTCCCAGGTTCTGCATGCAGCCTGAAATACATGACGTGAAATGAGACATTTACATAGATTGTCAATGTCATTCAAGAGCAGCCACGCGGGGCAGCTAAATGAGAACATCAGAGAAATGAACCCAAGGCTGGAGACGGTGGAGAAATGAGGCATTAAAATGATATGACATCCCTCGGGTACGAAGAGGAGGAGACGGCCCTCTTTCAGCCCTGTGAGTAACACAAGGACACTTTGCTGTAATCCTGAAACTCCCCCTCCACATCCTCCTCATCTGCTCCCACATTCCCTGCATGAGTCCACTCAGACTCTCCTGCCACCGAGGAAGAGCAGCCGCCACGTTCTCCTTTTGAAAAAGTTCAACACAGTAGAGGAATGAGACGGTTCAGAGCAGTGATACGGATTCACCTGGGAAGCTTTTTATGGTTCGAAAGCTGATCTCATAGATCCAGGAAGTTTAACCTGTATCAGGTTTAGATGGAACTCTTTTCGATTTCGGGTGTATGCGACTAAGACTTGAGTCAGTGCATGCTCCTGATCGTTGCAGAAAGGTTTAAACTGCAACTTATCTCTTTCATTCTGCTGTTTGGTCAGTGAACTATGACATTTCTGGCACCTGGTAGAATAAAGAATAGTCTCATGCTGAGGGTCCAGCTTCAAAGGATTGTTGCAGAATTTGTTATAACGGATAAGGCTGCACATGTCCAATTTCATTAAAATGATGCAGCAGTAAATTCCACTCAACTGTTTTCATTTGAACTAAAAGTCAATTCAGTTTGTGAATTCTGTGTGAATTATTCAGAATCTCCCAAATGTCCCGTTGAAAGACTGAAAGCCAAAGAGTCTGAAGAGCTGTAACTGACGGGCCTCAGAGATAAAAGCTGCTGTATTCCTAAAACCGAGCTGTTTTACGGCAGCATGTCTTCCCTGAAGCGGGCTTAAACTGTGTTAATGCGGGAGGAATCGTGTGCGTTTGTGTGCTGCCAGCATACACGACCACGCATAGTAAACGCGTTTGCCATGTGTCACGCTTTGAAGATTGAGCACAGACTGTATAATTGACTTGCCACTTACCATGACCTGAATATGACAAAGTGGTATTACCATGCAGCTCATATGTAGCCTGTGTTGAATGCAGTGCAGCCTGAGACCGCCACCGAAGGCTTGGCTCATACTGACTCATGTAAATAGAACCCCAGCTAAAACCCTCAATTTGAACAGGAACAGGTTACATTAAAAAGTCATCCAGGAGAAAAGCACATCCCACTTGTCAGAAGAAAAAAGATGAAGGTAAAGATGGTCAATAAATTTCTCCAAAGCGTCCAACTCTGTTGGAGCAGAGCGTCTCCATCCTGAAACTCCACAAATATTCCAAAATGAACGACCTTGGGAGAATTTCAGGCAGGCAGCTCAGCAGTGCGTTTACCTGTTTACACCTCCCGGTGGACGGTTCAACCCAATGAACTCACCTGTTCCGTAACCCACTTAAAGAACCAGGTGAGTGCCCTTCGCCTTCGGTCATCCATTTCCGCGAGCGCAGTGTTTGTCGCCCCACCCGGCTTCCACCTGTGAGCTCCGTTAGGGGTAGTTTTTGTCCAAAGTTTTCAATGGAGATCTTGTTTTATTGTATCTGAACGGAGTCTCATGCCAAACTGAAAAATAAAATATATACTCTAAAATATTTATTATAACCCACATGTCAAACAGTGAGAGCTTGAACGTTGGTGAAGTAAACATGGAAAGCACGGAGCTGTTATTTCAAAACTCCAAACAGACCTCTTGGATTTCTGGTCATAAATTTCCACCTTGGTCACATATGAACCTTTGGGATATTTTTCTTTGTATGAAAGAAGAATTTCTGTCCTCCAACAAGATTTTACAGCTTTTACTCTTACAGGCTTTTTACGTTGAGGTTTAGTGTGTTTCTATATTTGTTTTATATTTTAAAGTTTAACATCAGCCTGATACTTTTTCTGCAGTTTTGGTTTTGAAATGTTTTTCATGATAAAAAGCAAATGTAGAACTCTTAAAAAAACAGCTCTGTTTAGTAAACAACCTCAAATAACCTTTTCTGCTTTTGTTTCTTAAAAATCTAGCTTTTTAAAATCTCAGTAAAAGGTGAAGATGAACCAAAGATGCCAATTAGTCTTCTTTTTGTGTGTCAATGATTTCTTCTTCTGTTTTCTTTTTTTCTCAGTGAATATTGTATAAAAAAAACAAATGTTACCAAAGTCCCTTGGAGGCTGAAGATACAAAACATTGAACTTTTCTTTTATGAATTTCTTGTAATTGAAATGAAAGTGTCTCTTTTACTATTGTTTTTCAGTCCAAAACCTCCATTTATGGCATTTAAGTATAATTTGCTCTGACTTCTCCAATGTGGGGAATTACAGCCTCTTCCTTCCACTGAAAAGAGCATCAATTTAAAGCTTCATTTTCTTTTTTAAATAATAATAATTGATACTTTCTTTATCCCACAATGGGGAAATTTTTCAATGCATTTGCCAAACCATGCTTGGGAGGCAGCAGTGTTGAGAGACTTGCCCAAGCACCCTCACTGGATGATGTTAATTGCTCACCGTTGATATGGGAATTGCCCAAAGTACCATTGTTTATTGAACCCTGGATTGAACCCTGGATTCCTGCGTGGTAGCCTTCCACCTTACCAACTGAGCTACCCAGACGCCAATTATGAACTTTTCCAAATTTACAACCAGATAGAGGATTGGTGTCAAAGATGTTGATTCCCTTTGCTTTGGCTTTGTTTAGTTTTCCAGGTTTGTTCTTTTTCCAGGTTTTTTTTTTCAGTCCCAGCAGGTGAGCATCCACAGCCGTCTTCAGTCGAATTATCATTGTCAGTGTTTGTAAGAGTTCAGTCAGTGAGGTCATCAAGAGGGACAGGCACTTTCTGTTCCATTAAGTAATAAACTCTGAACTCAGGTTTAATCAACCCAATAACTGCTTAATTCAATTCAATTTTGTTTATATAGCCCAAGATGACAAGACAGTTGTCTCAACGGCTTCACACCCGTAATTGTACAAAACATAGTTGTAAGATTCAGTAGCTAATTGCTAAACTTCTCTAAACAGTCTAAGAGAAACTGGGCATCCATGTATAATGGATGTAATGAAAAAATTCCCCTAAACTTCATTACAGTAGGTGAGGTAGGGGACACTAAGTTAAATAGTCTCTGAATACTAACTAGTCTGACAATAAGCCTGTCCACAGAGGAATGTTTTCAGTCTAACTTTGAATGTAGAAACTGAGTCGGCCTCTCTTCCATGAGCTGGGAGTTTATTCCATAAGACAGGGGCTTGGTGGCTAAACGCTCTACCTCCAACCGTACTTTGACTAATTCTAGGAACCACAAGCAGTCCTGCATTTAGTGAGTTAAGTGGTCTGATTGGGCTGAGCATGTCTGCTTTAGAGCAGCTAATGGGAGTTAGTTTAACTGAACTCCTCCCTGTAACCCAGAGTTAGGTATAAAGACCCGTTCAAATTTAATAAATAGCCAAAATGAAGGAAAGAACTATATATGGTAGTATGGCATCACTAGGTATGCAGAATCAATAGTGAGTTTTAAAACTTTAATACTTAAAGATTAAAGACAATACATTCAGGTACCTTCACATTACTGCTGTGAACAGATAGTCTTCCTCACTGATGAAGTTCCAGATGAACTGTGGATTCCATTAATGTAATAAAAGCCAAACCAAAAGAGAGTTTAACAAAAACAAAATGTTTTATTTTTTTATAAAACTGATCATAAAAATGATGGAAATATGCCAAAGAAGCTTAGATATAGTAAAGTGAAGTCTCTCATACTTGAGAGATAGCTCAGTTTTTGGAACCAAAGGTTGAGGTCATCAACTGTCCTACCCGCTAACGTATGCCGGCACAAGCTGCCTTGTGGAACAGAGCCCTCATCAGTTCTGGTTTGGCCTTCTGTCATGGTTTTGTCAATAAATTCAAATGTTTTCTTTTGAAATTTTGAGTTCCTGTCACTGAGCTGGTTCTCCTGCTGGTTTGGGGTCCAGCACCTTCCTTCAGGACAGTGGGAATACTCCACAAAGACATGTAGTAATCACAGAGCAGACTGAGTGGCTGCTGACTGGTTTCTAATTGTTATCTCCTGCAGAGGGTTCATTCCACTATGCAGCAGAAAAGTTTTTAGTAAAGCACACAAGTATTTCTGAGTCTCGGTTTCTGAAATAATCTTCTACAGAAAGCCATAAAACATTTCCAGGCTCTGCGAGGTCAAAGTCTGTTTTGTTGCGCTGTTGCATCTGTTTTTTCTTTCGCTGCACGCATGCCTGGACATCGGGAGGACACGACCCCAGCACCTTCACCCGCGTCCCCCGTGAGCTGTGGTGTTGTTACTACATCCATTACTTCCCATTATGTTTTGACAGCTGCGGCGTTTGTATCAGTGCAGAGAATCGGGTCAGGAGCCTCCTCTCCTTGTTAGCTCCTGTGTTTGCCTCCAGCTCCAGGTTCTGACCTCACATGTATCGCCCGTGTTTGTTGAAGGGTATGACCCAGCTGGAGACCTACTTTACTGCAAACGGGCTGCTTTCAAAGAACTAAAGCAACGTTTTTTAAGAGCACAACCGGGGAAAATTCAAAAAAGGGCCAGCAATGTTTTCAGTATTGATCTGGATTTCTAAAAGGTTTGGTTTAACCCTTGTGCTATCCTAGGCACTTTACCGTTGAGAGTGGGGTCATCTAGACCCACTAGACAGAGCTCTGAACCTTTTTTCTTCAATGATTTGTGATCTTCACTGGTGTCCATGGATTCCATGAAATCTTTCCACCTTTATGCACCTTTGTCATGGTAGGGAGAACACCTCAATGGAAGGGGGGGGGGTCATCTAAGATAGCACTTAATTGTTTTATTACCAATTCTAATTAAAGCAGAAGTCTTCCACATGTGGTAGTTTGTTCTTAATTCTTCTGTGCAGACCTTTTGGAGGGGAATTTCACCGAACAGCAAAAGCTGGAGATGGAGTCTCAAAAACTCCTGCAAAGTTAAAAAAGTTCCTGAGGAAGCTTCCAATCCATGCCTGACAGTGTTGGAAGCTTTTCCTTTGTAGAGATGGAGACCAGAGGACATCTTTCCATCCGGAGTTCCTGTTTTTTGGGAGCTGTCGCTGCCTCAGACTGTAGTTATCAGAGTCAGACTGATGATCAACACTGGAGAAATGACGCATTGATGGAGGGATTAGCATAATCTAAACAGAGCCGGAATCCACCTGCTGGGGACATTTCCCCAGCTGTGATGTCATCATTTCATTGGAAAGATGCAAACCCAATCAGCCAGACCATCATGTTACCATGGAGACCATTGTCTGTATGTGAGAACTGGAGTGAGTCTGACGTCATCCATGGAACATGATTTACAAGTGGCTCCAACCAAACTAAGTCCATTCAGTCGCCATTTTTTCATGATACGGACGCCACCATTAGGGAGCCAAACGTCCTCAATAAGCTGGGATTGGATCAACGTTACTGTTTCAACCAATCAGGAGTGAGCATGTTGGAAGACCATTTTTTAACATTCAACATGATTTTCTATTTAGCTGTGCTCAAGGTGATTTAAATATCTCAAAGGCCAGATGGAAAATTCCACCTTAAAACCTTCCTGTCTCCTCAGTGAGGCGTCTGCTTTGTCTGGACGTGATGAACGAGCGCTGAGTGAATCAATTCTGCTTAGATATGCTCGCCTCCGGAGAGGCCAAGAAGGAGGACTGATGAATTTTAGAGTTCTTCAGCCCAAGGTTACCCTTGGCTGCTTTGTATCTGGAGGAGCAGAGTTCCCCGCAAATTCTCATTTCGTGATCATTTCAGGCCACAGAAGATCCGAAAAACCCGAAAAGAAGTCATGAAGCTGACTGAACCAAATAACAAAAACAGGCTTTAGAGAGGTTAACCTTGATTCCTTCAGTGAAATAAATGCACACATGAAAAGTGCTGCAAGCAAACAAACACTTCTCATCCACTTTTCTTTAAATGTAGTTTTTCCATCTCTGGCCTAAAGGACCGGTGCCGTGGTTGCTATGGAAACCAGATTTTTTCGTATCAGAATTTAAAAAGTATTTGTCCATCTCCATACTTGGTTTGGTGGTAAATCAATCTAGTTGTAATTAGTCTGTTGATTGATCAGCAGTGCAAGGATTAATATGCTTTGTATTACTACAGACTCAACCTAAAACTGGTTTAATGAACACGAACCGACTAAGCAGGCACTTCTGCAGGGGTGCAAATCCAAACCATACTATCTCCACCACCGTGCCTTTTCCAAAAAACTGTAGCTTTTGATTAAGTTTCTGCAAGCCCTGATAATCACACCTCTACCACCATGCTTGCTAGAAGTCCACTTTAGCAAAGAGTTGCACCTTTTGTGGACATTTGAACTGTGAAAGGAGAAACTAAAATAATTAGTTTTACTTTTCCACACAGATGGATTTTCCGGTGTCTCTTAGGTTGGTTTCCAGGATGAGGCGTGTTTCATCAGAAGAAATCAGCAGGGGTGGAAGAACTTGGAGAAGGAGCAGAACCGTGGCCATCACTGTTGGCTGGATCCACACTGATGCCTTTGATTGTTCTCCAAATTCTTCAAACCAAACTGGTCAAACCTTTGAGTGCAGCTGTTTTGTATGATGGTGCTGACCTGAATTAAAAATGAAACCCAGAAAATGTGAATTTTTGTCCCCATAACTTCTGATTTAAAGTGATTTTTAATTTCCGTTTTCTTCTGAGTTTTTCTTGAAAAGGTTTACTGCCAACAGTGAAATATCTTTTCCAGCCATGTTTTCTACTCTGACCTGATGAAGTTTCATTGATGCTTTTTTAACGTCCTACTTCACCTTCTTACCTGTTCTTTGTCAAAAAGCTATGCTCTCAAATTGCCTGCACACAGTTGGATGGTTCCAGAAGAAAAGGAGTCTTGTCAGGTTTCCTGATGGATGACAGAGTCCCCAACAGGAGCAGCAGCTTTACAGTGTGTTCTATTACACTTCAACCATGTACCAGACTAATGTGCGACCCAAAGCAACACCTCGCCCCAGAGATGTAGCACTTCATCTCCTGCCAGTTAATCTCTCCCTGTTGGCCTCAAGTCTTTGTCGACGTCTGTTCATGTTCACAGCCGCTCCTCAGGCAGTGAACGCACCGCCGCCGATCGCGGCTCCACATCTCCACCATGTGGAGGTGTCACCGTGGCACACGCTGAATCACCAGGCGGGAATGAGCTTATTTGTTGTCACTGAACACGTTTTAACATCATTTGTTGCTTATATGAAGGAAAGCCAGTATCTGCATAAAAACTGCTTCATAATTACTAAAGTATTTAGTTTAATGACGCTGTGCAGCTCGTTTCAGGAAACAGACAATACTGAGAAAATGTTTTAGCCGCTCTCTGCTCATTTGTCTTACCCAGAAAAATTCAAACCATAAATTAATCTAATTTTCAAACGAAAAGAAGCAGAATAAAAGCACAATGCAGCTTCTTATGATGATTGATTTCATTACAGTTTGTGCTGCCAGCAGCCGCTGTGTAAAAGTATTTGCTTCAGAGTGATTCTCGGGTCTGTGAAGGAAGTTCTTTCTTTTCATTGCAGATTTTATGTTTTTTTTTATGAGTGTCTGACACTTTGGACCTTTTTTTTCTGTATGAACCGCTGATGAATCTACAGAACTTTTAGACATTTTCTTCCAGATGTGCCTCTGCGTTCTTGTTGCTCAGCAGCGTCTTTCATGGGTCTGTGCTTGTCCAGATTATCCGACTGTTAGATCCTGAACTTTGACCTGGACCAGCGAGGTCTGCAGGTCTTTCCTTCTTCTTCTGCTTCTTTCAGGAGCTCCTGGATGAGTCCTCCTCTTATTTGTGGACTTTTATTGGTGGCTGTGTCCGGTAAAGGCTCTCCTCTGCAAAGTTCTGTGCATGTGAGGTTCTCTGGAGTATTAAAGCTGCAGAAGTTTGCGATTCTTTTTTCATTGAGACTTTTTCTCGTCTGTTTCTTCACATGAGAAGAAACCACTTCTGTTGATTTCAGAGGGGAAATAATTTTGCTCAAGAATAAAGAGGCAGAAAGTCTTAAGCATTTTATTTATATTTTATTTTTGTTTATAAAGAGAAATCAAATCTGACAACTATTTTGGTTGAACACTTGTGCTGTAAAATGTAAGCATTGTAATAATTTGTGTTTTTCATTTTCTTTGTGACGTTTCCTTCTTTTGTTTAATAGAAATGTACAGATTTTAATCAAACCTAAACTAGAATTCAAAGTCTGTTTTTAGCGATGTCATGAATAATTAGCACAATGTTAGTAAAGGATCAACGAATAAATTAAACATTTGCCAATACAAGTTAGCAAACATTTGTCTTTCATAACCCAACACTAGTTTTGACTGTAGCTTCACATGGCTCCATTTTACTGCTTATACAGACTTTATTTAAGAAAATGCTCATTATGTTAAAGGATAAAGTGATTGTGGGCTTTGGTCTGTTTTTATCTTCTGTTGCTCTGGTCAGGGTTTGGCCTTGCAGAGATTTCCACTGGAATGACGGACTGACGGCGTGAAACGGAGATGTTTTGTTGCAACATTTTCTCTGGAAGTCGACTGGCTGTCAAAGTGAAGCCAGAGAGAAAAGCTGCAAATGAAATCTGGAGCAGCGTAATGAGCTCGTCTGAGCAGAAAGGAGGGAAAAAGTCTGTCAGGGAAACAAAGACGTGGCCCGAATCCATCACTTTGAGGTAAGTCTGGCTGGAGTTCAGGCACAGACGCAATGATCTCATTCCACCACTTCAGAAGAGGAATGATGAAAATCAAAGAAACGATTAATGGGAATGAAAGACGGCCCCGGAGTTCTTCACCTCTCTGGAATTAGACTCGTTCGGTGCAAAAGAGTGCTCCTGCTGGGGCTCCTTCCCATCGTCACGCGCTGCTGTCTGCTTTCTTGGGGTCTCCTCTGGGAGTGTGCAGACACACGCTGACCTTTGACAGCGAGGCCCGATCTTCAGTGTCTGAACACAGAGCCGGGACGGCCTCCGCTCCGTCGGGTCCGGGGTTCTCCTCCGCAGACGCCCTGCAGTTGAGGATGAGTGGCGGCAGGGGGATGCTGCGGGCCAGCTCCTCCAAGTGGCGGGCAAACTCCATGGTCTTAAACTGTGTGACTTTGGCGAGCTCCTGAGTCTTGGCTGACGTGATGATGGGGATCTTCTTGGCGACGTCGAAGGCCTTCTGCAGCTTCTCCGCGCCCTCGGTGCGGAAGAACTCGTTGATGACCTTCTCGGTCTCCTTCAGGTGGCTGCTGACCATGCACAGCCGTGCCACGTTCAGGATGATGGTGATGGTGAACGCCACCAGGCACACGGTGACGAAGTACACCCCCAGCCCGCTGTCGGTGTAGGCCACGCGCAGCGTGACGGTGTGGTTTCTGTCGGGAGCCACGCCGCTGGAGGCCACGCAGGTGTAGCGGCCGCGGTCCTCGAAGGAGACAACCGTGATGTTGAGGACACCCTTCTCCTGGATCTGCCACTTCCCTCCTGAAACCAAAGCGAAAAGGAGAAAAAGCTCAAACATTTCTGCTCTTATGATAGAAACGGGCCACTAAATCATCACAGCCCTATAATGGACTAGATGTGTTTGAGGGGATTTCAGGAACTGCAGTCAGGATACGACCCCAAATGCATCCATCCTCCTTCTGAGGCTCCCAGTCTAATCTTTGTAATGTTGTCAGAGGAAACAGGCATTTGATCCTCCGGTCATCCAGCGTCTTCTGAAAATTGAGTCGAATCCTCCAGAAAGACGCTGTCCGCCTCTGCCTTTGAGGAAAATCTTTAAAGAAGTTTTTAACTAAGAAGATCTGAAGTCACAACAGCTGACATCCTCACAGAAACCACAAATGTATCAAAGATCCTCTAATAATCCATAAATCCTGCAAAAGTTGTTTCAAACAGAAAGGAGTTTGTGCACACAGACGCTTAGTCCACAGTCTTTGTGAAATAACCTGACAGAGCAGTCTGTCGTTTTGTTCCTCCTTCCTGTGACCTGCAGCGCGGCGGGCCTGGAAAAGCTGGAAACCATTTTTGAGTGGATCAAAGAACTTTCCTTTGGCTTTAAAAACATCTACAGAGCTTTGCATCAAACTGACTCCTAAAGTTCTTGAAGCTCCGCTGTCCCCTTTATCTCCATCTGCAACTGTTTTGTTGAGATCAAACTGTCATTTGCTAAACGTCTGACTGAGTCCCATTTAGGAACCTCATGAAAACAGACAGCAGGTAATCGGGGTTTGGAGTTGAAACGGCTTTTAATGATTACAGTAAATTAATGTCATAAAACTTCAAATTGGGGTTTGAATAAATAAAACATGGCATGACAGCAAATGTCAAGATCTGTGCTGTTTGTTGTTGTTTTTAACACCAACTTTAAGGTCACTGCACACCTGATCAGCCTGCTCTGCCCTGATGAACGCCACTGATGCCACCAACCCTAACCCGGCCAAAGTACAGTCCAGAGAACAGGAGGAAGCAGTTTCACGTTTTCACGTCAGCCACTGATTCCCCCAAAAGCACACAGATCTGCTGAATCCCTTTGTCTCACTAATCTTTGTCTCATTTCAGTGTTTCCATGAGCAGAAGGTTCTCTTTGTCCCTCTTTGCAGCATCTGTGACACGATGACTGCAGACGTTTGTGGCTGAAAATGTTTGCAGCTGCACTTCAGACCGGTAAACCGTGGCTGCAGTCCTGCCTCACCTTTGATGACTCACTTCGCCAAATTCCTCCATTTCTGCTTTTAGCAGTTTTTGCACATTTTGTCGGTGCTGCCCTAACAACATATTTATTCATTTTACCTGCTTAAAATGCAAAAAACTAATATTTACTGTAATGAAATGTTTTATACGGTTTTTCACAAAGTCTCAACTTTTTTTGTTTTATCTGAATGCTATAGTCTATAGTGATTTCAAAATAAAAGCAGCTGGACTCCTTCCTACCTTCCATGACCAGAGCGCCTTTGGAGTTGTACCACTTGACCTCGTTGTGAAAGCCACTCACGTTGCAGACAATGAGTGCGCTGGACCCCTCCTTCGCCACGACGTCCAGCGTGGAGGGGGTGGCGGGCGGCTGCACGGGGGCCACTGTGGCCCCTGAGCCGTTAGGAGCAACATCTGCCGCCCCGCCAGCAAGCAGCAGAGCTGCCAGCAGCAGGTGGAGCATCAGCGGGGATGGAATGAGGGCAGGATCTGCAGCATCACGGACACCAGACAAACCTGCAGAACAGGAAACCGTGACATTCAAACTGGAAAAGGGTTTCCTTCTAAAAGTTGAAAGCTGTTCTGTCAACTAAAAGAATAAAGTCTGAATCTTCTTTTGTCTCGTATCCTAAAGTACAAGATGTCCAGATAAAGAACTTCTCTGAGTTTCCTCAGTAATTCACATTTCTGTCAAATTCAGTAAAAGAATAAAGTTATTTTTCCTTAAAAGGATCAAAAAGTGGTAAGAGGGGGGGGGGGCAGCTGCCCCCGTCACAGCAATGAGGCCTAAAAACACGAAAGCGCTGCTTTCCAGCATTAAATGTCCCCCAGGAGGCGAGATTCTCTACCAAACTGGACGAACCTCTAACTATTGACGTGTCTCTAACGTCGATCATTCTGTTCGTTCTTCACACCATTATTACTAAAGTCTCGCGGTCTTTGTTCATTAAGGGGAAAACGCGTCTAAAACGTTCAGCTGAATAAAGAACCACATCAAACAAGAGTCACGGGGACAAAGTGCCTTAAAGTCCACGAATGAGACGAAAACAAACCTTCTGACCGCTGATCGCAGAGACGAGTCACGCAAACCTGCTGAACCCGCCGCTTCCTGGCTCAGGTGAGACGGAAGGGGCGTGGTTTCAGCGTCACAGGTACACAGGTCGAAGCCGAGACTCCTGCAAAATTAAAATTGGTTTTATTTGTTCAAATACAATGTGAAACGGCGCGTTTTAGAAACTAACGCTAAATTACGAGTTTCATTAAAAACATGAATTAAAAAAATAAAAATGTGATGATATCTTCACCCACATTAAACATGTTGAGCCTGGCTGTGTGTTTTTTCTAAAATGTTCGATAAAATTTGTTTTAAATTAGATTTCAAACGCGTGTTTTTTGTTTGTTTGTTGGTTTTTATTGACAAGTGATTCTATTTTCTTTGTTCTGCCCAAAGACCTGAAGGGGAAAAAGAACCGGTGTGCTGAAAAGAGTTAAAAGGACCCTAACCCTAAGCCAGACATGAGTGCTGACCGCTGCTGCACAGGCACATCTGGGATTAAACCACTGCTTTGCAAATGAGCACAACACCTTGATTTTTGTCAGGCTGTTCTGTTTTTTTTAGTATGTGTTAGGTTGCTGTTTTATATTTTTGTGGAAGTTGTTTCATATAAAACCATCAAGTTCAGAACGAAAGAGAGAAAGACAGAACATTCCTGTTTTCAGGTAGTTTAATTTCTTGAAAAGATCATTTTTTTACTATAGATCCCTGGTCCAGATGACAGACGGCTGTCTGTCAAAAACGCTCTTCATTAGCAGAGGTTTTTTTTTTCTGGCTTTCATGACCGCAGTATGGCGTCACTCTGTGAGCTGCAAAGAGATTGGTCGTTTTCCCGGAAGAGCGGCAGGTTACGTCACCGCCCACCTGCAGCAGAGTCCTCGTTAAGGGTAATTAGGAGCAGGTGCGCCGCAGCCTTTGGTCCTGCGGGACGTGGCTGTGCTGGAGCTTCAGGTCAGCGGTTCTTCATTCTGCTCAGTTGGTTTTGTTGTTTTTCTGCTTTTCACCCTGAACCTTGGAGTCAAATGTTTTTATGTTTTATGGAGCTGCTGTTCTGCTGTGAGGACTTTGTGCTTCCTTCACCCAGAACATCAGACAGAGAAGCAGAAGGGTTTGTTTATCAAAGGCCTGAAGCTTTTATTCATGCGCACAAAAACTGAAAAGGTTTGATTTAGGGTTAAGTATTTTCTAATTAAATTTTTGAATAACTATCGAATAATTTCTCTATGAAAATCTATATCAAATACGCATTTTAAAATTGTAAAAAAAAAAAAGGTCAATCCAACCTAAAATGTGTATTTCAAAATCTCTTTAGTGTATTCCCCAGACATTACAGATTTGTTGTGAAGTTAACAGATTTTACAGAAGTCTGATCCTCAACAGTGCAGCAGAGAACATTCTGCTTCGTTTTCATTGGCCACAATGAGAATTGAATTTAGAGTTTCAGACTTTCCTCCCAGGTTGCTGCTTAAACTTCTAGTTCCTCTGACTTCCTGTCAAGGAGGTTGAGATCCTACATAAAAAATGCGTTCCTCAGCGGAATCGTCATGGAATCGGTTCAACAATGCATAATGCGTAGCTTTTAGATTTTGAAACGTTCTCCAAGTGCACCAGCCTCATCAATTTTTGCCGCTCGCCTCCGTCATTTCAAGTTTCCTGCCATCTTGGAAATTTATTTACATTTGGATTTTCAAAAAAGAAGGAAAAGGTATGGGAGACTTTTTTTTTATTGCAGATACCTCACATTTTAAATTTAAATTAGCATCTAATCATTGAAGTCCTCAAATAGGACACGCCCTCTAGCTCTAACCTGCTGTTTCTTTTCCTTCCAGCCTGCCATGTCACCAATGTGCGACCTTCTGGTCGCCACGCCATCTTTCGCGGCCGCCGTGCCCCTCTTTACTTTTTGTGTCATGCATTGACTTGCATTTGTCTGCAATTTAGTCATTTTAAATGCATTGAACTTTGAATTAACTTTACATTTATCTGTTTCATGATCCATCCTTGGATCCTGTTCCAAGTTCCTCCTCATCTGTGGTAAAGTCACCTTTAACGCCGTTTCCTTTGTCAGGTTAAAGTTGAGGCTCAGCATCAGTCTTTGGTGTTCAGTTGGTGGACTGTTTCTCCAGAATGTTCAGTTTCTGCAATGCAACTTGGAGAACTGTCTGAGGCGGACAGACACAAACCCGCTGTGAGGAGTCCAAAGCAACGATTGCTGAGGTTGAAGTGTGGAACTAAACCTTCACACAGAGATCCTGCTCACTTCATGGAAAAATCTGCAACAAATGTGAACGACCACGAAATGAGGGAACGAAGCTTTGAAAGTCGCTTGGAAAAAGGTATTCAGCTACACTGCTGTCAACAGATCATAGTGTGGAGCTGGGTAAGTGGTCTAAACCATTAATAATCAATGGAGCAATTTCAACTAAGGCTTGAAATTCAACTGTGTTGAATAAACCGGACATTGGAGCCTTGAAAGTTCAACCCATAATTTACAAATCACTACAATGAAAAGCTGTTGTTGGCTAAAGGAAACATTACAGCTGGAGTTCCTGAGGGACATGATTTACTAGGAAGAAGCTTCTCAATGGGATTGATCAGATATTATGCTGCATCCAAGCTGGTGCAAAGTCTGTTTCTACCCCTGGAACGGTTCTACATCCAACTGAAGCCTAAAGGTCAAAGGTGACTTGTGACCAAGAATGCAAGATTGTTTTTTCAGCAAACTGGATGCATTGCAGGCATTTTGGTGAGTACAATTATGAATAACTAGTACTAGAACTTCTGACAGAACATAATGGACACTCATCACAGAGAACACATGGAAATGAAGTTTTGTTAAGAACAATGGGGAAGTTGGAGTACAGACAAAAGATATTACAGAGAATCAAAAATAAGGAGTAAATGAAGCTGAATGTCAGTCCAGAGTGGAATTTACATTTTTTTTTAAAAGCTTGGAAGTGAAAGAAACACCTGACAATAAATTAAAGTGAGAGCGCTTTAGATTCCAGAACTGGACAAAAAAATAACCGACAAACTTCATAAAACATGAAAAGCATTCTAAAAACAAACTCACTCGTGCACACATTCCATGACAACACCCACACGGTTTCACCAACATGACCGTCAATCCCTCATATTAAGACAGAGGAAATTGAAAAACTGTAGCCGTGAGAGAAACATCAGGTTTGGTTCTGCTGTGAGGAAACTGTATTTTGGGATCCGTTTACTTCAGAACCAGGCCTGACCACAGGGGCATCCTGACCACAGGGGCATCCTGACCACAGGGGCATCATCCTCACTACAGCGCTCGCCCAGACTCCAGCACCATTACCAACCTGCAGACAGTGCTGGGTAAATGTTGGGTAACTTTGTAACATCCGGTCTTCATTCTACACACACCAGACGACGGTTGTGTGATGGGTTTGGGTTAAGATGGTTAATCGTCACAAATGAACAAACCATTTTGTTTTGGCTTATATATACATGGGATAGTACAGTGTTTTCCGGCACACTTTAAACTTGACAGAAGTCCCGCGGCACACCAGCATCCAAAAAAAAAAAGAGAAACTCATAGTCTGTATTGATCTACAGTCCCTCCATGATGTCACATGCATGTTTGTGATAATTGTGACAGAAAAAGCTGGAAGTTGCAGCTGTTTTTTCTAAAAGATGTAATAAAAGTTAAGTTAGAAGATTTAAAAACTGTTTGTTGTGGTTTCAAGACGTTAAAGGAAGACTCATTGTGCGCTGAGACACTCTCACTTTAACCCGATGCATCATGGGAGATGTAGTGATGTCAGACAGACTCTTTTCTCTGAGCTTCATGGTTTTGTTCTCTTGTTCCACGGTCTGACACCGGATTCTGTGGAAAGCTCCACCGCTAAAGACGAGCTTTAGCTGGTATTTCTGTTGGAACTGAGAGACTTTATGAGCAGAATCAGAACAAGGAAGTGAAGACTTTAACCACTTCTGATTGGTCAGACTGATGACATGTGATTACGCCTCCAAGAATGATTGGAGGAGACAGTTAAAGGGGCGGGACTTTTCAGAAAACAGATCTACCGGTATCTGCTAAAACGGTATCAAAGTGTCTTTGATAGAATCAAATGAACACAAAGAAAAAAGTATTTTATGATGTTTTATATTCCTAACTCCTCAGTGTTTTATCAGGGCCTGTTTGGATGAACAGAGAGCTGAGATCCTGGAGATGGGAAATGTTTTTAGATCAGTTAATGAGGGCAATTTCCCACGGCACACTGGTTGAAAAACACGGGTAGTACATGTGAAATGGTACATGAGAATGTTTAAACATGTCTTTAAGGTTGATTGCGGTAATTTTCAAAACAAAAGCTGTGGAAAAAGCTTGTCTCCTGAGACATTCATGTTTCTCTGAACTCTGGGTTTTGTTCTGAAAAGTGGCTCAAAAATACATTCAGGAAGTTCAAACTAAACTAACAAAGTTGTCTTGAGTGAAGGTTGGATTTTTTTCTAGCAGGACTTTGTGGTTTATTTTGAAACAAAGGTGCATATTTTGCTTTGACCTCAATACATTATGTCTAATATTCCTTCACAAAACTGTCCTAATTCACCTTAAATGTTGCCTCGTTGTCCTAAAGACATCTTCTCTGTTGCTCTGACCTGTTGTCCTGGTGAAAATTAAGCTGCTCATTTTCTTTCTGGTGGCAGAAAAAACTTCCTCTGAGTTTAGTGGGGAGTTTTCATTTACAGTCTCCAGGTTTGTACACGTCTTGATGGCCTAAAGCAGCTTCACACTAAGCATTGGCTGGTGAAGTCCACCTCCATGTGATTCCCTTTTTTTCCATTAACGTGATGACATTTCAACCTTGTTTAGTTGAATAAACTCTGCTCAGCCTCAAACTTGGTTAACTGAAGTTCATGTGGGGTCAGGTCTCTATAGGGGCCTGGGGGGTCTAAAGCTAGGAACTCCTTCTGAATGGATTTCTTCCATCTTTTTGGGCCAAAGTGGTTTGCTTGCTGGGAATGTTTCAGAATAAAGTCCTTCAAGGTTTTTTTTTAACCCTTTTTTACAAATGACTTTCTTTGGTCTGTCAAACCATTCAAATCAAATTCTTAATGAGATGTGAGTAACATGTTTTTAGCGTTGCGTCTCTTTATCTACAACTTCACTAAATTCATTCCCTGTCTGACTGAGGTGTCTCCGGTATGTTAACATGTTAACATGACCCTGTGGACGGATGGGTTGGCTTCCCTCACAGTCCTCTATGCCGTCCTTAGTTGTATGTTGACTAAAAGGCTGCAACAAACTTGTGTTAAAATTACACTAAACCTAATTTTTTTTTATTTCTTGAAGGTTAAAGAAATTAAACTCTAGGTGGGTCTCTTTTTGCCCCTGGATCAAAACATAACAGTTTAATGCTTTGAATCCAGTGGATGGGTGATGGTCTTTTATACACACTGACTGCATTTTATTCTCATTGGGTGGGTGGTGAGTCATCAGGATCATTTACTTGGTTGAACTTTTGTTTTGTTTTTCTTATTCTACATCCTAAAAAGCCTGGTATGTTGCTGTTTTTGAAGATGGTATTGACAGTAAGTAGCTCTGTGACGTACCATGGATCTCTAAACACCTGATGAACACATTTACCAAAAGCACAGACGAATGTTTGGCTTCTCTTCTGCGGTGCTTATTTTGATCATTTTGAGTTTCTTATCCTTGGAAAAAGTCATCTTTCTTTCTCTCTGAAGGTTTCTGGGTATCTGCATGACTTCATCCCCGGATGAAACTTTGGGGTAAACATAGGGGTGGGCTGTTAAAGTCCACCGTGCGCATTCTTTAGTTTTCTCTACAAAACCAAACTTTGACTTTTTGGTTTGATTTGGTATTGTCATGATAGAAAAACTGGTTTGTCTGAAGTGTAACCTTTAGACATGAAACTTGATGCAGTGTTGGGTTTGTGGTATTTGTCACATTTACCAGAACAGTTCCATGGGTCCATCGAAACATTCAAATATCCACATCTGTTCACGTTGGGTTGAACATGAGGTTCTGTTTGTGTGGAACAAAAGCCAAACCAACATAACCTGATCTCTACAATCATTGCAACCGTTTCCTCACAGGGTTTACTTCAGCAGTGAGGGTGCTGTTGCTGGGAAACCAGGATTAGTATTTGCTGGTGAAAGTGAAGCAATTTCAAGTTATTTTTTGGACTAGAAATATGAGGAGCTTGTGCTTGGAAGAAGAGAACGTCAAGTACGAAGGGAAGTGCCTGCTTTAATACAGTTGGTTCCTATGAAAATGCCTGATTTTCACCAACTTACTGACGTGATCCTAGTTTGCTGGACAAACTGGTCCCATTGATGTTCGTCCATCAATGGATTGTATTTCAAAGGGTTTTTGTTTGATTTCTTAGATGCAGTTTTTTGTAACATGATGGGGATCAAGACGGTATCTGTGGAGTGGGTTTTTGTTTTCAGAGGTTTTTTCATTTGTCAGATGCATAACTTTCACTGGTACACATACACGTCAGAACCACCTAACATTGACTGCGGTGCAGCTGAGGTGGTCTGACTTATTTATTTTAAACGTATGGAATCTTTTTCCATGTTAGAGTGGACTGTTTCCATTGGAATAAACTTAATGTTAGGAGTTTTGAGTCTTGGTTTTTGGAAATTTAAGCTGTTGGGAAAACGTGGGAATCAAAATGTAAACACGCTCATCTGAGGTTGAGATAACTCTGTTCGTCTCTCGGTGGGGAAATTTCCATAGGCTCCACAAACACCTGAGTGGATTTACTCGACTCTTTCAATAAACAGCCGATTCTGGATGCAGACTGGATCATCTGGAAGGAGCGGTTTTCTATTTTATACAAATATCTCATAAAAAGTAATGATACAATTTCAACACATCCTTTACCCCCCCCCCCCTTTTCTTTTTAGAAAATGGATCAGCAGACAAACCAAAAAGATGCTGCAACTAAATACATTTGCGTTTTCATCATCTTTTAGTTGAATTGCTTTTCATTAAAAGAAACTTTTTCTATGGAATACATTTCTACTTTGAAATTCTTAAAAAGTAAACCCAGTGGTTGTTCTATAAAAATCCAGACTAATAACAGTTTGGTGTTTTCAAGAGAAGTTTGTGAATGTTTGACAATATGGAGCAGAACTGTAATCCAGAATGCTTTTCATTATAAAAATTTCTAACTTAAGTTGTGCTTCTGGCCAACTAACACTGAGGGTGGCAGCGTTGTTTGCAAGTTCAGGGCTCCAGGATTTAGTGAATCACCCACAGGTAAATGTTCCTGTGCTCAGGTCTCTGCACTGGCTCCCTGTACCTCAAAGAATAGACTTCAAAGCAGCTCTGCTTGTGTACAAGTCTCTCCATGGCCGAGCACCAAAGTCCATCTCTGACATGTTAGTGCCATATGAACCATCTCGTACTCTGAGGACCTCAGGGGCCGGCCTCCTGTTGATTCCCAGAGTCAGAACTAAACAAGGGGAATCAGCGTTTCAATATTCTGCAGCTAAAATCTGGAACAGCCTCCCTGAAGTCGTAAGACAGGCCTCTTCTGTGTTCATGTTCAAATCTAGACTTAAAACATTTCTGTTAAGCCGTGTATATGACTGAAAGGTCCTATCTGCACTTTTCTTTCCTTTCCTTTATTTTGAAATCAATTGTTATGCCCCCTTATGTGTATAGGGGTACGTAGGGGGGCATAACATAAAAAAAGTAAAGTTTTGGCTACTGAATTTAAGTTGACTGCAACAAAAGCACCAAACAAATGTCTCCATACCAAAGTATAACAAATTTATTTACAAATTAACAAACAACCACCAACAAGAGCTAAAAGTGAAGCTAAAAGGCTTCAGGGTGAACCAAGGCCAAAATAACAAATAAAACCCCACCTCACTGAAACATGTAATCTTACCTGTAAATGAAAGGAAAGGGAAATAAATGACAAAACTCTAACCTCCCTAACCTAACAAAAACAGGAGAAAACATGTACTCAACAAAATGGCGGTTCACCCCTACAGCTTCACTTAACAAATAACTATAAACCAAAAGACTAATCAGTGTGGGCACAAAAATACAAACTACGAAGAACTACGAATACAAAATACTAAAGTGCAACACACAACTTAACAGGTGCTGAAATCAAAGACAAAATGGAGAAGAGGTCCAAGCTGCAGTGGAGGCTGTTGCAGCAAGGCTCCCTTCTCACGGTGTGGAGGTCCAAGTGGTGGCTTTAAAGGCTGCCTCCACCAGCTGGTCCAATAAGAGGCCACGCCTTTCCACCACACCTGAAAATAATCACAAAGACATACAAACCCAAAGATCCACAAAACAGAACAAAACCAAATACGGCCACAGCCGTAACACAATTTTCAATTTTTTTCTTTTAAAGTAAATTTTACGTTGATTATTTCTATGACGTATTGTGATTTTAATGCATTTTTCTGTTTTGTGAAGCACCTTGAATTACTTTGTGTACGAATTGTGCTATACAAATAAACTTGCCTTGCCTTCATTCAAAAAAATAAAAATTCTGAGGGTTCAGTTCTGAAGTCTGGTCTGGATCTATCTGTCGTCATGGAAACCCATCTGGATGCTGGAGACCAGACTGTGAGTGAGCTGCTGACCTCCAGACACAGATCGTCACAGCGCTGGAGGAAAGATGGTGTTGGAGGAAGATCAGAGACACTCCCACAGAAGAAAAGGAGTTTCCATCTCCAAACAGGCAGTTTGCTAACGTGACGATCAGAGGAGGAACTCACTAAACGGAGAATAATTTGGGTTCAGATGTTTGATAGAAGTTTGTTACTCTGTGATGAACAGAACAGCTGCAGATTACCGGCTCATCACAGTTTAATTTTTGTTTTAAACCACTCAGGATTATTGTTGGTTTGATGTCTTTAACCTAAATGTGAGAAGATTACTTCGTCCAGAGAAAAATCCATGTGATGTGGGTCTTTGGCCAGCAGAGGGCAGCATTGTCTTCAACTCTTAAACTTTATTTATGAAGCACTTCTCATATAATAGTATAACACAAAAAGCAAGAAAACTTAAATAAACATGCACAAAATAAATAAATAAAAAATAGGGCCCCCTCCCGTACCTAGACACCCCCCCACTTCTTTCACATCTCCCACCCCCAAAGAGAAATAGAAACAGGCTGAGCACTAAAACAAGATGTTGGAAACGCTGATAATTGGAACCTCCCTCTCTGTGAACAGCCACACAACCAGCCAAATGCAGCATCACAGGCGGGGACCGCTCCACCACAGCAAAGAGGTGGTGCAGGTCCCCATCCAGAGTCGCAGTGGCTGAACAGCAGCCACCCAGAGGGAGGGGTCCAACTGAGGAAGCACCGGAAATAAAAAAATAAAGAGAATTAAAAATTAAACATATTGATAAAAGCTATAAACAATAAAACTGTGAAATAAGGTTAATTAAAATTAAAGTACCGGTAATACATTAAAATCTATTGTAAGTTCATAAAAAAAGATAAAATGGATAAAGAAATAAATAAATTAAATAAATAAATAATGGTAGTAAAAAATTAGCTAAAAGCCAGGTTAAAAAGATGAGTCTTTAGCCTTTTCTTAAAAACTTCAATGCTCTCTGCGCCTCTCAGGTCCTCTGCAGACTGTTCCATAAACGGGGGCCATAGTGCTGAAAAGATGCCTCTCCATAGGTTTTAGTTTTTACTGTTGGAATGGTTAGAATACCAGAGCCAGAGGATCTCAGGGTCTGCGAGGGTTCATACCTTACTAAAAGATCGGATAAATAAGAAGGTGCAAGGCATTTAAAAATGCTTAAAAGTATCTTAAATTCCATCCTGAAGCATATGGGGAGCTAATGCAGGGATTTTAAAATTGGGGCGATGTGAGCCCCCCTCCTGGTCTTTGTAAGAACTCTTGCAGCAGAATTTTGGAGAAGCTAAAGGTTCTTAATGTTTTTTGAAAGACCAGCAAGCAGGGCGTTGCAGTAATCAATTTTACTCATGATTAAAGCATGCATTAGCATCTCCATATTAGCAGAAGGCTATAAGAAAAACGACAAGCAATTTTGACCTGAATCTCCATCTGTTCTCTGAGCAGAGCTGCTGGACACTTCAGAGGAACCACTACTGCAGAAGAACTTCTTCCAAGCTTTGATCCATGTTTGGTTTTGGAAGCTATGACAGCTGAGATGTATCTGATGGAGTCTGAAGGTCTCTTCCTGTAGTTATGCAGAACCAAACTATGAAAAAGCATAAAGACTTGACTATTGTGCTTTTAAAAACAGAAGAAATAAAAGCATCCAAACTGCTTTGGTCTTTTTGTCCTCGAGTTGCTCTAAACTTTATAAAGTGTTTGGGCTGAACAGAACTATGCTTAGTGAATGCTGAATCCTGAACTTCAAATGATTGTTTGGCTCCTCTGGGACTTAGAACCTTCCGAAAACACCTTTAAGGACCACGAAGAGGAAGCTGTTGGTATTACTTTATCTCGTTGGTCATATTACTATTTTTATTTTTTTTTTATTTTTTTTTTTACTATTGATAAATGTACTTTTCATCGAGTCATAGTTGTTAACGACAGCTTGCTCGGGCACTTGTAAAAATGAACAAATAAATAATTATAGCTCTTTTAAAAAAAAAAAGGTAAGTAATTTTTTTAAAGTTTCTATCGTTTCCGGTTTTGTTCAAGGAATTTATGACGCACAGGTGTGGCTACCGGATCAACTCTTTCTTTCTTTTTTTTTCTTTCTTTTTAATTGAACAATTGCAACATACAAAACAAGAAAATACAACAATTATGCACATATAATGTACAATAGAATTCTGAATACAGAACAAACGTGTTACATTCTTAAAAAAAGAAGTCTAATTATTAGTAACAAACACAAAAGGGGAAAAAAATGGAACAAAAAAATAAAAAGAGAAGATGCGAGAGTAAATCTATGTCAGCAGTCCAGAAGAATTACAAATGCTAATTGTTTTTTGAGCTTTTGTATTTTTTGAGGCTGAAATTAAGTTTAAATATTGCTGCAGTTCCAGTTTGAACACACAGAAATCAGGTTTTTTATTGGAAAATTTTCTTTTCTGTATATGAAATTTAGCCATAAATCATAACATGTTTACACAAAAGAAAGCATCACGGTCTTTGACATCAAAGCTATGAAAACCAAAAAGTATGTTTTTTATAATAAAGTTGTATGTCAGCAAAAATAGAGTCAGTGGTAAAGTTGTTAAAGTTTTTCCAAAATTTGTATGTGAATTCACAAGACCAGAATGAATGAGAGCAGGTTTCAGGTTGTTCCTGACAGAAAGTACAGCTGGTGTTTATGTCAGCCTTAAATTTTGTTAAGTAATGCTTTGCTGGATAAAATCTGTGTAGGAGTTTAAAAGAGATTTCTTTGACTTTATTTGTTAAGAAATATTTTTGTGGTAAAGACCAGACTTTTTTCCATTCAATGTTCGAGGTGAAATTAGCCCAATAAAAGGTAGCTGATGGAACAGAAACTAAATGATCTTGGAACAAAGATCTGATTTTTGAGTTCAACTGTAGTGAAGCAGAAACTACCCAGAGGGGATTTGAGGACCCCGAGAACATCCGGCAGCCCGAGTCGATCCGGTACCCACACCGGCAGGGACTAAGGATGTTTCGAAATAAATCGTAGCTAAAAGTTAGCTCATTCAATCAAGTTTTTATAACCGTAATATTTCTTAAATCCTAAATCAAGTGTACACTTAGAATCACACTTAGAATCTCAGAACCAAATGTAGTCAAAGTTGTATCTTTTTCAAATCCTGCACGTGCACACTTTAGGAAACAACTTTTATTTTGATAGGGGAAGAATCACTCGCTGTCTTCCGTTGTGCAATTTGACGTGGCTAGTCCGATCTGTAGAACATAAACACTAAAATATGAACCACTAAGGGTCTGAAATCCAAAGGAAATCGTCTCTAACTAAAATTTTCTTTAAATCGGAGTAGTTTCGTTCATCAGATTTCTTTTAGCAAAGAGAACTACAAACAGATTGAGTTGACGTCAGCAGCTAGCATAAAGTCTTTGAAAAGCTGAGCATCGGAAAAGGTGAGTTAAGAGCAAACATTCACTCTAAACTTGTGTTTTTTATGCAAAATATTTATTTTATAATCCTGAACCCCAAATGAATGCTTAAAAATGATGGACTTGTAATCATTAACACGCAGAATTAAGCACTGAGACATTTTTATTAGTGCAGCTTCTGGGACCCTGAACGCATCAGATCATGTGAAATCACAGATTAGTCATCGAGCTGCAGCTACAAACGAACTGTTTGTTTGATAGAATTTAACCTCCTGTTTCAAACTGGAGACGTGTTGTGGACTTTGTACTCATGCGCAGACGTGCCATGTGTGAAATGTCCCACAACTTTGAATGCAGTTTATCCAAATGGTTCAGTAAAGAAAAACCCCTGAACCATAACTTTGTTTGCGAGGTTTAAATAGTATTCTGACAAAGTTCTTGGTGCTGACCCACGTGCTGATATTATTATTGGTTATGGAAATCTTGTGGGATTGTAAAGTGCTTTATAAATAAAGTTTTATTCCCTCATTCAGGCATGCACTGAGAGATGTCGGACAGTGAAATGTCCCACACAGCTGAGGGTTCAGAGGAGGTCCACGTGGTTCCGGATCCTCCTCCTGCTGAAACACCGGACAACTCCTCCACGCCCGATAACTCCACTGATGTAGCCCCGACGAGAAAAGCCAGAAGGAGACCCGAGTCCAAACCCACCGCGGAACCAGAGGTCACTCCAAAAGAGGACGAGGATCCACCCAAGGTAGATAGATCTGTCCTCTGTGACTGCGCTGTGGAAAACTAACCGGGAGGAGTTACACTGTTGAGAAAATGTAGCAGAAATCTAAAGATTTTAAGCAAAAACCCTCCTTTGCCTGACGGGATGTGGATAGGCTCCAGCAACCCCATAATCCTGCACAGGGGTAAGGAGGTTTAGACATTGGATGGATGAACAGCTCAGTCAGTTGTTTGTGTTAAACAAGTCACTTATTTTTAGATTTTGGATGATTTAACGACCATCATAGTGTATTAATCAGATCTTTCCGTGTTTTTTGACAAAGACGACATTAAAGCCTCTCAGTTTGCTTTTACTACTTATAACATATTCTTTGTTGCTCTGTTTTTTCCCTCCTCTTGTCTTCTGTCAATCCTCAGACTTCCAGTGATTCCACTGTGTCTGAGGGCGGGTGGGGATACTGGGGCAGTTGGGGCAAGTCTCTCCTGTCTACAGCAACAGCCACTGTGGCCACTGTGGGTGAGTGTCCCACAGCTTTGTGTGCAGTGACCTCTGTACACCTTTTCCCGGCTTGGTCGTCCAAAAACGAGATAAGGTTTCTTTACCTTCATCACAGCAGCTGCTTCATTCTCAGGAGTTTTCCTCCGTTTCAGCTGCTGAAGCTTTCTCTGCTCCTGGAAGCTTCTGCAGCTCATTTGTGTCAGAAGCTGTGGTGGTTTGCCTCCTCTGTGCTGACCGCTCCGTGTTCTGTTTGATCCGGGTCAGGACAGGGGCTCAGCCAAGCGATCGAGAAGGCAGAAACGACGCTGGGAATTCCCAGTCCCACTGAACTGTCCGCTCAGGTGGAAGAGGAGCAGAGGCAGCAGGGTGAGAGCTTCTCCACGTCCACACAGAGGGTTAGTGCCTGACGACCAAACGCAGAACCTTTTCTGCTCAGAACCCACAGGTGGAGGGGGGGGCAGCCCTGAGGGGGGCAGAGTGGGGCAGGATGGATCGTCGGCTGTGGGGGGCGCGATGGGGATGCTGTCTTCACTCACCAGCGTTGTTCAGACAGTGAGTGTTGGTTCCTGTTGATCCGCTCTGGAGACTGGAAGCAGGTCGCCACCGGCGGTGATTTGAAAAACTGGCGTCTGGTCTCAGGGAAAGACGGTGATAACAGGAGGTCTGGATGCTCTGGAGTTCATCGGCAAAAAAACCATGGATGTGATCGCAGAAGGAGATCCCGGCTTTAAGAAGATCTGGGCGCCTGATGAACAGGAACTCCACTCTGTCTCTGCAGAGCCGCTGAGAATCCAGTCAGCCTTAAGGGCTCTGGAACTGGGGGTTGATGTCGTACCCTGGTGTGCTGCTCCAGGTTCATGGGAGGCCAAGGAGCGAGAGAGGCAGCAGAGATGCAGAGAAAGAGTCTTCTGATGGAGAGAAGAAGGTGGTCGCTCACCACGGATGTGCCGTTTGATGAATTTCAGGGTCTGTCTCACCTGGAGGCGTTTGGAGCTTGGGTCCCAGAGGAGCGAAGCCAAGGTGGGCTCCTCACTCCTGCTACGCACCAGGTTTTGCTTGCCTCCTTACTCCAAACACCTGATATGCTGTTCTGTTGGCTCAGCGATGATGTTTGAGGAACCTTCAGCTGCCGATCCAAAGCTGGCCTCATCCTGGGCCGTCCTGTGGAGAATGAAGTGAAAAGTCGTTTCCCTCTCCAGTCTGTGACAGGTCCTCAGGTTCGTGAGGACCTGCCGTTCCTCTGTGGAGGACGGCCAGAAACCGGGAGGACGGTTGTTCCTCTGTGGAGATCTGCCACCCCGGGAGGACGGTTGTTCCTCTGGAGGATCTGGCCGTTCCTCTGTGAGGACGGTTGTTCTCTGTGGAGACCTGCCGTTCCTCTGTGGTGGACCTGCCGCCCTTCTGTGGAGGACTGCCGTTCTCTGGAGGAAGGCTGTACTCCTGAGGATGGCTGTTCCTGTGGAGGACCCGCTGTTCCTCTGTGGAGACGGCTGTTCCTCCGTGAGGACGGCTGTTCCTCCGCGGAGGATCTGCCGTTCTCCCCCGTGGAGGACTGGCTGCTCCTCCTGGAGATTTTGGCCGCCCCTCCGTGAGGATCTGCTGGTTCTCCGCGGAGGATCTGCCGGTTCTCCGGAGATGGCTGAGCCCGCGGAGGACGGCTGGTTCCGTGAGGACGGTTGCTCTCCGCGGAGGACGGCTGTTCCTCCGAGGACGGTTGTTCTCTGGGAGGACGGCTGTTCCTCTGGAGGACTGCCGTTCTCGAGGACCTGCTGTTCCTCTGGGGAGGACTGCTGTTCCTCTGGGAGGACGGCCGTTCTCTGGGGAGGACGGCTGTTCCTCTGGGAGGACGGCTGGTTCTCTGTGGAGGACTGCCGTTCCTCTGTGGAGATCTGCTGTCTTCCGGAGGATGTTCCTCTGGAGGACCTGCTGTTCCTCCGGGACTCCACGCTGTTCCTCCGTGGAGGACTGCCGTTCCTCCTGAGACCTGCTGTTCTCCGTGGAGGATTTGCCGTTCTCTCCGTGAGTGACGCTGTTCGCGAGGACGGGCCGTTCCTCTGGAGGACTGCCGTTCCTCTGGAGGATGGTTGCTCCTCTGTGGAGGACGGTTGTTCCTCCGTGGAGTGGACGCATGTTCCTCTGTGGAGGACGGCTGTTCCCTGTGGGAGGACGTGCTGTTCCTTTCAGAAGACCCAAGCTGTTCCTCTGAGGACGGCTGTTCCTCTGGGGAGGACGGCTGTTCCTCTGTGGAGGACAGGTGTTCCTCTGTGGAGGACAGCTGTTCCTCTGTGGAGGACGGTTACTGGAGGACGGTTGTTCCTCCGCGGAGGACATTGTTCTCCGTGGAGGATCTGCTGTCTCCGCGGAGACCTGCTGTTCCTCCGGGAGGACGGTTGTCTCGAGGACGGCTGCTCCTCCGAGGACGGTTGTTCCTCCGAGGACGGTTGTTCCTCCGACGGGCGTTCTCCGTGAGGACGGTTGGTTCTCCCGCAGGAGGACGGCTGTTCCTCCGGGAGACGGTTACCTCCGGGAGGACGGTTGTTCCTCCGAGGACGGCGTTCTCCGTGGGAGGACGGTTGTTCCTCTGAGGACGGCGTTCTTCTGGGAGGACGTTGTTCTCTGGAGGACTGCTGTTCTTCTGAGGACGGCTGTTCCTCCGGGAGGACGGCTGGTCCTCCGTGGAGGACTGCTGGTCCTCCTCGCGGGAGGACGGCTGGTTTCTCCGTGGGAGGACGGTTGTTCTCTGAGGACGGTTGTTCTCTGGGGAGGACGGCTGTTCCTCTGGGAGGACCCGCTGTTCCTCTGGGAGGACTGCTGTTCTCTGGGGAGGATCTGGTTGTTCCTCTGGGGGAGGACTGGCTGCCCTCTGTGGAGGACGGCTGTTCCTCTGGAGGACTCCGCTGTTCCTCTGGAGGATCTGCCGTTCCTCTGGGGACCCACGGCCGTTCTCTGGGGGACTCCATCTGGCCGTTCCTCTGTGGAGGACCGGCCGTTCCTCCGTGGAGTGACCTGCCGGTTTCGTGGAGACCTGCTGTTCCTCTGTGAGGATCTGCCTGTTCCTCCCGGGAGGATTCGGGCTGAACCTCTGTGGAGGATCTGTTCCTCCGGAGGACGGCTGTTCCTCTGAGGACGGCTAATTCTCTGTGGAGGACGGCCGCCTCTGTGGAGGACCTGTTGTTCCTCTGTGGTGGACGGTTGTTCCTCTGTGGAGGACGGTTGTTCCTTCTGGAGGAAGGCTACCTTCTGGAGGATGGCTGTTCCTCTGTGAGGACTGCTGTTCTCTGTGGAGGACGGCTGTTCCTCCCGTGGAGGACGGCTGTTCCGGTGGAGGACGGGCGAGCCCGTGAGACCTGCTGTTCCTCCGCGGAGGACGGCTGTTCCTCCGCGAGCATCGGCTGGTTCTCCGTGGAGGACGGTTGGTTCTCCGTGAGGACTGCTGGTCTCCGTGGGAGGACTGCTGGTTCTCCTGGAGACCTGCTGTTCCTCCGGGAGGACGGTTGTTCCTCTGGGAGGACGGTTCCTTTCCTGAGGACGGCTGTTCCTCTGAGGACGGCTGTTCCTCTGGGGAGGACGGCTGTTCCTCTGGGGAGGACGGCTGTTCCTCTGGGGAGGACGGCTGTTCCTCTGTGGAGGACGTGCCACCTTCCGTGGAGGACCTGCTGTTCCTCTGTGGAGGACTGCTGTTCCTCTGAGGACGGCTGTTCCTCCTCTGGGAGACGGCTGTTCCTCTGGAGGACTGCTGTTCCTCCGGGACACTGCTGCCCTCCGTGAGGACGGCTGTTCCTCCGTGGAGGACGGCTGTTCCTCCGTGGAGGACGGCTGTTCCTCCGGGGAGGACGGCTGTTCCTCCGTGGAGGACGGCTGTTCCTCTGGAGGATCTGCTGTTCCTCTGGAGTGACTCCGCTGTTCCTCTGGAGATGGCTGTTCTCTGTGAGGACGGCTGTCTTCCTGTGGAGGACCTGCTGTTCCTCTGAAGGATTCGTTGTTCCTCTGAGGACGGTTGTTCTCTGGGAGGACGGTTGCCTTCGTGGAGGACGGCTGTTCTTCTGTGGAGGACGGCCGTTCCTCTGAGACGGCTGTTCTCTGAGGACGGCCAGCCCCTCCGCGGAGGACGGCCGTTTCCTCCGTGAGGACTCGGCCACCCCGCGGAGACGGTTGTTCCTCCGGGACGGGCTGTTCCTCCGGGAGGACGGTTGCTCCTCCGAGGACGCTGTTCTCCGGGAGGACGGTTGCTCCGTGTTCGAGGACTGTTCCTCCGGGAGGACGGCTGCCCTCCGGAGGACTTTGCCGACTGCGGGAGGACGGCCGTTTCTCCGGGAGGGACGGCAGCCCCCCGGGAGGACGGTTGTTCCTCCGTGGAGGGATCTGCTGTTCCTTCTGGAGGACTCAAGTTGTCTCCTCTGAGGACGGTTGTTCTCTGGAGGACCTGCTGTTCCTCTGGAGGACTGCTGGCCCTCTGGAGGATCTGCCATCCGGACGGCTGGTCCTCCGTGGGAGTGACTGCTGGTTCTCCTGGGTGAGGACTTGCTTGTCTCCTGAGGACGGTTGTTCCTCTGGGGAGGACGGCTGTTCCTCTGGGGAGAGGACGGCTGTCTTCTGGGGAGGACTGCTGTTCTCTGGGAGACCTGTTCCTCTGTGGAGGACTCCGTTGTTCTCTGTGGAGGACGTGCTGTTCTCTGAGGACGGCTGTTCTCTGAGGACGGCTGTTCTGGGACGACGGCTGTTCCTCTGGGACGACGGGCTGTTCCTCTGGGGAGGACTGCCGTTCCTCTGTGGAGGACTTGCCGTTCCTCTGTGGAGGACGGTTGTCTTCCGTGGAGGATCTGCTGTTCTCCGTGGACGGTTGTTCCTCTGTGAGGACCTGGGCTGTTCCTCTGGGAGGATCTGGCCGTTCTCTGGGGAGGATCACACCTCTCTGGGGAGGACGGCTGTTCTCCGGGGGAGGACTGCGTTCCTCTGTGAGGACGCTGTTCTCTGCGGAGGACTGCTGTTCCTCTGTGGAGGACCTGCTGTTCTCTGAGGACGGCTGTTCCTCTGAGGACTGCTGTCTCTGGGACCACTTGCCACCTCTGGGGATCGCACTTGCCACCTCTGTGGAGGACTCCGGCTGTCTTCCGTGGAGGACTGGCTGGTTCTCGTGGAGGACGGCTGTTCTCTGTGGAGACCTGCCGTTCCTCTGTGGAGGACCTGTTCCTCTGTGGAGATCTACACCCTCTGTGGAGGACTGCTGTTCAGGTGGAGGACTTGCCGTTCCTCTGGGAGGACTGTTCCTCCGGGAGGATCTGCCGTTCCTCTGTGGAGGACGGCCGGTTCTCTGTGGAGGACCTGGGCTGTTCCTCTGTGGAGATCGCTGTTCCTCTGGGGAGGACCTGCTGTTCCTCTGGGGAGGACCTGGCTGTCTTCCAGAGACCTGCCACCTGGGAGGACTCCGCCGTTCCTCTGGGAGGACGGCCGTTCCTCCGGAGGACGCTGTCCCGGGAGGAGGCTGGTTCTCCGTGGAGGATCTGGTTCTCCGTGAGGACGGCTGGTTTCCTTGGAGGATTGCTGGTTCTCCGTGGGACGGTTGTTCCCTCTCCGAGGACGGTTGTTCCTCCGAGGACGCGTTGTTCTCCGGGAGGACGGCCGTTCCTCCGAGACGGTTGTTCCTCCGAGGACGGTTGCTCCTCCGGGAGGACGGTTGCGCTCCTCCGTGAGGACGGCTGTTCTCCGTGAGGACGGCGTTCCTCTGGAGGACGGCTGTTCCCTCTGGAGGACGGCTGTTCCTCCGGGAGGATCGGCGTCCGTGAGGACGGTTGGTCCTCCGTGGAGATCTGCTGGTCCTCCGTGGAGGACGGGTTGTTCTCTGAGGACGGTTGTTCCTCTGGAGGACTGTTGTTCTCTGGGGAGGACGGTTGTTCCTCTGGGAGGACTGTTGCTCCTCTGTGGAGGACGGCTGTTCCTCTGAGGACGGCTGTTCTCTGAGGACGCTGCTGTTCCTCCGACCACGGCTGTTCCTCCGAGGACGGTTGGCCCTCCGGGAGATTCTGCTGTTCCTCCGAGGACTGCCACTCCTCCGGGAGGACGGCTGTTCCTCCGTGAGGACGGTTGTTCTGAGGACGGCGTTCTCTGGGGAGGACTGCTGTTCCTCTGGGGAGGACGGTTGTTCCTCTGGGGAGGACGGCTGTTCCTCTGGGGAGGACGGCTGTTCCTCTGTGGAGGACGGCTGTTCCTCTGTGGAGGACGGCTGTTCCTCTGGGGACGACGGCCGTTCCTCTGGGGACGACGTGCCGTTCCTCTGGGAGGACGGCTGTTCCTCTGGGAGGACGGCTGTTCTCTGTGGAGGACGGTTCCTCTGTGAGACTGCTGTTCCTCTGTGAGGACGGCTGTTCCTCCGGGAGGACGGTTGCTCCTCCCGGGAGGACGGTTGTTCTGAGGACGGTTGCTCTCCGGGAAAACGGCAGCTCCGGAGGACGGTTGCCTCCTTCTGGGAGGACGGCTGCTCTCTGTGGAGGACGGCTGTTCTCTGTGGAGGACGGTTACCTCTGAGGACGGCTGTTCCTCCGGACACGCTGTTCCTCCGGGATCACGGCTGTTCCTCCGGGACGGCGGGTCTCCGTGGACTGCTGGTCCGTGAGGACGGTTGGTTCTCCGTGAGGACGGCTGTTCTCTGGGGAGGACGGTTGTTCCTCTGGGAATGCTGTTCTCTCTGGAGGATCTGGGTTGTCTTCCGAGGATCTGGCTGTTCCTCTGGGGGGAGGACTGGTTGTTCCTCTCCAGAGGACGGCTGCTCTCTCGAGACTGCTTGCTCTCTGTGGAGGACGGCTGGTTCTCGTGGAGACTGCTGTTCCTCTGTGGAGGACTGCTGTTCCTCTCTTGTGGAGGACTCCAAGTTGTCTCTCTGGAGGACGGTTGTTCTCTCTGTGAGGACGGCTGTTCCTCTGGGGAGACTATTTTTCTCTGGGAGGACGGCTGTTCCTCTGGAGACGCTGTTCTCTGTGGAGGACTGCTGTTCCTCTCAGGAATCCAGACACACTTTAGATTGTTTCCAGCATGAAGGACTGCTTAGGAACACCGCTGCTGGAGGATCTTCTCCTTCGGCTTTTCGGTAGACGCCATTATCAGGATCCTAACTGCAGTCGCTCAGTGGAACCATTCCAGGTTTAAGCATGACGCTCTTCTTGAGAATATTTAAGTCACACATGAATCTTTTAAGCTCCTAGAGAAGTCTGGAGGTCACAATGAGAGAAAGAAAAGCTTTATTTTTAGCTAAAAGCTGTTTGATATCTCCAGCCTCACTTAGGAGCGCTGCGATGAGAGGATTGTCTGTGAAAACCTGAGGCTGCTCCCTGAAGAGGCTGGGCGTAGACGAAGACCCTCAGGAACCTGACATGGATGTTTTCCATCATAGGTGAAGTC
This sequence comes from Oryzias sinensis, assembly GCA_037389245.1. Classification (NCBI taxonomy): domain Eukaryota; kingdom Metazoa; phylum Chordata; class Actinopteri; order Beloniformes; family Adrianichthyidae; genus Oryzias; species Oryzias sinensis. Next base: position 8,507,391 of record CM074497.1, read on the forward strand.
GGTGCTGACCACTCTGTCTGGAGACGAGCTGCTGCAGCTCAGGGAGGAGCTGGAGGCCATCAAGGACTCCTTCTCCATGGTGGAGTTTGACGAGGAGGAGGTCGATGAGAGGAAGGGTAAAAGCGGACGTGGAAGTAAAAGCAGAACTTTCAGCTCCTTGCAGCTGAACTGATGGGAGGTTCTGGTTCCAGATGAGGATGGGGGGGAGTTTGAGAAGGAGCTGACGGAGGCTCTGGAGGGCCTGGAGATCTCCGCTGCAGCCGGCAAACTCAGCACGGTACGAGTCTCTGAGCTTCACGTTTGGAAAACACGTCAGGGTTCTGTCGAGTAAATGTGACCCAACAGGAAAAATGAAGCACAGATTCTGTGGGTTTTGAGTTTGATACCAGGAGATGAGAGGAAACGATGCAGCAGGAGACTCCAAGCTTTTCCTCTGTCAGCTTTTCACAGAACGCTTGCTGCTTTTGCTTGAACCTGCTGGTGTTTGGAAAAGCTCCTTCTTTCCTGTCCTCTGTTTGACCAAAGGCCTCAGAAGAGGAGCTGTGAGAACAGAGCATTTGTCTCATGATAACAGGAATAGCGGTTGTTTTTCTGGCGTCCAATAGGCCTGTAAGGAGGCCTGCAGCAGCATCAGGAACATGAGCACACCAGCAGAGGAGGAAGAGGAGGAGGACGGCAGTGGGATGAAGAAAGCCCACTCTGTGGAGGTATGTCTTACACACATCCCTTCACATCACCTGAACTCCTCTGAACTCTTTCTGATCTTCTGGATTTCTTCCCTTTTTACCATTTTTGAAGCATCCGATGTTCATGAAACTGAAGCTTCACCTTTTTATCGTCTTCATGATATATTTAAAACCCAAGGGTGACATTTGCATCTCTGTTTAGCCTTTCAGTCCTCAGACTTTCTGCTTCATTGTTATTCAGGAGGTAGAATTCACACTTTTACAGAAACCTCCTGGATTTCTTTTCCTTTCCCCGTCAGGACGTTCACGCCGCCGCCATCAGGAGCCTGGCAGAGCTGACGGCTCGATCCATCGAGCTTTTTCACAAACTGGCAGAGATGATCCTCTTCTCCAATGGCAGCGCAGACGCCAGCATCCTGTCACAGTGAGGCGCTTTCCTCTGAGCAGCTCTCCTGCCCGTCCAGCCTCTCATTGGCTCCTGTGTTGCGTGTCTTCAGGTTGACTGTTGTCCTGTGTAAAGAAGTCTCTCTGCTCTCCAAGAAGTTCACGTCCTGCTTGACGGCAGCGGGGGTAAGAGGGCAGCGTCCGCTTCAGTGTCTTCTTCCAGAAGCTCCTGTTAGACGGCTGGAACTGAGACTGACGACATTCAAGAGTTCCTCCTGCAGAAACCCCAGTAGCTCCCGGTCCTGCAGTGAGGCCACGGCTGCAGTTGCCATAGAAACCAGGGTTTTTCCATCCAAATATCCAACGTTTCACTTTTCCTCCACCTTTTATTTCTAAATATAGATTTGAGTCAAAACGAGTTTTATAGAAGATGCGTTTATTGTTGTTGGTAAATAAAATGAAACACTAGAATAGGCAGGAAGGGGTTAAAACACAGAACCCAACTGCAGATGCTTTCAGGTCCGCTTGATCCCGGTACCGGTTCCACAGACGTTCTCTTTCTGCAGACTAACGCTTTGCCCTGTTTTTCAGTCTCAGGACAAAGGAGACGTGCTGAACCCCCTGATCACAGGAGTCTTTCTTGAGGTGGGTGTGCCATTACTGTATGTTCATGTTGCCCCTCCCACAGCGCTCTTAGAAATGCTCCTCCCACACAGGCGTCCAACAGCGCGTCCTACATCCAGGACGCTTTCCAGCTTCTCATGCCGATCCTGGAGATCTCCCACATCCAGAGGAGCGCCGCGTCTCCAGAGAACCGACGCCGCTGAAAGCCTTTTGAAGAACTTCAGAGGAGAAAAGGAGAAACGCTTTTAGTCGCACCGTTCTGGACGTCTGTGAAGCACACAAGCAGACGTGAGGCGTCCTGACCTACAGGGACTCCACTGCTTCTGCAGAAACAAACGGGGAAAAACTTTATTATCACACTTCTGCTCAAAAAATTATTTTATTGAAAAAAATTGTATGAAAACTTGTAGGGTAAGGTGGGACGCTCTAAATAAGAAAAAAAAATTCAAACAAAAATCTGAAACGATTAGAAACGACCCAAAAATGTGTGATGTTTGCATTTTTGTCCCGGTATCTTCTTGTTTTTCTCCAAAGGTTCTTTGATTCTCCCCATCAGCAGAGACGCTGTCGCCCTTAAGGCTCATCTGGGGACTCAGAGTTGCCTCACCTGAGCACGAGTAAAGGAGGGTTCCTCGCTGCACTTGTGCCCTCACTGAGGCTTCATGCTACAGGGAGGGGTGGGGTCCCGTGGGAGGATGGGTTCTGCCCCCAGGCGGTAGCAGACAGAAGTCATTTTACTACAAATCAATAAAGAAACTTCTGCAGTCACTTTGCGTTGACGAAGCAGAAGCAGCTTCACCTGCAAGGTGGCCTTCAAAGCCACACCCCTCTGTTCTATAAGTTTTCTTATTTTTAATCCCCTGCTGTTGTTTTACTCTATTATGAAGTTGTTCTGTGTTTTTCCCTTAAAGCTGCAGCTGTTTCTGTGCTTCAAATGATGTTTCTGTGGAGGACTGAAACTGACTTCAATTGTGTAAAAATGTAAAATAAAAGGGTTTGGATGGACCGATTAGAACGCTGTTTTTTCTGTGTTTCCTGTGTCTTTTTGTCAAATCTTTTCATTTATGGTCATTGGTATCACATGGTCTACAGAGGGAACTACAAAGGAAGCAGCATGTGCAGCAGATGCGTGTTTGGGGAAAAGAAATACACATTCGTTTATACATTAAAAATACAGTTTCACATGACAATTCCTGTAAAACACTAGTAGACTTCTTTAAATTAAATACTTTGAACTAATTAATGCTGGTTTGTATTCTGTTGGTTTAGGCATTTAGGAGTAATGAATATTTCAATGAGATGTTGATTTTCCAACAAAAATATGATATACCTACATGTCTCATGCTGTCTTTCATATGTTAAACTAAATTCATATTTACATTTTGATTGTATGTGTATTGGAACCGTTACAAAGGTTTTCATGGATGAGTCTTGCACAATATAACCATCATATAGTTTGATAAATAATGTTTATTCTAATGTGATCTCTGCTTGGCATTTTAGTTACATATTTGGGTCTATTGTTTTCAGTTTACAATCTTATTTTTTAAAAGTGTTTTTTTTTCTTTTTGTATTTCTGACATTTTTATTATGATCATTCCTATAATTTATTAAAAAGGTACAATGAATGACCCATTTACTGCATGGATGAGGGCCTTTAGGAAAAAATTTGTGTTGAAGTAGTTAATATGAAATTGACACATGAATATATTTCAGTAACAAATAAATGTAAAGATAAGTCATTTATTTTTATTTAATGGATGGATGTCAACAAATTCCGCTCCGGACCGGCAGGGGGCAGTGTGCACGTTTATAGTCCACTCCAAACCGGAAGTGAGACGGTAGGAAATGAAGGAAGCAGACGACAGCGTTGTGTCGAGGGAATTTTAAGGTAAACGGTTACCTAATTAAAAGACTACATTTTTTTCCCGGGCAGCTTCAGTCAGATTAAACACGTTAACAGGGCCACGTCATTTATTTATTCTTCAATGCTGCGTCATCTCTGCAACTTGACCGCGCGCGAATATTAGCGTCTATGCTAGCTGTTAGCATCGATCACGGTTTGTTTTCATTTTCTTTTCTGCTTAAGAACTATTTTAAAGTATATTCGTTTTATTTATAGTGTTCGAATGATTGAAAATATCGGTTTTATATTTGTATTTCGGCTGAAGTTAAATTAGTAAAGCCAGTTCCACGCCACAGTCAGTACGGAGTCGGCTGTCATGGCAACAACAGCGTTTTTTTAATGCTGTTCTTTGTTGTTTCTGTTTTTATTGTTAGTTTCTTCTCGTTTTGAGAGCCACCATACAGCTTGTACTTTCATTATATATAAAGATCTATGTGGAAACGCGTCAGGTAGACTGTAAAAATCCCTGTTACAGACTACAGAAACGTAATACCATAACTTTCAGTGCTGCTGTTGACCTGTTTTTTTTTTAAACCAAATACCGTATATGGTGACACGCAAGACTACTTGGTGGATTATTACATACAGAAAGCAGTTAGTCTTCAATCTATCAATAGCATTTTGAATCAAATTGATGCTGTGAAACAGGGAAACACAAATGTTAAGAGGACAATGCAACATGGAGTAAAGACATGGTCTGACCCTGCATTTGACCTTAGATCAGTAAATAATGCCATCATGACTGGGTACCTTTTGAATAAATTAAGTAGACTCTTATTAGATGCTCAGCTTCCAAAGATTCCCTATTTTTTATCTTGTATACTTGTGATGATTTGACGGCATTACTCTGAGATTTAAGTACGTTTTTTTCTCAATCTCCTTTCCCAGTTCTTTTTTTGTTGCACGGTCCCCCTTCCCACCCCCCCTTGAAGCCCTGCAGGACCGCCGGGTCTCCTAGGAACCTGCCAACATGCCAGCCGCTCTTCAAGATTCCAGCCAGATGATCTGTGAAGTCTGGGCGAGCAACGTGGGGGAAGAGATGAGGAAGATACGGCAAATTATTCAAAGCTACAACTACGTTGCCATGGTTACAGGCTCTCCTTTCTTTGTTGACAGTTGAATTCTATAAAGAAAAATAAAGAACATAAATGTGGTGATTGTAAATGTGTGAGAGCTGCTTCCTTTCCTGGAGTGTCCTAACCCTGCATTTCTGTGTTGTAGGACACAGAGTTTCCCGGAGTCGTGGTCCGACCCATCGGCGAGTTTCGCAGTACGGTAGATTACCAGTACCAGCTGCTGCGGTGTAACGTGGATCTGCTGAAGATCATCCAGCTTGGTCTCACGTTCATGAACGAGGATGGGGATTACCCCCCCGGCACGACCACGTGGCAATTCAACTTCAAGTTCAACCTGACGTAGGTGCTTCGTCGTCTCATTGGACTGAAAACGTTCGCTGCTTCCTGTCAACCTGCTGGCAGCCTAAGCCACTTATGTGCTATGATGACAACAGTCTTTAAAAATAATAAAAAACATAAACAGAGACACCTGTAAATTAAACTCCAGTACGTAAGCCTTAAACAGGCTGTGAAAGATGCAATGAGCCACTTCTCCACTAGGAGACAGTATTTCACACAGAAGTTTGTGCCTCAGCTGTTCTACTGTGGTGTTAAACTGCATGAACTTTTTACTTTGTTTTTTTATTAGATGTATTGTAATAATTACAAAAAAGATGATTTACATTTTTGTTTACTCCTTTTCATAAATCTTTGAAAAGTAAAAGGTTCACAGGTTTTCTAATGAAATAAGATGATCAAATCCTGAAATGATCTTTGATGTTCTCTAACGTTGTGTGCAGTGAGGATATGTACTCCCAGGACTCCATAGACCTGCTCCAGAACTCGGGTCTGCAGTTCAAGAAACACGAAGAAGAAGGAATCGACACGCTGTACTTCGCCGAGCTCCTCATGACGTCGGGTCTGGTTCTGTGTGAGAACGTCAAGTGGCTCTCCTTCCACAGGTCGGTTATCTGCTGGCTTGTTCCATGAACGGGGGTGGGGGGGGTCTTCTGTTTGATCTTTCAGAAATCATAAAATATAATTAAAATCACTTTAACCCAGTAGAACCCACGATGACGTCAGTGTAACAGAAAATATCAGAAATGGATTCTTTGGTCCATTTGGTTTGTGGTTAAAATATGCACTTTATTTAAAACAACAAATGGGTCTGGGTACTTATGGGTTAACACCAGAATAAAGACATCCAGATAAAACAATGTAAGCAGGTCAAAAACATCTCTTTTACTCTGAACTTAATCCTTGTCAGAGGAAAAACTTCTCTGGGATCTTCAGGGAGAAATTTCAGAGATTCGCTGCATGGAGCTGAATTCTGAGCTCCAGCTAAAGTTCTGCCTCTGGTTCATTCCAAAGATGATCTCTGATGCTAAAGCATGAAGAGACTTGAACAGAAGCAGAACTATTTGAAAGGCTGTTGTGTGAAGTCTGTGCACAGACCCGAGGTCGGGACTGATGGTCAAAATCAGAACCGGAGCAGCAGCGTTCTGGATGAACTGCTGCTTCTTTTCTGGGTCCAGACGTTACAGCAGTCTGACCTGCTGGAGACAAACCCCACAATAAACTGGTCTCTTAGTCCGCTTTGGGTCTGCTGATGTTTCTTAGACGATATAATGTAGATGATGTTCAAGATTATTGAACTTTAAGTCTTTTTAAAGCGACCGTCACCATTTTCCCTGTCTTCCTCTGAGACAGACACGATCTAGAAAAGGTTTCTGGGATGCTGCTTCTATTCACATTGATAGTAAACTTTTGCAGAACCTCTGAATCTGTTCAATGTCTAGAGGAGTTGATTCTCTGAGTTTTTAATCATTAATAACTTTTGTTTTGTCTCAGTGGTTATGACTTTGGCTATCTGGTGAAACTCCTGACGGATGCGCGGCTTCCAGAGGAGGAACACGAGTTCTTTCAGATCTTAAACTTGTTTTTCCCTGCAATTTACGATGTGAAGTATTTGATGAAGAGCTGCAAAAGTCTGAAGGTAAGGCCTGCGGGTCACGTGCTTTATTGCTTTCTACATCCCTGAGGAACGTGGAGCCGTCTCACCCCGTCTCCGCTTGTTCCTGCAGGGGGGGTTGCAGGAAGTGGCCGATCAGCTGGAGCTGAAGAGGATTGGCCGGCAGCATCAGGCGGGGTCGGATTCGCTGCTCACGGGCATGGCTTTCTTCAGGATGAAGGAGGTACAGTCTTCATCGTTTTCCGGCTGACAGCTGTTCTGTTGCAGCTGGAAGTTTTTGTGAATCTGCTTAGATGGTTTATAAAATGTGTTTCGAGAAATGCATTTATAAATGCGTAGAATTGTAGATCTTTAGTGTATTATGTGGACATACACTCACCCACTTTAGCAGCTCCCCCTTGCTAGTACCCTCTTTAGCCTTCAGAACCGCCTAAATCCTCTGTGGTTTAGAATCAACAAGGTTCTGGAAACATTCCTCAGACTTTGGTCCATCTTGACATGACAGCATCAGTTGCTGCAAATCTGTCTGCTGAACATCCATGATGCTGGTCTCCCGTTCCACCACATCCCAAAGGTTCTCTATTGGGTTCTGGTAACTGTGGAGGTCGTTTGAGTCCAGAGAACTCATTGTCATGTTCTAGAAACCAGTCTGAGATGATTCCAGCTTGATGACATGGAGCCTTATCCTGCTGGAAGTAGCATCAGAAGATGGAACACTGTGGTCAGAAAGGGATGGACATGGTCAGCATCAATACTCAGGTAGACTGTGGTGTTGGAACCATGCTCAGTTGGTACAAAGAAAACATCCCCACACCATGACACCACCACCACCAGCCTGAGCCGTTGATCCAAGGCAGGATGGATCCATGCTTTCATGTTGTTGAGGCCAAATTCTGACCCTACCATCTGAATGTGGCAGCAGAAATGGAGACTCATCAGACCAGACAAGGTTTTTCCATCTTCTATGGTCCAGTTTGGTGAGTCTGAGTGAATTGTAGCCTCAGTTTCCTGTTCTTAGCTGACAGCAGTCGTACCCGGTGTGGTCTTCTGCTGCTGTAGTCCATCTGCCTCCAGGTTGGACGGGTTGTTCTTTCAGAGATGCTCTTCTGCAGACCTCTGTTGGAACCACTGGTTCCTGTTGTCTTCTATTAGCTGGAACCACTCTGACCTCTGACCTCTGGCATCAATGCGGCATTTCCATCCACAGAACTGCTGCTCTCTGGATGTTTTCTCTTTAAGGACCATTCTCTGTAAACCCTAGAGATGGTTGTGGGTGAAAATCCCAGTAGATCATCAGTTTCTGAATTCCTCAGACCAGCCCGTCTGGAACCAACAACCACGTTCAAAGTCCCTTCAATCACCTTTCTTCCCCGTTCTGATCGTCTGGACCATGTCTACATGCATTAATGCACAGAGCTGCTGCCATGTGATTGGCTGGTTGGACAGGTGTGCCTAATAAAGTGGCCGCAGTTCAATAAAAAGGCTGCTTTGATTCATTTATTTTAAATTTAGAAGTGTAATAAAATTAGATTTTGCTAGGCTAAACATCTGAAAATGTGAAACTTTTGGATCAGCTGGACTATTATGAACACATCAAAAATTTTCTAAATTGTCTCTGCAGGTTTGTGGATGTTAGGCTCTGTGTGAAGGTGGTGCAGAAATAATCCCAACAGACTGTTTGTTTTTTTGTTGCAGCTTTTCTTCGAGGACAACATCGACGACGCCAAATACTGCGGGAGGCTGTACGGCCTCGGCTCCGGCTCCAGTCAGCCGCAGAACGGCCTCGCCGGCTCCACGGGCGAGGAGGCCAACAACAAGCACTGAGCCCCCCCCAGAGTGTTTTAAAAACCAACCAGCGGGTTTCTGCTCCCATCTTCTCACTAAATGCCCCAATGTGAGCCCTCACCGCCTCTGCAGGCTGCAGTGGCCCCGCCCCTCATGGCCGTCAGCAGTGGCCCCCTCCCCGGGCTCGCCCTTTCTTTTAGTCACTTTTTACTTCATTTCCAAACACTTTTTAAAACGCCTCATTTGCAGCATGGGACCAGCTTCAGGATGATTCTGCCCCCCAGCAGGATCTCCTTGTAGGTTACACTCATGTAAATGAACATGTTTTAGCTCATGTCCACTCAGAAGGTGGTGGTTCTCCAGCAGACCACACTCTTCCGCTCACTGTTTTTACATTCTGCATCGTTGTCAACAGTTGTATATTAAATTGTTTTGTATTTTCAGTGTAATCGTGGAGCGTTTGGTCATTTCTGGACATTCCTTTTATTCTGTTCTTCAAACACCTCTGTGGTCAAGTCAAAGCGATGCTCAGAAATGACTCGTCAGAACCGGGATCTAGAGCCGAGTCATGTTTTAGGAAAGAGAGGAGGAGCATGCTGGGGGAAACTCAGAATATAAAAAGTCTGGGCTAAATCTGGTTCTTACAGGTGCGGCAGAGCAGGGGTCTTCAGCATCATCTCTGCTCCTCCTACTGGAAGGTGGACGAAGGCGTGTTCTGCAGCAGATTAAGAGAAAAGGCGACAGGGAAAGAAAGAACTTTGACAGAAACTTAGTGGACGTGACGGGCAGCAGAACTTTGGATCTCCTGTGTGATCAAGAGACCAGAGGAAAGAGTGCTGGGCCTCGCCGGTCGGGCCATGTTTACAACACTTATTGTGGACCCCCTCTTCCCTGGGGTGTCCTCCTGGGCGGGGACGGCTGGCCCTTGCCTTGCTCCTTCTGGACCAACTGTGGGCCGAGTGGGTGGCTGCCTGGAGCGCGGGGCGGGTCTCCCTTGGGGGGTCCTGGCTCGTACCCGGGGTTTGGGCGGGGGGATGCCCAGAACTCCGGGGTGGTGATGGGGTGCTCGTCTGGGGCTGTGGGTGTTCTTCTGGGGCGGGGCCCCGCGCTGAGCCCTCCCGGCGTGGGGGGGGCTGCTTTCCTGTTGGGCTGGAGCTGCACTCTCTCTCCCCCCATCCCTCCCCTGCTCCCTGGCTCTGGGGGCCCCGCAGTGGTCCTGCTGGCCCTGGCCTGGGTGGCAGATGTGATCGCTCAGGGGGCGGTTGTCCTCCATCTGGTACCGTGCGGGTGTTTGGGGGTGGGGGTCTTGGTGTGGGGATGGCTGGGCACTCTCCCTCCTTCTTTTCACATTCCACCATCCATTTTAGAAGAACATAAACACTCACCTGAGCACAGGTGTTAGCTCACCTTTGCTCTAATAGTTTGCGAGATAGAATGAATGAAATATTTCACACTAGTTGGTTTAAAGGCATAGGTATGTTTTGTGTACATGTTGACATGTGGACATTATTGCAGCTAGCAGGTATGTTGATAACATTTGGGTGTGTGTGTGGACAGGCCCCGCCCTTATAGGCTTATATTACATCAGAACCTCACTGTAATAATAACCATCCAGCAAATTGTTGCTTTATGCTGCTTCATGGTCCCCCCCCCCCCCCCCCATAATCACCCCACCCC